>OZ025303.1:166942976-167542976 GCA_964019185.1 Maratus speculifer | reverse complement strand
TATAGGTCTACTTTCTTCCTTCAAAATCAATTATCGGCCTTTTTTCTTCAACCGTTTTGAGGTTATAGACAAAAAGAAGGCGATACTCAACAATGAAAAAAGGCGTAGATATAATAAAATATAATTTTAATAAAAGATTTCCGTTCTTTCAAATGATTTTTCAAAAAAAGTAAAAAATGAAAAGTGCCGTGAAACCACAAAAATGGGCACCGTCAATTGAACAATACGTTTATTTAGAATTTTAAGGTTTAAATAGACGTAAACTTTCGGTGTTTTTGTTGTGGTGAAGCGCCGTCTTTCAATTGTAATTGCATTTGAAGTTTGCTAAGTATCATTAAGTTGGATGAAATAAGATACTGATCTATTTCATCCCGTTGTTGAATCTCTCCAACTTTTTGTTATCAATTGTAAACTGTTGGTGAAGAAATATCGCACTTCAAGTTGAAGGAAAGTAAAAAATCTTATAAACTGTTCCTTGTGACTTTTCATGGAAGAGACAAGCATTCTATATTGACATAGGAAAATGTAAATTTTACTGTGTCATATCATCAAAGAAAATAATAAAAAAAAATATGACAATGCTTTTTTTTTTTTTTTTTTTTGTAAAATAAACATGCAAGTGGAACCCCCCCCCTTTTTACGTGAGTTCGTAATTATGTAAATACGTAGCACCGATAGTTGTCGTTCAGTACGTCCATCTGTCCGTCTGTCTGTCCGTCTGTCCGCATATAACAACGCAAAAACTACCCAACCGAATCTTTTGAAATTTAAAATATATAATTATTACATAATTTTGTTGAGTCATTTCAACTTTTATGAGAATCGGATGGATAGATCAATTTCAGGGACGATCAAAAGTATTCTGTTACATTACGGTCAATGGGGAAAAATGTTGCAAATGCATTTTAATCGTTTGAAATTTAAATTACATACTTACTACATAATTTTGTCAAGTAATTTCAATTTTTTTGAAAATAGGATGCATAGATCAAATACAGGGACAATCAAAAGTACTCCTTTACATTGCAGTCAATGGAAAAAAGAAAGTTTCAAATGCATTTTAATAATATTACACTCATTCGAACATAATAATATTGATATGCATCATAAAGTACATATTATAATATAGATTTTGCATAATCTGTTGTGCAAAGAACTTTTGTTATATTGATTTACAAGGCCACACAAAAGTATTCCATTACATAATGAGTATAGAGAGAACATTGTTTGTTGCGCATTTTAATTGTAATTAACTATTTACAATTTTATGAGATTGATACATGGGAGTGATATTTTTAAATCCATTCCATTATCGTACGAACGCATCTCATTTGCTACGCTTCACGTGCAATTTCCAACTTGTTTTTTTCTACTTTTAATCTTGATAAACACATAAATTTTCTATTTTAAATCTCTATTATTGCGTTTGCTTCTTATGCGCTTTTTTCTTTCATGTTTTGCACAGCATTTTATTGATTATTGCTTATAACGTATTTCGGTTATTACGTACACGTATCATATTATCTGGTCTCCTAAAAGTACGTTATAACCGGTGACGACCGTATATTTGATGAGTTTATTTTAAATTTTTATTTTACTCTATGGCATTGACGATAGATCATTTTACACATTTGGCAGTGATTTTAATAAAGAATGTATTTGCACTATGCTTATTTGAGGTAAAGCATATTGGCAATATCCCCCCTCCCTAAACAGAGAGAGAGGGGGGGGGGAATAGGGGAATTAAACTTTACTTCATAAACATTGTTACTGGTTTCGTTTTTATGTGAATTATCATTCTAGAATTATTCCAGAATTCACCAAATCCCTTTCAGTGAACTGTAATAAAATTTATATTTATGAAACATGAAAATTTTTTTTAAGGAAACACCTTTTGTTATAATTTCTTCAAAGTTTATTTTTATTTATTTATTTATTTTTATTTTTATTTTTTTTTTTACTTTATGATATGAAAAAAGTAAATAAATTGAGTGAATAAATAAATTGTCCAAACTAATTTTTTTGTTTTTTTTTAATTCTTTCGCCGCAAGTACATTAAATATGGAGCCATGCTTCATGTACAGATGCATCGAACAGTTTTGCAGTATCTATATTTAAAGATCAAAGTGCTTACATTGGGAATATTTCTTTCTTAAAAAAGGATAAATTTCTTTTTAGTTTATAAACATCATTATCGATATCAGTGTTCATAAAAAAATTTTATTTATCTCTTTCGCGCTATTTTTAGCTATTCCTGAATGTTTTTTAAAATGCTCTTTAATATATCTATATAAAATATAAAACAGATCACATTTTAAGGCTTATAATGAAATAATGCAGTTTTAATATCTATATTTAAACAAAAAAGTTATCATTTTCACTTTTTTTTTTTTTTTCTATTAAGATAAAAGTTTTCTGTACTTTAGTTCGGTTTAAATCTACATCCAGAAAAAGGAATTGATTAAAAACTACAAAACATGTTTTGTTGAGCACATTTCGGTTGTTTTAAGCGAATTTTTTAGTTAAAGTAAAAAATCAGTTTTGTTGCTCAGACAAAAAAAAAAATATTGTTAACACTGTTATAAGATTTTAACAAAATTTAATCTATTTTATTTGAGTCTTACTAAAGTCTTGAGTAGTCAATTTGTAATTCCAACAAAATTTTGTTGTTTTTGCAAAATTTAAATTGGTGTGCAGGTAGCCATAACTCTCTCACGTAATTTTGTTTCATTGACTTATATAGATATAACGGATTAACATAATTTTTGGATAATAAAAACTTTTCAAATTGATACGGATTAATGACGTTATTACTACGTTATTATGCATTTCGGATGAAAACTGTAGATAGAACATTAAAAAAAAAAAAATCTTTTTTTTTTTTTTTGTTTATTTAAACAAAATTTTCATTGATCCATATTTAAATGAAAAGATTTGTTGGACCCAAAAAATTTTTGTTTATTCAACAAAACTTTTTTTGGGTGTAATCAGCTAATAATAATATGAAGAAGAATAAGAAGGAACAACCATCCTTTGGCACTGTAAATGTGTTTTGTTTTAGTCATCGTTCCAGTTCAATTTATAGTTTGGCGACGCACAATTTTATATGAAATCTGGATTTTAAAACTTAATTTGTGAGGTTGGGGTGATTTGCATCCCGCGAAGAAATGGTATATCAGCTCTACATTTGCAAACAAAATTTTTGTATTATTTTAGATACTTGAAGTTATATGTATATGTATGCACACTTACGGTGTTTTTCCAGTTGTTTTTATACAAGTAAATAATACAAAATTTACAGTAAATTTTCTTACAGAGGAGAATCGGTTATCTGAACTCATAGGTGGCCAAGGATATTCGGATAATCTAATTTTTAAAACAAAAACAGACTAGAATTATATAAGCATAGTGCAACAAATAAACCGCGATAAAAAAATGAAACAATTAATGCATATACAGTCGAGTCTCTCTACAACGAAACTCCATACATCGAATTTCTCTATAAAACGAATAGGAACGGTCCCCTTTTTTCATGATTACATTAAAAACAGTCTCTATATACCGAAATATCTATCTCCATATAACGAATTTTTCCATAAAATGTTCTTTATTTATCCAATTTTTAATAAGCTTCAAAATCGCATGAAATGATTTTTCCATCACTTATTCCTGATTTGTCCAGAGATCAGATTTTTTTATATCACTTCTCTATTTTAAATTTCCTTGTTCTTTAAGGCCAACCAATTCACACTCCCCCCTTCCCACGCACCTTCCATTAATGCCAGTCTTCCTTCCAGTCTAAAATTAATGTAAGTTTTCCTTATGAGATTTCCATTAAGCTTTCAAATAAATGTCTGTTCTCTTTTTTGAAACTGTTTAAATAATTAAGAAATAGAATATTAGGTTTATATTTATATTTAAACATTTCAAATTCTTAATTAAACATATCAAAAATAATATTTGTTCCAAAATTTACACATTAAATAGGAATTTTAACGTAATTCTCTATACAAGGAATTTCTCTAATATAACGAATTTTTTCCTGGAACCATGAATTTCGTTATATAGAGACTCGACTGTATTTTTTATTATAATGTTTACAACGAAAAGAAGGGAACAAAATAAGTTCGGAAAAAATAATAGTCCAAGAGCCGACAGCACAAAAATCTAAGGTATACAGCACAAGAAGAAAACCCTTTATTTTATGGAAGAGTAAGTAATAAGGAAATCTAATGATCCATGTCTGCTGGAAGTGAAGTGGTGCATAAGCCAAAAATTAATACCACCGGTCGTTCTGACTCGTAGGCTTATCATTGCATTTGCTGTACAATCAAAGGAATGAAATGACTGCAAGGCAAACACAATGATAACTCTACCAGTAAATCAACAGTGGTATTAAGGGTGTATTCGAAAAAACGTTTTTCCACCTTCAACAGCTCGAAATTTTCCGATACAATTTCAGGCACATTTTTAAAAGTAGAAACATGAAACTTGCTGAGGGGATTCTTGAAGGGACGTATGAGGTGCCGTGTGATGTCTTTTTAAGCTCAATTCATTAGAATTTGAATTATAAACAATTACCTTATCAGTATGACCCTCTTTTTCGTTCCCAGATCTCCCGAGTGGAAAAAATCAGTTCGAAATGCCGTTTTTGATTGCTTTTTTTTTTACAATATTTTCTGCATTTATCAAAGAATCGACAATCACGGCACCTTGTGTACTTTCCAAATAAGAGATTTTGAAAGTTTGGCGTATTTGAGAGCAAAAATGAGTTCAAAAATAAATCGGGAAAAAGGCAGTTTGAATCGAAATACACCCTTAATTTTTCGCTTATGCACCCCTTTACTTCCGGCTGACATGGATCATTAGATTCCCCTATTACTTACTCTTCCATAAAATAAAGGGTTTTCTTCTTGATCTCGATATAATCTTAGGTTTTTGTGCTGTCGCTCTGGGACTATAAAGTGATCAAAGAAATCAAAAGTTCAGTATTGTAAGTTTGAATTTAAGGGAAATAAGTAAAAAAAATTATGCGTTAAGCATAGATTATGAAGCACTTTCTAACGCTTCATGAAATCGTTAACAAAACTTCGTTATTTAGGTAAATGAGGATATAAAGCCAAATATAACCAAATATGTATTCCAGTACTATTGAACAACCCTGTATTTGATCTGTCAGCTAATATACATATTATATAATGGAAAAATTTAGTAGATGGAAACATTACTTGAATATTTTGTTCAGCCTTATAGTTTGCCTGGTACCTTTATTACACATCAGTGTTAAGATAAAATTTATTTTAAACTAAAACACTCTTAAAACAGCTGAAATCACTTTCTCATAAATTATCATTCATAGGCCCCATGTACCCAGTTCTTTGCGTGGCTCTGTATATCATTTTATCTATATTACGAAAAACATTTCTTAGTAAATTTAATGCAGTTCAGCGTAAAAATGCATAATTTATTTAAGAATAACTTTTTACTAATTTATGCTCATATTCAGTAACGTTGGCGAATTCTTTTTTGTAGCCCTGTATATTAACGATAGCATTTATACGCATCATATAATATGCATAAATTTAGTGAAACTTATACGCGCATATCATAATTAAAATGCATTTCATCCATCCATCAGCTATCATTGGATATATATACAGTACTTCGGAAAGAATGTACTATTTGAAATCTTTTGTGTGTTTCTGTAAATACTATGTACTTTTTGTATCAAGGAAGGCAATATCGTATAATTTATACTAAGCCTCATTGACATACATCAATTTTATTATACATGAAACAGTTTAATATATTTAAAGTATGTCGCACACAATTTCCCCTTTTACCATTACTTAATGGAATTCTTTTGTGTGGCCCTGTAAATGAATAATAGCTACATTTTCACCTTATATTTTATAGAATGCATATTTTAATAAACCTTGTCAAAGCATATAAATTTTAAAATGTTTGACAGGGTATAACATCTTTAAAATTCCTTTGAAACGATTTTTCCCCATAGGCCGTAATGTAATGGGAAACTTTTGATTCTCCCTATAGATAAATTAATCATAATAGGAACTTCATTTTCAGTAGGGTTTGTTGTAGGGTAAACGTCAATAACGTCCTAAAATTTCATGGCAATCCGAGTATATTTACGTGAGTTAGAGCACGGACAGACGAACAGACTGACAGACAAACCGAATGCATAAGCATTTTTCAACTTTGTTGGGAAGTGCTAATAAAAAAAAAATTTCCAATTTTTTTTTTCCTTCTGAGAGGACACTCTTTTTTGTACTACTAACTCTCTTATACATTTCAATGAAAATAACTGAATAGAATCTCACTTCACTCTTCTTGTTGTTCACATGCATCAGACTTCCTCAGTGCATGGCATGCAAATTTGAATTTCGCTTTCTGGAATCCGTTCGGTTAACTGGTCGTTCGATTAACCTATGTTCGGATAATTGATGCTCCACTGTCTTTATATTCGCTAAATTTTAAGAAGTGCAAAAGAAATCAAATTTTGGGGTTACATACACCCCACCTCACCACTTAAGGATCAAAACAACAGATGCCCTTTCTCTTTTGAAAGTATTTCGTAAAAATTTTTATACCGGATACATTTCTTATGTTTATGCATGGAAAAATATCTTTCAGTGTATGGATTTAAAATAAAATGCTTTGCAATCTAAAAAAAATGTGTACAGAGTGATATAGAAGTGTGTTTTCTGTAATGTGAGTACGCTAATACACGTACTAGCCCTGTAAAGCCCCTGGTAAAGTCCCTGGCCAGTTTTTTAATTTAATACAAAATCAAGTAATTGGAGTCTTTTTTTTCTGAGGGGAGGAGGGGGGGGGGTAAAAAGTTTATAAATATCATAATTGTCATTTCCCAGAAATTAGTTTGAAAAAATAACTTTAAGAGCCTTTCTGAAATATGCTTTTAGCGCAGGGATCATAATCTTCAGGAAATTTTTCAGGACAACAAGTTTCATATACGCATCCATAGCGATTTAAGGAATTTTAAGTGTTTTGTTACAAGAAACTTTGTAAAGTACTGATCGCTATACCTAAAGATAGAATTATTTTTCATTAAATATTGCAAATAGTACTTTACAAAAATTCTGATAGAAGGTGCTTGAAAGTCCTTCAAACGCAGGAACATTGTGGACAAATAACAGTACTTTCTTTTTTTTTTTTTTTTTTTTTCAAATATAAAAATAAATCTAGGTTAAGCGCGAAATTTCGAATTATTTAAGAAGTGATTTTCTAAGAAAATACTTGTGCCGAAAAATTTCCTTATCGCCTTGAAATTTCAGGACAAGTAGGGCCCAGGTTAGTTTTAACAAGTCAGAAATCGCACGTTAAATGTAGCAAATAAGGTACGTTCGAACTGTAACGAAGTTTAAAAAATATACAGTAATTAGGATGCATAGTATCCGAAATCTTTTGTGTGTCCCTTTGAATACTATATGCTTTCTATTATACAGGAATTAACTTGTATTAAACTTTAGCAACGTATATCGATTTAATAAAATGTGAAATAGTTTAATATAATTAAAATACACCCAAAACAATTTCCTCCTTTACCATTATGTAATAAAATACTTTTGTAGGGCGCTGTAAATTAATAAGAAATATTCTTTGCACTACAGATTATTCAGAATGTAATTTTTAATATATACTTCAAAGATTCATATCATTATGTTAAAAAGAGTAATAACATCATTAAAATGCATTTGAAACTATTTTTTCCCATTGGTTGTAATGTAACGGAATGCTTTTGATTGTTTCTGTAATTAAACTACATATCCGGTTCTTATAAAATTTGAAATGACGCCTCAAAACTATGCAACATTTATATATTTTTAATTTCAAAGGATTCGGTTGGGTATACTTTTTGCTCTGTTATATGCGGACAGACGGATGGACTGAACGACAACTATAAGTTCTACGTATATGTATACATATACTTTTATAAATACATCCAAAGTTATTCAGACAATACCATTAAATAAACCAATGAAACCAGTATTTTGACAATCATATTATTAAAAACAGTTGAAATTTGAAGAGAAATAGAAGGCAGATTACCAAATTGCTAAAAAATATATGGATAAATGGACATTATATAACCAGAGTAATTCATATATTACCATACAATAAACCAATGAAACCAGTATTTTTACAATCATCTTATTGAAAACAGTTGAAGTTTGAAGTGAAATAGAAGGCAGATTACCAAAATAATGAAAGGTAAATGGATAAATGGACAGTAGAAGGTTTTTCTATTAAACTACTTCTTCAGGGGTGTATAGTTTAACAAAAAAGCAAAAACATCCAACCAGTTTCTGTTATGAGTCGTGCTAATAGCTAAGAATTCGACTCACAATACACCCGACTGGCTGGAAGCTATTCACATGACAAATTACTAAAAAGTACTCATTGAAGAAAATAAAGTCAATATGACAAAATAACAATAATATAATATTCCTTAAAAAAAGCATATATATATACTTAAATATTTACCATTGCCCAAATCCTAGCAAGATTTGTAGTGCAAGTGAATCCACATCAGATACAAACTACATGTGACTTTCTAACAGTTAAGGTTATGGTCATAGTATAAATCATATAGATAATAAAATAAAGTTGTAACAATAATTATAAAAATTAGTAGAACATATATTATACTATATAATTCACAATATATTTAGAAAAAAAAATAAATTCTACTGTTAGAGGTATTATAGTTTTATTTTTAAACAATTATTAATATTACTATATTAATTATTTAACTAGAATATATTACTACAACTTCTAGTAGAAAAAATGTTTTAATGCTGCCATCTATATGATTAATATATTAATTAAATTATATACTTATGGTGCTGCCATCTATTATAGGAAAAAAAAAATTATTTAATAGCTAAGAATTTCCAAGAATAATTTCTATTCTAATATTTTACAAATAATTTCTTTAAGACAAATACAATAGACAACCATATCTTATCTCAATAACTTGATCATTTTTAAGTTATGCATATTAGTTTTTAGGTAAACATAAACTTTAATACTATGTGTAAAGTTAATTTTTTTTGTTTAAATATATAATAATTAACCATTGCGTATTATCCAGACAACACCGCCCTCCTCCGTAATCTAACATCTAACCCACCCAACCATCCTATTATATATATTTTTTAAATTTATTTTTTATTTTTTATTTTTTTGTATTATTTTTATTATATATATATATATATATATATATATATATATATATATATATATATATTCCATTGATTAGTGTCTACACAATATTGCACGTACTATACTATATTTGGATACAGCTCCTCATCTTTTTCCTTCATTTTGGGAATAACGGACTTTGATCGTATTCTATTGACGATAATTTTCAGAATTTTCAAGCTATGTTTTTGGGACTTTCACACAAGTTGCTCTATATATTTAGCTATCACATTATGCAAATCATATTTTGATTAAGTTCACGCATCTGCACTGAAACCTTATTTAGTAAATCTGTACATTTTTCGTACAATTATTAATATTTTTAAATTTTGACAACAGGGTATCATATATAATGTTGTTTCTCATATTTTCTGAAAAGAACATTGTTTTTTAGTAAGAACTCTGCAAATTATAAGCAAAAAAACTTGGTAAAATTTGGGACCGTTTTTATAAAAACCTTAATTTCTCTTCGAGTATACATGCTATATTCATAAAAATAAACGCAGTTAATTACAATAAGCCAATTAATCATAATCTGCAGTTTGAACAATTTTTCTACATTAGTTTTGACAGGGTCATCCAAAAGATCTTCATTCTTTTTCAATTTGTTGACGGTTCCTTGTGGAGTTTGAGGAAAAAATCTTCACGGAAATGTATATGACTTGTTCTATTATGTTTACTCACTTATAATTTCAAGATAATTCCTGATGTATTTCTCTAGATATTTAACAAAAAGTCTAAAATTGCATGTGTCAATATTTTTTTTTTTTTTTTTTTTTTTTTCTGAGACTGTAGAGAATGTCTGTTGATGTATCGGTGTTTAAAGTAAAACGCTTCTGTTGATAATATTTTTCTCTTAAGAGAGATAAAAATTTTCTCTCGTTTATAAACATCATTAGCGGTTGGTTTTTGATATCGGCATTCATTAAAAACGTTTGAGCTATCTTTAATAAACTCTTGTCTTTATCAAACCCGCAGATGATCTTATGTATGTATGCCTTTGTTGCCAGTAGCACTCACTGCAGTTATACTGTTATGTGTTTATCAGTCACTATGTATATGAAACAGTATGTTGCACTCTATTAGATCCACTGGATTAAGGGTACATGGAACATCTCGACGAGTAAAATAATGCAGTTCCTTCGAAATTACAGTAGACTTTCTCAAATCCGTAATCCTAAAAACCGCATACACCTAAAATCCACATATTATCACACATGTAAACAAGGAAACATTCATTTACAATGTAGAAACAATATTACTGAATTTTTTAGTTTTATATCATTCTGTATGTATTTTAATATGCAATTCTAAACAATATGAGTGAACCCATGGTTTTTTATGGAGGAAATATGAATTTATGTTTTAAAAAAAATCAAGATATTGCTGATATCACTGGTAATCACGATCTTCTTACTAAATATATTTATGTATTAATCAAGCTTTTTTGATTATTAAAACTGGCTAAACTTGGGAAAAAAAAAAAAAAAAAAAAAAAAAAAAACCTTTTTTACTTTATGATTTTTGTGTTAATTAATAAAATATTTTTATCAGGAAAATTTCATTGAATAATTTTAAAAATGTATTTTATCTTTATTATGTAAATTTGATTATACATTATTAAATATTTACATGTCCTTTACTTTTAATAATTTAATATTTTTTGAAATTATCGTACTTTTTATTATTTTAGTTTAGTATTTTCTTAACTATTTTAATTTTTTACTATTGAAAGCATTCATCATAATTTCGTTTGCAGTATTACATCCAATTTATCATTTAAAAAATCTAAACAAAGGAATGACTAGAAACCCGCAAAACCTCTGAGCCCAAGCTGTGCGGATTTGAGTGAGTCTACTGTATCATGTATTTTAGTTAAAAATAGAGATATAAACGAAGTTTTTATTATTATAGTAAATATACACGTTATAGCCTATATATAAATCAAAAAAATTTAATTTCATGCAAAAATTAGTTTTCAAGAGCTAATTAACTTTTGATACACTTTTCTAAAAAACTGTTGAATATATCACCTTAAAATTTGTGATGATGTCAGAAAGCATACATTTGAGAATAATAAGAAGCGATTTTCATTTTGTCTTAAAAGAAACAAATTTAAAAATATTTTACTAAAAACTCTGAAAATCCTAAAAATTTTAAGAACATATTTTTCACTGTTTAAGGGAGACCCGTACCCCATTTTCGGCCAAAAATCATCAAAAGTTCAAATTTTTTTTTTTATCTCAGAAAACGATAAAATACATATTTGCGAATATCCATGCAAAATTTCAGAACTCGGGGACACTTGGAACAGGTAGAAAATGAGCTTTTTTAATTGTACTCACTATAGAGTTTAAAGGACTAGCGGTCATTTAAAACGTGTTTTCCTGAAAATGACTTTTTTCATATTTTGCCTAAGTTGAAAGTACTAAGGCTCAGTGGTAAAATGATTTAGAAACAAAGTGTTTATGTTTTTAGAATCTTATAAAAAATTGCAACAAAAGTAAGGAGATATATATTTTTTAACTATTTCTGAAAATTTTACATAAATTGGTAAACATGAAAATTATAACGAATTTAAGAAAATTTACCATGCGTATTTTTATTTATTTATTTATTTTTTTTTTTTTTAGCCGATTAAAATAGAAAACTAAAAATATCTCTCCTTAGTTCTTTTCTATATACTATAACACTATTTAAGAAATTTTAGTAATACCAAAATATTGAAAATTGAATGAGGAGTAGTAATTTTAAAAAGTGTATTTTTCGACAAAAAAAATCATAAAAATCCCCATAAAAAATATACTTTTCAATAAAAAGTGAATTTTTTTGCTAATTATTCCTTACAAAAAGATTCTTAAATAATACCAATATTCATTACTTTAAAATCAATAATAAAAATTTTGGGTTTATTCTTACGGGTCTCCCTTAAACATTTTTTTCATCCAGACCTAGAAGCCATTTTTAAGCAAACAGGTTTTGGAACAAAATTTTGAGAAATTACAATTGTTTACCTAAAATCGAAATTTTAAAAAGTGTACTAAAGCATTAAAAAAACACATTTCGAGAAAAAATCCCCCCCCCCCCCCCCGAAAAAAAAAACTATTTCACCTTACAGTGTTTAAAATATGCAGTAGACTCTCTCAAATCCGCAACTATTAAAATTATTTAAAATACGCACATAATTTATGGAAGTAACAATGAAACATTCGATTCAGATATAGGGACAAAATTTGATTTATTTAGTTTTGTATCAATTTCATGTGTATTTTAATTTGTAATTTTTGTTAATATTACTGAATTCATGTTTTTTCATGAAGGAAGAAGAACTTTATTTCTGAAAAAGTTCAAGGTATTGCTGATATCACTGGTAATCAGAATCTTCTTACCAAATATATTTATGTATTAATCAAGTTTTTTTTTGGTTATTAAGTCTGGCTAAACACGAAATGAAACTTCCTTACTTTAAGATTTTAATATGAATGAATAGGATACCTTTATGAAGAAAGCTCATTGAATAATTCAAGGAACTCTCTCTTCTTCACGATGCATATTTAACTGTGCATTAATTATTTACTATTTCTGTGGATAGAAGAAAATATCTCTGCGAGTGTATTAGATCGGGAGGCGGCAATACACCCTATCGAGTTCACTGCTGAAATTCCAGAATTAGTTACTCGACTTGCATATTAAAAACTAACCGCCCTGCCAAGTCATATCTTGGTGAAAAATCACCTAAAAATCCGGTAGTGGTTGACTCGTAGATTTACCATCGTGTTTTCTTGTTCCCAGTCCTCCATGTTTTCACACTTTTGGGTAAAGAAAATCGGATAAACCTATAGTGAACCGCTAAAATCGGGTTTTCGGATGTTTTCCACCAACATATGACTTCGCAGACCGATTGCGTTTTAATATGCGAATCGAGTTTTAACTAAATCTGGAATTTCAGCCGCAAACTGAGGGATTGTCTGTATTGCTGCCTCCCGGTATATGTTGCAACTTTACTGATTCTACACTAAAGTGTAACATATTGTCTTTCCACATTTTCTTTTCTTTCTTTTTTTTTTTTTTTTTTTTTTTAATAATAATTCGTGGCAGGAAGCTTTAGCACTTAGAAACCTCTCTCATGCTTGTTTATCATTCAGATTTGTGAAGCGAAGTGTTTTCTTTGAAGCATCATAAAAAAAAAGAAGAAGAAATAAGAATGGTCACAGATAATTGGGGTGCGGTCCAAAAACCTATAAAGAATCAGACATGTCGCTCATTAACAGTTATTGTAGTGACATTAATACCCTTTCCGCGACGTTGTCCACAATTAGCGGATTGTTTTTCCTTGGAAAAAAAAAAAAAAAAAAAAAAAAAAAAAAAAAAGCGTTTAGTGCGTCCTCGTGGGTTGCCGGCCATAGCTTAGCTTTAATTTTGAAATTCCCTTTTGATTCATGATAACAAATGGCCGAAAAAGAAAGAAGCATCTTCCTAGATTTCGTTCTGAGATGTTTCCTCTATAACTCAGCTCTTGTTGTTTTTGTTGTTTTAATACGGTTGTTATTACTCGTGTTTCAGAAAGAGACCATAAAAAATGAAGTAGTACTCGGTTTCTTTTCGTTCATGGCTTAAGTGTTCCTGGGCCCAATGTTCTTTTTTTTATTTTTCTATAATTTTTTCTTTAACACTTTCTAACATAGTTGAAAAGTAATAGTAATAGGTTGTTGCCTGGTGTAATATGGTAAAGTTAAAATTATTTACAACGTTAGAACACCAGAATATTAGAATTCCAAGCATACCGGTTTCGGTAGCATATAGCATACCTTCCTCAGTGCTAAAGATAGTGGAGATTTGCTCATATATATATAGGGAGGATGGGGATTCAAGCGATAAGTTTCTTGACCAATAGGAAAACAGAGGATCCTAGGCAACAGCCAATAGGAAAACAGGGAACAGTTAATAGGAAAATTGGGTGGAAAATGGAAAAGATATTGCGAGAATTGCATTAAAAGATCAAGAAAAATTAGTTTTAATGTAATATTTCCAACAGTCTGATAATGGTGGAATAGCAAAATCACAATTAACAAGATTAGGAAGATTTTTATGGATATGAAAAGCTTCAAGGAAGTTAAGTTCTTGTATAGAAGTAGGTTTAGTTAGTATCTTAACCGAATTGAAGTCAAAAGCATGACTCGTCTCCCAGCAATGTTTTGCGATTGAGGATTTCTTAATTTCTTGTTTTTCAATATATTGTTTATGTTCTTTAATACGAAATTTTAGACTGCGTTTGGTTTGACCAATGTAAGAAAGACCACACTGACAATTGATATTGTAAATGCCCCATGAATTTGATAATTCAACAGGATCCTTAAGGTTGGAAAGGTTGAGTTTATTAGTAGGAGTAAAAATTATTTTGAAATCGAACCGACTAAGAATTTTAGCAATGGAAAAACTTGATTTTGGAAAGAAAGGATAGTTGAAAAGTGTTTATGAATTCGGTATGTTTGTCCGGGTTTCAATTCGCGTAAATATAGCCGTAAGCCAATGTGGGATCACCAATCACCAGGATTTGATCCTCTATCCGGAATTTTTGTGAAGCTATTAAATATGCCATTAATTATCAGTCAAGACGGCCGAAATTTGAAAATCAATTGCAGTCAAAATTAAAAAATCAAACTTTTACGCTAGCATATCTTTATTGTTTGGTTCTGTTAATAAATTGAAAAAAAAATGATTGTGATTTTTAAGAAATCTTTAAAATTTATTTGATTTTTTTTAGATTGGGACTCTCTAAAAGCAGAATATTTACGCTGTTTAAATAAATTGATTGCAACAGCCCTATACAAAGAGTCAGATTTGTTTAGGTCAAATTCTTAAAAAATGCAATGGAATTCATCTTAAATATTCTCAAACTTATTTTCGTATTCACCAACTATTTCGATCCAGATCTAGGCAGAAAACCTTGGACGAACGCTCAAATGGTATTCCCATTTAATCCTGATTGGACGTCTCCTTGGTAATGTCCAATCAAATGTTATCATAAATTTCATTTGAGCTTCAACCGAGGTTTTCTAGGTTGAGGTTGATGGTAAATACGAACATTAGTTGTTTCGAGATTGCTACTGAGGAGACATTTTTGGAAATAAAACATTTCAAAACTTAGCGAAACATTTATTTGTTTGACACTAACATCAGTACATTACCAAAGAAGCATATTTAAATGAGATTTTAATTTTATTTCCAATGGAAAAGACTTAAAGTTCCTTTTGTATTTATATTAAATTAAATTATTTAAATTAGCAAAAAAAAAAAAATAAAATAAAAAAAAAAAAAAATAAATAAATAAATAAATAAATAAAAATAAAAATAAAAATAAATTAAATTAAATTCTTAACACTCGTTTTATTCAATTAGTAAAAAAATAAATATAAAAAAAATCGATTAAAAGTTAGTCCTTTTAAAATTAGTCCTTAAAAAAAAAAAAAAAAAAAAAAAAAAAAAAAAAATTAGAAAATTTTTGTCTGGACCCCTTTAATTCTATTAGGACCATATTACTGCCCATATATTGTCAGAATAAAGTTAAATTACGGTTTTATAACCATTTTTTTTCATAAAGTGATCGGATAACTATGATCAATTTGTTGCAATTTTTTAACAGTGTATGTATAATGTTTTTAAAAGCATCGCATAAAAAAAGTAATGGAAAAAAAAAAAGTAAACGTTATTCTTGAGTCATGGCCGACATTTTCTTAAGCATTAATCCATTTATCTTTCAATAATTTATGTTATGCTAACCATACCATTGATTGAATTATTAACTATGACAGGCTGTGTCATTAGATCATTCATATACTCAGAGGAAGAGTGTGGTTACGCTTGAGATTCGATATGACACAAGTGCGGCTATGTACCACGAGTCACCGAAAAAGAGATTGGATTCCGCTGGGTGTAGGGCCGTGGAAAACTTTTTCAAAATCACCATGGATTATGGCGTCACAATGCATGATGGATCATCCCTCATTTTCTATGACTTCTGTCGAAATATCTGAAGCGAGAGCGCTTATTACGTAGGTCAAGTGGTTAAACCAGACCACACGCAACTAACGAATTTGATCGTGCTTTACTGAAGTGGCGAGATGAAAACTCCTCTCTTGTTTTTAAGAACAACAACTATTCTCAAATGAACATTCTGACTTGAATCAGGTTTCTAAGTGTTAGTATTATCTCGTTTGCATCATTAGAGTGAATTTCGGCAATTTCTTTTTCTTTGCATTTAGAAATTCTGAAAGAAAAACTTTTGCTATGTATCATATAAAATTGTCTGCCATCTAATAAATCAAAAACTACTATTAAAAGATTTTAGTATGAATTCGAAATTTAAAATAAAAAACTAACGAATCTGATCGTAACTTATTGAAGTGACGAGATGAAATCCTTTCTCTTGTTTTTATCTACAATAACTATTCTCAAATGAAAATTCAAATTTGAATCAGAATTTCAAGTGCTATTATTATTCCGTTTGCATCGTTTGCATAGTGTGAATTTCAGCAAATTCTTTTTCTTTTTCTTTAGAAATTTTAAAAGAAAAACGCTTGCTATGTATCATAGCAAGCGAGAGCCTGTCAAGCGAGCCTGTCATCTATTAAAGCAAAAATTACTCTTATATTTTTTTGATATGAATTCGAAATTTAATATAAACCAGTCGTTGGGGGCCACCGTAATACTTACCCATCATGGAAACAAAACATGTGTAAACTATTTATAAAATGCATTGCAATTCCAAAACAAAATATAAACGTATATTTAAGTATTTTTAACACATAATCATGCTCTATTAAGGAATTGCTGATGAACCAATTTCGACAAATTGTATAAAACGCCAAACTATTCAAGTAGCACTGAATTGCATAAAAGAAACATCCTTATAACTCCAAAAATAATAATCATAATAACTAACAGTTCATTGCATCGAATTAAGTGTCTCATTTCCAATTAAAATATATCTTTGAATTGACATTTGAGTGAAATACAGGATCATGAAAAATCAAAGAATGTGGAAAACAGGATTAGAAATATCTCAACAACTAACAATCCGATTAACTTCGTTTTATATGCAAAATTTGTGTTATTTTATTGCCTTTTACGTCCACTCCTTAAAAAGAAAAAATTCGAAAATTTTTATATACCTTTCATCAGAACGAATATTTCGAGAGTCCGAAAAAAATAGTTCCGGATAATCGAGGTTTCTGATATTAAATAGGCTTTGTCCCATTCTTACATACTAAGCACATACAAAATTTCAAGTCTCTATCTCAATTTGTTCGGGAGATAGAGCGGTTACAGACAGACAGACACACAGACGGACGGACGGCAAAATTTTTTTTTCTAAAAATATCTTTTTCGGAATCTCCAATGTCTAAAACGTGTAAATCCGTCAAAAAAAATTTCGATTTTCAAAACGATTGCAAGACTTACCCTACTACGTATGATGGATAAGTAAAAAGTAACGAATCTGATCGTACCTTACTGAAGTGGCGAGATGATGAAACCTCTTCTCTTGTTAAGAACAACAACTATTCTCAAATGAACATTCAAACTTGAATCAGGATTTTAAGTGCTATTATTATTTCGTTTGCATCATTAGTGTGAATTTCAGAAATTTCTTTTTCTTTTTATTCTGAAATTTTAAAAGAAAAACGCTTGCTACGTAATATAGCAAAACGCCTGTCATCTATTAGAGCAAAAATTACTAATAAATTTTTACTTACCCATCATACGTAGTATAGGGTAAGTCTTGCAATCGTTTTGAAAATCGAAATTTTTTTTGACGGATTTACACGTTTCAGATAGTGGAGATTCCGAAAAACATATTTTTAGAAAAAAAAATGCCGTCCGTCTGTCTGTCTGTATGTCTGTAAACACTCTAATCTCCCGAACAAATTGAGATAGAGACTTGAAATTTTGTATGTACTTAGTATGTAAGAATAGAACGAAGCCTATTTAATATCAGTAACCTCGATTATCCGGAACTATTTTTTTTCGGACTCTCGAAAAATTAGTTCTGATGAAAGGTATATAAAAATTTTCGATTTTTATTTTAAGGAATGAATGTAAAAGGCAATAAAATAACATAAATTTTTCAAAAAAAACGAAGTTGATCGGATTATGACTTGCCGAGTTATGTGTAATCCTGTTTTCCACATTCTTCGATTTTTCATGACCTTGTATTTCATTGAAATTTCAATTCAGAGGTATATTTTAATTAAAAATTAGGCGCTTAATCTAACGCAATAAACTGTTAGTTGATATTATTATTATTTTTGGAGTTATAAGGATGTTAGTAGTAAAGAAAGGAGAGTTCAACCTCAGCGTGGTGGATGTGGTGGGAGGAGGAGGAGGAAGTGGAACCACCACCTCCTATAAGACGGAGGGAGGATCACCACCACTTGAATGAGAAGCTTATCTGATGGAGAGTGTATTATACTATAGTAGGATGATGGGGAGGGCTTAAAATTGAGGGGGCTTAAATTTTTTTTAGGGTTTGAAACGTAGGAGATTATACTATAGTAGAGGGGTAGATGTTTGGAGTCTGTTACAGTATGATGTGATTTTAGGAAAGGGGGGAGGGCTTAATTTTTAGGGGGGCTTATTTTTCTGAAAGGCTTAAATGTATTTTTTTTTTTTTTAAGATTGGAATCAACTTAGAGTAGGAAGGAAATTTGAACATATCGTAAAATATGTTATAGTATGATGAGATTTTAGGAAAGGGGGGAGGGCTTAATTTTTAGGGGGCTTATTTTTCTGAAAGGCTTAAATGTATTTTTTTTTTTTTTTTAAGATTGGAATCAACTTAGAGTAGGAAGGAAATTTGAACATATCGTAAAATATGTTATAGTAAGATGAGATTTTAGGAAAGGGGGGTGGACTTAATTTTTAGGGGGCTTATTTTTAGGAGGAGCTTAAATGTATTTTTTTTTTCTTAAAGATTGGAATCAACTTAGAGTAGGAAGGAAATTTGAACAAATCGTAAAATATGTTACAGTAAGATGAGATTTTAGGAAAGGGGAGGGCTTAATTTTAGAGGGGCTTAATTTTTAAGGGGCTTAATTTTTTTTATTTAGGATCTGAAGCTTATAATATCATACTATAGCAAAGGGGTAACCTCCTCATTTTCCAAACTTCACCCCCCCCGGAAGATTTTTATTTGGGTGCTGCCCTCTGTTGGATCGAATTTTCGTTGGAAATTAATAATTTTAAAAAATTGTGTCTGATCATTTAAGCATTGCTCATCACGCCTGTGAGATAATTGAGTATTGCGATAAGGAGGAAGGTGAGTCTGCTTAATTAAACATTAATCACAATTGCCCATTGCTTATCCCGCCTGTGGCCGCATAATGTCTTATATTACAATCGAATCATCTCTAACTTAAAATAGTATGTTATCAACACGTATTCACTGCCTTGCACAAACATCCGGTAACGAAACAATTTTAACAGGAACTAGCTGATATAAGAAAAATAACAACTAAGATTACATTTCACATATTTACAAATGACAAGAAAGAGAACTTTGTTTGATGTTTCAACTAAGCTTTTTAAAACGACAATTTAATTTCATTAAACCATTACATATGTTTTTTTGGAGGTTCTCTGTTTTATACAATTTACATTAATGTTAGAGCAACAATGAAAATATTTTTTAACAGTAATGTTGTAAAATATGAATTTTACATTTTTAACTTTACTTTTCCTGAACCTTGATTATTCATACGCATTGATTTTTACACCATTCAAAATATATAAACTACTTCATTATTAATTATTTTTCGATGTACAGTTCTAATAAACGGTTAATTGCCATGCATTTATTTTAGTAAGTTTGCTGTATTCACATAAAAAATGTTTTTACAAGTTATCATCTATTAGCCGATAACGACAAATTTAAGCAATGTATTACTTTAGTATAGTATTGTTTTATCACTATGCTGAAAATAAGTGATTCTTTTTCCGTTAATTTTCACATGAATTTTCTAATCAATTAGTAAAAAATTTCAACAGCATGATAAACACCAGATAACATCGAGCCTTTCTTATCAAATACCATCATATTATCAGATCACTTTATAAACCAATCCTATTATTTTTTAAAAAACAGTAGCGCCTCCTAGAATTTAATAGATTTTTGTGAATCAGTAGAAATTTATCACACTGTTTATTGTTTTTTTGTTATATGAAGATATTAAGCGCGGTTCTTTAAGTGAGTGCTGTACAAGAAATTTCTTACTTCATGAATATGGAATCGGATTTACCCAGTCAAGAGGTGCAAGTTTCGAATAGTGAAAGATCACCCTCTTCATCAACCCAACCATCCTTTTCTTGTAATCAATGTCAAAAATGCTTCTCTAGAAAGATTGCGTTAACCAGACATCAAAGATCCCACTTGGATAAAAAGCCCTTTAAATGTGAAACTTCCATTCAAAGTACTGATTTAAAACGACATAGTGTTACTCATTCCAAGACACCCACTTTTTATAAATGTGATCAATGTGCAATGGAATTTTATAGAAAGTATTCGTTAAGAATTCACAAGAGATTTCATAAGACATATAAATGCAATGAATGTTCACTAGAACTCTCTAAAAAATATTTGTTAAAAATTCACAAGAGATCTCATAAGAAGTTTCATGTTTGTGAAAAATGTTCTAACTCGTTTCTATCAAAGTCTGCTTTAACTAAACATAAAAAAAGTCATCATCAAAAGGAATATAAATGTAAACACTGTGGTGTTATATTTTACTCTGATATCGATTTTTTATTTCACAAAAAAGTTCATTACAGGAATTTCGAATGCAAACACTGTAACAAAACATTTAATGTTGACACCAAGTTTATTCAACATTTGATTAAAATGCATAAGTGAAAAAATGCAAACTTTGTCAAATCATGTGAACTGGTTGATTTTCTGTACAGTTTATAATTTTTTTGTATTTTTATCATTATCGAGAATGATGAATAAATAATGTGTAAATGAAAAAAAGCTTTTGTCTTGTATTTTTGTTTTAGCAATTTATGAATTTTAATAATTATTTCACGATTTTGTAAAACATTTACTTAAATTTTAACATTTAGAAAAAAGGTTCCTATCAATTAAAATACTTTTAATATATTAGAATTATTTACCAAGTTTAATTTATCATTTATATTAGCAATTGTTATTCACATAATCATGATGGATATTACCTAGTGTTGCCACAAAAATTTTCAAAAAGAACGAAATTGTTAACAATAAGTATTATTCATTACTTAGATTAAAACTGTTACCTAGTGTTGCCACAAAAATTTTCAAAGATAGAGAAACTGATAACATTATTTATCATAAGCTTACTTAAATTAAAACCTTGTGTTGTCACAAAATTCTTCAAAAATAGTAAAACCACTAACATAATATATAAACTACCATTTATGTACAAAGACTGTTTTTTTAGATTATTAAAAAATGGTTGACTAAAACTTATGGCATTACTAATTTTTAATGTTTAACTGTAACCGACGCTGATTTTTTTTTTAACATATATTAGGATATGTGTTGTTTTTAAGCATTCAGTCTGCAACTGATTTCCGTTTGAACTTCATAAGCGGCTGTCCTTAGTTTTTGAAAATGGATTCTGTAGCAAATTTGTTAAAAAGACCTCTCGATGAAGTAGTTTCTTCTTCAAAGTATCAACGTTTAGAAGAATGTAATGAGCCTGCTTATGTGAATGAATTAAACTTGCCGAGATTAGAAGTTCCCATTGCATTGAACACTAACAATGAGACGATATCATGTGATTTATCCACTACTGATTATCCACTGAATGTGAAATCTGAGATTAATACGAATTTTTTTAACTTAATTTCCCAAGACGAATATTTTCAAGAACCCACTACTAGATGCGAAGAGACTATGTTCCAAGCAATCAACCTTTCCCAAGCAAGTGATGAAAGCCAATCCACCACTTCACGAACTAAAAGGGGCAAATCCTGTAATCGTGTTATATTTCGAGAAGAACTCAGTGATTGTATCTTCTTAATTTTAAAACTGTATAACAGACAATTTTATATACATATTCAAGAGTTTAAACGCAGTGGGCTTACTAATGAAGAAATTGTAACGAAAAATGCAATTTTTATGGATGTTAACAGTTGGTACGAATTTTGCAATAAAATTTTTCCATTTAATTTGAAGTATAAAAGTTCCTCGTTTGTTGCTAATAACATGATATTAGTGTTAAATTTTAATAATTCTATCATGCGAATTAAACATTTAAAGAATTATTCTCACATTGACTTGAACGAGTATCAGTTAGAAAAGTTAAAAATAAAAGCCTTTGATCTGAATAAAGAACTTCTTCAGCAAATATATGTAAAGCATTTACCAAACTTAATAAGACAGAAATGTACCGTTAGTCACACATCTTTAGAAAATGAACGCATGTGCCAACATAAACTTATAACGTGTATTGAAAATAGTATGTCGAGTATATTGAAGCGCATTTTTGAATGCAATGGATGTATTTTTAAGCACGAATCTGTAATCTTTCATCCCTGTGTGATATTAAATAATCGACAAAAATTTGAACAAATAGGAGAAATGTTATTAACTCTAATAGATTTCGACTTTGTTATTTCCTCATTTTTAAACGAAGTAGATTGTATTAGTGAAAACTTCTTATCTAATATTAATGTAGAAACCATTCAAAACGAATTGTTTAAAATAATGAAATAAAATGTTTTACTATTCTCTTTAATATGTGTGTTTAATTATTTTCAAAATGTATGTTTATTTCATTTAGCTTTTTCAAAACATTTATAAATTGTTTCAATTTGTATATGTATAAAAAAAGAAACACTTCATTATTAATAAAAAATATATTAACTATCTTAAATAATAATAATAATAATAATCTTAATTATTTTAATTAATTCTTTTCAAAAATTAGAAAGTTAAAAAGTTAATAAAAATTAATAAGTTAAAAAAAAAAACTTTATACAAAAATTAATATTAATAGAAATTTTTTTCAAATGTTTAAAATATATTTTGAAAATTTTAAAATGTATTACAACTTATCAAAATTGAGTTTACTGATTTATATGAGTATGTATATTATTTTCACTCTATTATATTACTGTAACATTACAACAGATTCATAGTTAATGACATATAAACATTAGGATGTATATAAAAGCAATAGATTAATATACTCTCTTGTTTTATTAAAAATAAAATAACTTCATAAAAATGTAAAAAAAATAAAAAGTTTATGAAAAGTTTAAAAAATAATTCATTAGATAAAAAAAGAAAAAAAAAATCACAAATTAAAAAATATATTTCATAAGTTTACAAAAAAAAAAAATTAATATAAAAAGTTTTATCGAAAAAAAAAAAGTAACAGAAAAAGTTTTAACAAAAAAAAAGTAACAAAAAATTTTAACAAAAAAAAAAAAAAAAAAGTAACATAAAAAGTTTTAACAAAAAAAAGTATTATAAAAAGTGTTATAAAAAGTTTTAACAGAAAAAAAAAAAAAAAAACTTTACACAAAAAATAATATCAATAGAATTTTTTTTTTCAAATGTTTAAAATATATATATTTTGCAAAAGTTAAAATGAGTTTTCTGATTTATGTATATTATTTTCACTCTATTATCTTACTCTAACATTGCAATTCATTCAGAGTTAAACATATAAACATTAGGATGTGTATAAAAGCAATGCATTAATATACTATCTTGTTATTAAAAAATAAAATAATTTCATAAAAATATTTTCAAAATTAAAAAAAAAATGTTTCATAAGTTTACAAAAAATAAAAACTTTACGAAAAAGTTTAAAAAATAATTCATAAGATTAAAAAAAATATTTCATAAATTAATAAAATATATTTCATAAGTTAAAAAAAAAAAAAATCATAAGTTAAAAGTTATTTCAACAGTTCTTTAATAATTAAAAAAAAAAAAAAAACTTTATAGAAAAAATAATATCAATAGAAATTAAATGTTTAAAATTTATTTCACAAAAGTTAAAATGTATTTCATCTTATCAAAAATGAGTTTACTGATTTATGTATGCATGTACATTATTTTCACTGTATTATCTTACTGCAACATACATTTATAGTTAACATACATTTATAGTTTAACAGAACACATATAAACATTAGGATGTGTATAAAAGCAACGCATTAATATACTATCTTGTTTTATTAAAAGATAAAATAACTTCATAAAAATCTTTTCAAAATAAAAAAAGTTTCATAAGTTTACAAAAAATAAAACTTTGTGAAAAAGTTTTAAAAAATATTTCATAACATTAAAAAAAATATTTCATAAATTAAAAAAAATGTATCTATGTATATTTCACAAGTTTAAAAAAAATTTAAATGTTTAAAAAATGATTTACAAGTTTGAAAAAAAAAAATTACAACTTATCAAAAAATGAGTTTACCGATTTACTGATTTATGTGTGTATGTTATTTACATCATATTATCTTACTACCAACATTACAGAACGTTCTTAGTTAAACACTTATAAACATCAGCAAATGTATAAAAGCAGTTGATACTTTCCTGTTTTTATTAAAAGTCATACTAACTTTATAAAAATGTTTTCAAATAATAATAAAAAAAAGCTGTTAAGTTATTAGATTCTCCTCTTTAATTGCATCTCATTGATAAGTTTTAATCAACCATCCAACCATGCAACTGTTTTCACAATCAACTATTACGTGAGTTAGGATTTCATTGGTAAATTTTAATCAACCAACCAACCAACATTTTACGTAACCAACTATTTATTTTCCCTAGCAATCAGCTATTTATTTACCCTACTAGCCAAAAAGCTTTTATCGACACATGAACAAAATTTTAAGATGCAAGACTCGTCCTTTTTAATCGAAAAAACAATGACTTATATTATATATTTTTTTTTTCTTACTTAAATGAAACCTTCGCATGTGCATGGTAAAACTTGGAAAAATTCATTTAATACACAAATTTAAAGTTAACAGACAAGGTCTTCACACTTCTTTTAGAATTGTACTAACATTTTACCAAATATCTTTAGAACTCAACAAGGTTTTAAATAATTATTTTAATAAAAATTGTCATTTGTAAGTAACATTATTGAACTAACTTGGAAAAATTAACTTGGCAAAACAGGTTTTCGCTGTTCCAACTTAGTAATATTCATAAGTTTATATGTTAATCAACCTGTTTGGTTATGTCCCAGCATGGCTTTATAAAATATATCTTAAAAAAACCTTTAATATTAATGTTTAAAAATATGCAGTTAGTCTTTTATAGATAATTATTTTCACTTCTTTTATTTAAAAACATTTTTAAATAAAATTAATACAGTTGCCAATTTATCTGTGCGTTATGAAATGTGCATGCAAAACTTTTAATTATAATTTTCACATTTTTAGTATTTCAAATTATTGTTTTCAAGGTGTACTAAAATTTGGAAAAATATTTAATTTTCATGCATAATTAAAATAAAATAGTTTAATAATAAAGACACATTTAACATTCTATACTCACCGTCGCAAAAGCACGTCCAACGCAGTCAAATGTTTGGGAAGAAATGAAAAATTCAAAGTCCTTATCAGAAAATGTTATCAGATAACTGTATCAAAAGATCTGTGACGTCAAAGAACATGTATCATCAACTGATCACGTGATGTATACCACGTGACTAATGCTTTGTTTTCTAGATTGGTTCTTATAAACATTCATTTATTAAATAATTTAATCATTCTATTAATTATTAATTAATTAATTCTTTGTTAAAATGTTTAACAAAACATGATATCACAGATATTAGTTACAATCAGCATTTGTTTTAAACTAGTGAATTAATTAATTAATAATTAATAGAATGATTAAATTATTTAATAAATGAATGTTTATAAGAACCAATCTAGAAAACAAAGCATTAGTCACGTGGTATACATCACGTGATCAGTTGATGATACATGTTCTTTGACGTCACAGATCTTTTGATACAGTTATCTGATAACATTTTCTGATAAGGACTTTGAATTTTTCATTTCTTCCCAAACATTTGACTGCGTTGGACGTGCTTTTGCGACGGTGAGTATAGAATGTTAAATGTGTCTTTATTATTAAACTATTTTATTTTAATTATGCATGAAAATTAAATATTTTTCCAAATTTTAGTACACCTTGAAAACAATAATTTGAAATACTAAAAATGTGAAAATTATAATTAAAAGTTTTGCATGCACATTTCATAACGCACAGATAAATTGGCAACTGTATTAATTTTATTTAAAAATGTTTTTAAATAAAAGAAGCGAAAATAATTATCTATAAAAGACTAACTGCATATTTTTAAACATTAATATTAAAGGTTTTTTTAAGATATATTTTATAAAGCCATGCTGGGACATAACCAAACAGGTTGATTAACATATAAACTTATGAATATTACTAAGTTGGAACAGCGAAAACCTGTTTTGCCAAGTTAATTTTTCCAAGTTAGTTCAATAATGTTACTTACAAATGACAATTTTTATTAAAATAATTATTTAAAATCTTGTTGAGTTCTAAAGATATTTGGTAAAATGTTAGTACAATTCTAAAAGAAGTGTGAAGACCTTGTCTGTTAACTTTAAATTTGTGTATTAAATGAATTTTTCCAAGTTTTACCATGCACATGCGAAGGTTTCATTTAAGTAAGAAAAAAAAAATATATAATATAAGTCATTGTTTTTTCGATTAAAAAGGACGAGTCTTGCATCTTAAAATTTTGTTCATGTGTCGATAAAAGCTTTTTGGCTAGTAGGGTAAATAAATAGCTGATTGCTAGGGAAAATAAATAGTTGGTTACGTAAAATGTTGGTTGGTTGGTTGATTAAAATTTACCAATGAAATCCTAACTCACGTAATAGTTGATTGTGAAAACAGTTGCATGGTTGGATGGTTGATTAAAACTTATCAATGAGATGCAATTAAAGAGGAGAATCTAATAACTTAACAGCTTTTTTTTATTATTATTTGAAAACATTTTTATAAAGTTAGTATGACTTTTAATAAAAACAGGAAAGTATCAACTGCTTTTATACATTTGCTGATGTTTATAAGTGTTTAACTAAGAACGTCCTGTAATGTTGGTAGTAAGATAATATGATGTAAATAACATACACACATAAATCAGTAAATCGGTAAACTCATTTTTTGATAAGTTGTAATTTTTTTTTTCAAACTTGTAAATCATTTTTTAAACATTTAAATTTTTTTTAAACTTGCGAAATATACATAGATACATTTTTTTTAATTTATGAAATATTTTTTTTAATGTTATGAAATATTTTTTAAAACTTTTTCACAAAGTTTTATTTTTTGTAAACTTATGAAACTTTTTTTATTTTGAAAAGATTTTTATGAAGTTATTTTATCTTTTAATAAAACAAGATAGCATATTAATGCGTTGCTTTTATACACATCCTAATGTTTATATGTGTTAAACTATAAATGTATGTTAACTATAAATGTATGTTGCAGTAAGATAATACAGTGAAAATAATGTACATGCATACATAAATCAGTAAACTCATTTTCGATAAGATGAAATACATTTTAACTTTTGTGAAATAAATTTTAAACATTTAATTTCTATTGATATTATTTTTTCTATAAAGTTTTTTTTTTTTTTTTAATTATTAAAGAACTGTTGAAATAACTTTTAACTTATGATTTTTTTTTTAACTTATGAAATATATTTTATTAATTTATGAAATATTTTTTTTAATCTTATGAATTATTTTTTAAACTTTTTCGTAAAGTTTTTATTTTTTGTAAACTTATGAAACATTTTTTTTTTTTAATTTTGAAAATATTTTTATGAAATTATTTTATTTTTTAATAACAAGATAGTATATTAATGCATTGCTTTTATACACATCCTAATGTTTATATGTTTAACTCTGAATGAATTGCAATGTTAGAGTAAGATAATAGAGTGAAAATAATATACATAAATCAGAAAACTCATTTTAACTTTTGCAAAATATATATATTTTAAACATTTGAAAAAAAAAATTCTATTGATATTATTTTTTGTGTAAAGTTTTTTTTTTTTTTTTTTTTTTCTGTTAAAACTTTTTATAACACTTTTTATAATACTTTTTTTTGTTAAAACTTTTTATGTTACTTTTTTTTTTTTTTTTTGTTAAAATTTTTTGTTACTTTTTTTTTTGTTAAAACTTTTTATGTTACTTTTTTTTTTTTTCGATAAAACTTTTTATATTACTTTTTTTTTTTTTTGTAAACTTATGAAATATATTTTTTAATTTGTGATTTTTTTTTTCTTTTTTTATCTAATGAATTATTTTTTAAACTTTTCATAAACTTTTTATTTTTTTTACATTTTTATGAAGTTATTTTATTTTTAATAAAACAAGAGAGTATATTAATCTATTGCTTTTATATACATCCTAATGTTTATATGTCATTAACTACGAATCTGTTGTAATGTTACAGTAATATAATAGAGTGAAAATAATATACATACTCATATAAATCAGTAAACTCAATTTTGATAAGTTGTAATACATTTTAAAATTTTCAAAATATATTTTAAACATTTGAAAAAAATTTCTATTAATATTAATTTTTGTATAAAGTTTTTTTTTTAACTTATTAATTTTTATTAACTTTTTAACTTTCTAATTTTTGAAAAGAATGAATTAAAATAATTAAGATTATTATTATTATTATTATTTAAGATAGTTAATATATTTTTTATTAATAATGAAGTGTTTCTTTTTTTATACATATACAAATTGAAACAATTTATAAATGTTTTGAAAAAGCTAAATGAAATAAACATACATTTTGAAAATAATTAAACACACATATTAAAGAGAATAGTAAAACATTTTATTTCATTATTTTAAACAATTCGTTTTGAATGGTTTCTACATTAATATTAGATAAGAAGTTTTCACTAATACAGTCTACTTCGTTTAAAAATGAGGAAATAACAAAGTCGAAATCTATTAGAGTTAATAACATTTCTCCTATTTGTTCAAATTTTTGTCGATTATTTAATATCAAACAGGGATGAAAGATTACAGATTCGTGCTTAAAAATACATCCATTGCATTCAAAAATGCGCTTCAATATACTCGACATACTATTTTCAATACACGTTATAAGTTTATGTTGGCACATGCGTTCATTTTCTAAAGATGTGTGACTAACGGTACATTTCTGTCTTATTAAGTTTGGTAAATGCTTTACATATATATGCTGAAGAAGTTCTTTATTCAGATCAAAGGCTTTTATTTTTAACTTTTCTAACTGATACTTGTTCAAGTCAATGTGAGAATAATTCTTTAAATGTTTAATTCGCATGATAGAATTATTAAAATTTAACACTAATATCATGTTATTAGCAACAAACGAGGAACTTTTATACTTCAAATTAAATGGAAAAATTTTATTGCAAAATTCGTACCAACTGTTAACATCCATAAAAATTGCATTTTTCGTTACAATTTCTTCATTAGTAAGCCCACTGCGTTTAAACTCTTGAATATGTATATAAAATTGTCTGTTATACAGTTTTAAAATTAAGAAGATACAATCACTGAGTTCTTCTCGAAATATAACACGATTACAGGATTTGCCCCTTTTAGTTCGTGAAGTGGTGGATTGGCTTTCATCACTTGCTTGGGAAAGGTTGATTGCTTGGAACATAGTCTCTTCGCATCTAGTAGTGGGTTCTTGAAAATATTCGTCTTGGGAAATTAAGTTAAAAAAATTCGTATTAATCTCAGATTTCACATTCAGTGGATAATCAGTAGTGGATAAATCACATGATATCGTCTCATTGTTAGTGTTCAATGCAATGGGAACTTCTAATCTCGGCAAGTTTAATTCATTCACATAAGCAGGCTCATTACATTCTTCTAAACGTTGATACTTTGAAGAAGAAACTACTTCATCGAGAGGTCTTTTTAACAAATTTGCTACAGAATCCATTTTCAAAAACTAAGGACAGCCGCTTATGAAGTTCAAACGGAAATCAGTTGCAGACTGAATGCTTAAAAACAACACATATCCTAATATATGTTAAAAAAAAAATCAGCGTCGGTTACAGTTAAACATTAAAAATTAGTAATGCCATAAGTTTTAGTCAACCATTTTTTAATAATCTAAAAAAACAGTCTTTGTACATAAATGGTAGTTTATATATTATGTTAGTGGTTTTACTATTTTTGAAGAATTTTGTGACAACACAAGGTTTTAATTTAAGTAAGCTTATGATAAATAATGTTATCAGTTTCTCTATCTTTGAAAATTTTTGTGGCAACACTAGGTAACAGTTTTAATCTAAGTAATGAATAATACTTATTGTTAACAATTTCGTTCTTTTTGAAAATTTTTGTGGCAACACTAGGTAATATCCATCATGATTATGTGAATAACAATTGCTAATATAAATGATAAATTAAACTTGGTAAATAATTCTAATATATTAAAAGTATTTTAATTGATAGGAACCTTTTTTCTAAATGTTAAAATTTAAGTAAATGTTTTACAAAATCGTGAAATAATTATTAAAATTCATAAATTGCTAAAACAAAAATACAAGACAAAAGCTTTTTTTCATTTACACATTATTTATTCATCATTCTCGATAATGATAAAAATACAAAAAAATTATAAACTGTACAGAAAATCAACCAGTTCACATGATTTGACAAAGTTTGCATTTTTTCACTTATGCATTTTAATCAAATGTTGAATAAACTTGGTGTCAACATTAAATGTTTTGTTACAGTGTTTGCATTCGAAATTCCTGTAATGAACTTTTTTGTGAAATAAAAAATCGATATCAGAGTAAAATATAACACCACAGTGTTTACATTTATATTCCTTTTGATGATGACTTTTTTTATGTTTAGTTAAAGCAGACTTTGATAGAAACGAGTTAGAACATTTTTCACAAACATGAAACTTCTTATGAGATCTCTTGTGAATTTTTAACAAATATTTTTTAGAGAGTTCTAGTGAACATTCATTGCATTTATATGTCTTATGAAATCTCTTGTGAATTCTTAACGAATACTTTCTATAAAATTCCATTGCACATTGATCACATTTATAAAAAGTGGGTGTCTTGGAATGAGTAACACTATGTCGTTTTAAATCAGTACTTTGAATGGAAGTTTCACATTTAAAGGGCTTTTTATCCAAGTGGGATCTTTGATGTCTGGTTAACGCAATCTTTCTAGAGAAGCATTTTTGACATTGATTACAAGAAAAGGATGGTTGGGTTGATGAAGAGGGTGATCTTTCACTATTCGAAACTTGCACCTCTTGACTGGGTAAATCCGATTCCATATTCATGAAGTAAGAAATTTCTTGTACAGCACTCACTTAAAGAACCGCGCTTAATATCTTCATATAACAAAAAAACAATAAACAGTGTGATAAATTTCTACTGATTCACAAAAATCTATTAAATTCTAGGAGGCGCTACTGTTTTTTAAAAAATAATAGGATTGGTTTATAAAGTGATCTGATAATATGATGGTATTTGATAAGAAAGGCTCGATGTTATCTGGTGTTTATCATGCTGTTGAAATTTTTTACTAATTGATTAGAAAATTCATGTGAAAATTAACGGAAAAAGAATCACTTATTTTCAGCATAGTGATAAAACAATACTATACTAAAGTAATACATTGCTTAAATTTGTCGTTATCGGCTAATAGATGATAACTTGTAAAAACATTTTTTATGTGAATACAGCAAACTTACTAAAATAAATGCATGGCAATTAACCGTTTATTAGAACTGTACATCGAAAAATAATTAATAATGAAGTAGTTTATATATTTTGAATGGTGTAAAAATCAATGCGTATGAATAATCAAGGTTCAGGAAAAGTAAAGTTAAAAATGTAAAATTCATATTTTACAACATTACTGTTAAAAAATATTTTCATTGTTGCTCTAACATTAATGTAAATTGTATAAAACAGAGAACCTCCAAAAAAACATATGTAATGGTTTAATGAAATTAAATTGTCGTTTTAAAAAGCTTAGTTGAAACATCAAACAAAGTTCTCTTTCTTGTCATTTGTAAATATGTGAAATGTAATCTTAGTTGTTATTTTTCTTATATCAGCTAGTTCCTGTTAAAATTGTTTCGTTACCGGATGTTTGTGCAAGGCAGTGAATACGTGTTGATAACATACTATTTTAAGTTAGAGATGATTCGATTGTAATATAAGACATTATGCGGCCACAGGCGGGATAAGCAATGGGCAATTGTGATTAATGTTTAATTAAGCAGACTCACCTTCCTCCTTATCGCAATACTCAATTATCTCACAGGCGTGATGAGCAATGCTTAAATGATCAGACACAATTTTTTAAAATTATTAATTTCCAACGAAAATTCGATCCAACAGAGGGCAGCACCCAAATAAAAATCTTCCGGGGGGGGGGGTGAAGTTTGGAAAATGAGGAGGTTACCCCTTTGCTATAGTATGATATTATAAGCTTCAGATCCTAAATAAAAAAAATTAAGCCCCTTAAAAATTAAGCCCCTCTAAAATTAAGCCCTCCCCTTTCCTAAAATCTCATCTTACTGTAACATATTTTACGATTTGTTCAAATTTCCTTCCTACTCTAAGTTGATTCCAATCTTTAAGAAAAAAAAAAATACATTTAAGCTCCTCCTAAAAATAAGCCCCCTAAAAATTAAGTCCACCCCCCTTTCCTAAAATCTCATCTTACTATAACATATTTTACGATATGTTCAAATTTCCTTCCTACTCTAAGTTGATTCCAATCTTAAAAAAAAAAAAAAAAAAATACATTTAAGCCTTTCAGAAAAATAAGCCCCCTAAAAATTAAGCCCTCCCCCCTTTCCTAAAATCTCATCATACTATAACATATTTTACGATATGTTCAAATTTCCTTCCTACTCTAAGTTGATTCCAATCTTAAAAAAAAAAATACATTTAAGCCTTTCAGAAAAATAAGCCCCCCTAAAAATTAAGCCCTCCCCCCTTTCCTAAAATCACATCATACTGTAACAGACTCCAAACATCTACCCCTCTACTATAGTATAATCTCCTACGTTTCAAACCCTAAAAAAAATTTAAGCCCCCTCAATTTTAAGCCCTCCCCATCATCCTACTATAGTATAATACACTCTCCATCAGATAAGCTTCTCATTCAAGTGGTGGTGATCCTCCCTCCGTCTTATAGGAGGTGGTGGTTCCACTTCCTCCTCCTCCTCCCACCACATCCACCACGCTGAGGTTGAACTCTCCTTTCTTTACTACTGATGTTTCTTTTACGCAGTTCGGTACTACTTGAGTAAGTTTGGCGTTTTATATAATTTATCGAAATTGGTACATCAGAAATTCATTAATAGAGCATTACTATGTATATTAACAATATTAAAATTTTGTTTTGGAATTGCAATGCATTGTATAAATAGTTTTCACATGTTTTATTTTCATATGCATATCCATGATGGGTAAGTATTACGGTGGCCCCCAACGGCTAGTTTTAGTATGAATTCGAAATTTAAAATAGAAAACTAACGAATCTGATCATGACTTACTGAAGTAGCGAGATGAAACCTCCTATCTTGTGTTTGACAACAACAACTATTCTAAAATGAACATTCAAACTTGAAACAAAATTTCAAGCGCTATTATTATCACGTTTGCATTAATATAGTGTGAATTTCAACAATTTATTTTCCTTTTTATTCAGAAATTTTGAAAGAAAAATGTTTGCTATATGTATCCAGGGGCGCAGCTAGAAGTGAACTAGCTCAAGGGGGGGGGGGGGCTCAAGAGAATGTATGGGGAGGGGGGACTCATATATTTTTTTCTCTCTCTCTCTCTGACGCAGAAAAATAAATTAGTACACATTCACACTGTAGGTACTATGTTTCTTATTTAACTGTTGTAATAAATTCATTTTATGTTAAGAAAAGAATATGACGATAAAAAATTTGATTGCATAACTAGTGCAAAATCAAACATCATGTTAGCTTCATATTCAAACCAATATTTTACAATGCCAGAAATAAATTCGATAAAACTTTATTTATTGCAGATCGTAGTATTTTTCTGGTGAAAGTTTACTAACAGAATAGATGGATAGAGAGAACGCGATATTTTCTGGCGAAATTTGAAATTTACGTCCTAGTATCGTTTTTAATACAGTCGGCCCCAATTAATCGGGTAACGGATAATTGCATTCCCGCTTTTAAGCATAGAATTCCATGGAACAAAAACGTTCCCATAAGGTTGATGCTAAAAATACTCGTTGTATCGCATAACAATTTCTGGTTAATCTCATAAAATATCCCCTATCTAGTTATCCAGATTTTGTAAATTCCTGCGAATGCGATGAATGAAAATAATAATAATAAGAAGAATGGATATATATATATATATATATTGTAATACAGATTTGTTATCTATAAGATCTGCGAGCGAACAGCACTAGTTTTTATTACACTAAAAGAGCAATCAATCAATCTTTGTTTCCGAATGGAACAAGGGTGAAACCTCTTTAAATGATTTTTGAGGGACTGACCCTACCAAATTGACAAAGGAAGGGGAACTTTTATGTACCCCATCTTCAGTCGTAAAGCTGTCAACTGATTTCGCGTTAGATTCCTCTCTTAAAGTTCAAATTCAGTGCACAGAAAAAGTAGTTTTAGATCAAAGCGCCGACACGAAAGATCAAAGATAGCGCAAGAAGTTAGTGCTATGTGCGTGGACCTTTAAGGACCAGGCACATAGCACTAACTTCTTGCTGTCAGGCGTCGCTATTTTTGATCTTTCGTGCCGGCGCTTTGTTGTATAAATTGCTTTTTCAGTGAACTTTTTTGAACTTCAAGAGAGAAATCGAACTCTAAATCAGTTGACAGCTTTACGACTGAAGATGGGGTAGATAAAACTTTCCCTTCCTTTGTCAATTTGGTAGGGTCAGTCCCTCAAAAATTAAAAAGATTTCACCTTTGTTCCGTTCGGAAACAAGGATAGATTTATTGCTCTTTTAGTGTAATAAAAAGTAGTGCTGATTGCCCGCAGCCTAAGAGCAGAAAAAGTAGTGAAATAATAGACTTTATTCTCTTAATTCTTGGAAACTCGTGAGGAGGGGGGGGGGGTGGCTGATTTTGAAAAGGCGTGATTTTCTTTTAAAGCTGGCTATACATATAGCGGCTCGAGATGCCGGTGAAACTTCTTTGAAAATCCTGGATTTGGGAGAAAATACAGCAGTGGATAAAATAAATATATTTAATACTTGAAGTGGAGAAATGCAGTGTCGGAAGTAGGAAAAAAAGAAAGGATTTTTTGTAGGTACCGAATAAAGGATAAGTTGGCAAATAATGAAAAATTAAATAAATTTATGCTGAAATTTATTAATATTTTCAAAGATCATATATTGAAAACAAAAATTTATTACTTTCCTTTCCTTTCAATTTTCACTTAAATCACATAAATTATAATGAAAAATTAAACCATCCAATGTAAATAGTATTATAATACATAATATTTTGGTATATACATTGTTACGTATAGAGTAATAATAAACTATTGATTAAAATTATTATAATAATTTTTAAATTATTGTGTAAATTGGTATTGTTCATTAATATTTATCATATCTGTAGTATAGAATCAAATGATAACCTATACTAACAACGTTAATTGCGGTCCTCGCTTAATTGCATACTCTTCAGTGGAATCAAATGTATGCAAATAATCGAGTACGACTGTATTAGTAAACGTCGAAGTTTTCTTCACCATTCTGAATGCGTTGGAAAGTGTTACATCATGTATGCTTGACGCGTGATTTTGCTTTCTTGTTTATAATGAAAATGTCTCTCAGATAAAAAGAAAATCCTGATTCAGTGACATAGTTGTTAAAAGCTCGCCTTGAACTTCCTTCAAAAGTGACTTGATAGGAATAACTTCTTTCGAATGTCCCCTGAGCCCAAGTACTCTGTCTGCTCTGTGTTAGCACATAAGTATTCGGTGACAGGTACTCCTGGAGATAAGGGCAATGTCGCAAACAGAATTCAAGCCTAAGATAGGTCTATCAGAATCTAAAGACTAAAACTTCGCAATAATAAAAATGCTTGTATCGCACATTAGTTGCTGTCATCTCAATGAATGAATACTTACAAATAAGTTATGACAAAAACATAATCATAATACACTTAAATCCATTTGTAACTAATTCATATATCGTATATGTTACGCAAACTTGTGTTTTTAAGGGGGAGGGAAATGATCATAAATTTGTATTTGTTTAATATTCAAATCTATTTCGAAACGAGTTGTTAAATGGATTCAGAACCCTTCATTCGGCGACAATTAACAAAAATATCGATTTTCTAATTATTTACTTAATAGGTAAAAACTGATTTTTAAATTATAATTTCTGATTTTTCTCAAAATGACATTTTTAACATTTTGCTTTATCGCAAAACATTATAACTAGAAAATTATAATTGTGTTATAAAAATATTATAATTGTGCTAATAATGCTATGAAACTTAGCAAAAATACTCTAAAAGGAGTTTATTTAGGTAATGTGTCTTTACTAATGACTGTAGTTTAATTGTATTTTCATATTTTAGTTGATACAAGTTATGAATTAATATAAATGTTCTTGATTTCTCTTGTGTAAAAATGTTAACTTTTACCATTTTTTTTTTTTTATATGTAACAAAGTTATAGTTATTAAAATGCTTCAGTTCTTCAAGATAGTTTCATTAATCATAATAAAACTTACAGAATAAAAATATCTTCATATAAATTTGAGTTTTAATGTTTTCCAGAAGTGCCATTTTATACTAATTTTTATGTACGTTTTAAGGCTACAATCAAAATATTTAAAAATATACGTATTTTTATATGCTATTCACAATTCTTAGCTACATTCTATTACATAATGCATATAAGCATGGAATTTTTCAAATATTAAAAAAATCCCTTCTAAAGGCAGGCAGGCACCTTATTTTCATCAAATAACACATTCTTTCAAATGATACACAAATTATGATAATGTTTGATGACATTTAATTTTTGGCTTCTGCGACAAATAATAGCACATTGTGTTTTCTTTTTTCTTCTTTTTCTTGCTTATTCAGTCATAACAACAGTAGATAGACTCTTCCTGATTACAAATACTTCCTGATTCACTCTCTGTTTTTTTACTTACCCATCATACATAGTGTAGGGTAAGTTTTGTAATCGTTTTGAAAATCGAAAAAAAAAGAAAAGAAAAGAAAAGAAAAAAAAAATTGACGGATTTACACATTTTAGATACTGGAGATTCAGGAAAACTTATTTTTAGAAAAAAAAAAATTGCCACCCATCTGTCTGTGTGTATGCAAACGCTCTATCTCCCTAACAAGTTAAGGTAGAGACTTGAAATTTGGTGTATACTTAGTATGTACTTATAGAAGGAAGCCTATTGAATTACTTGATTATCCGGAACAGTTTATTTTTTCGGACTCTCCAAATATTCGTTCTGATGAAAGGTATATATAAAAAAATTCGATTTTTTTAATGAGTAAATGTAAAAGATATAAAAAAATCTATAAATTTTGAATAAAGAATGAAGTCGATCGGATAATAAATTGCCGAGATATTTGTAATCCTCTTTTCCTCACTCTTCGATCTAACTCTCAAACAAATATTATTTTAAGTTAAAACTAACAAAATGTTGTAAAACTCAATTATCCAAATTATTTTTAAGCAAAATAAAACCAAAATTCCCCGGATTTTATAATAGATGATATTTTTGAAATAGCATACGCATTTTAATTTCTTTCTTTCTCCCTCTCTCTCTCTCTCTTTTTTTTTTTTTTTTTTTTTCCTTTTTTCAATTTTTAGAGAAAATAGAGTGATTCTGTTGCCGCAATTACAAAATTGGTACTGAAAATTATAAAAAAATTAATATCTCAAAAATAAATTAAGATACAGCTTTGATAGAAATTACATTTAAAAATACATTTTTTTCTTTAAACGACGGTGTAAAAATTGAAAGTGTAAGATATTTAAAAGTGTAAAATTTGCAGTACCGAAAATTGCAAAACCGAAATTGCATGGGAAAGTGTTGCGCATTTTAATTTCTTTTTCTTTTCTTTCTTTCTTTCTTTTTTTTTTTCCAATTTTAACAGAAAATGGAGTGATTCTGTTGCCACAATTAAAAAATCGGTACTAAAAACTATAAAAAAATTAATATCTCAAAAGGAAATTGAGATACAACTTTCAAACAAATTGCATTTAAAAGTACATTTTTTTCGCTATACGAAGGTGTAAAAATTAAAAATGTGCGATGTTTAAAAGTGTACAATTTGCTGTAGATAAAATTGCAACACCGAAATTGCAGGAGAAAGTGTTGCCATTCTCAAAATGACGTATACGTTACGCACAGATACGTTTGGCCTTCATGATATAGATTTTTATTAATCTTTGACTAATTTATTTGTACTTCCGTAATTTAAAATAACAATTATGTCAATATATGTAATTTTGACTGTAGTTTGGCGATTTATATAATTTGTCGAAATGGGTCGACGGGATAATCAAATAGCGTCCGCATTTCCGTAATAAAGCATTGCTATGTATTAAAAATAATTAAATCTACGTTTAGATTTTATTTTGAAATTGCAATGCATTTTATAAATAGTTTACACGTTTTTTTCTTTTTTTTTCATATTTTATAATATGCATATTCATCATGGATAAATATTAAGGTGCTTTCTAATGTATCCACGATAATTAGAACTCTTTAAATTCATTAATTAAATAACCAAATACATTCTTCAAAAATTATGAGTGACTGCCAACCGCGAAGCGTTCTTTTTTTTCGATGGCAAACACATTTGTTTACATCCTTTACACAAACAGTTGTTAGCCGCGTCTCGTAAACAGAGGCAACCGCTTCTATCTTTACGATGCACACTGGGCATGTGGCTGCCATTAAAGCCCTCTGCAACCATTTGTCAGGTAGCCCCTGCGATGACAGCTTCTAAGACTCGAGCCACGTGCTACTGGTTTAGCCCCGCCATTTTTATAACCATCGATCACTTGAAATGTTATAATAAAGCAAGAGAGGAATCTGGCATCAAGCAGAGCTGTCTCAATATGAACACATGGTTCAAAGATTTCAAGAAAAACAATGGAAGGAGATTTTGATTTTAATGGATGGTGACTGGAGAAAAGTTTTCTTTTCTTTCTCACTTTCCATTACAGAAACTTCTTTTTTTTTCTTTTTACTTTCTTTCGTTTTTACATTTTGTGGTATTTTTGACAAATGGGCTCTATTTCAGAATCATTGATAACGATTACATTTAATGATGGGTTTTTATCAAAAGATCACAGAGGTCGAATAAGGAAGTCCTTTAACCGCATTACTTTTTCGTGATACGCCAAAACCCACTTAATATCGTTTTATTATAAAAAAGAAAGTAGAAATCTTTAGAAAGGAGGATAAAAAGGAAAAAGGAAATTGAAATACAGATATGAAATGGGTAAAAAGTCCGCAAAAACTTTAAAAAATCATAAAACCCGTTAAAAAAAAGAAAAAGGAAAAATGAAAGAAAGAAGGAAGGAAAGGAAAAGAAATAAAAAACCACTTGCAAAGTTAGCATCGGTAGGTCCAGAGAATTTTTTTAAGACAGGAAAAAAATATTTCATAAAACAACCGATTGGTGATGCTGATATACAGAAGTGAAAGAAAAAATACGCAAATAAGAAACAATAGGCCTCCAAATCGTTTGTCATAGTTGTTTGTGTTCCGTATGACCACCACCATAGGGCATAACACGTTGCAGGTGAGTCTTAAATCCATCAACAATCGGGTTCAGCAGCTCCGGATGTACACATGATATCTATCGACAGATCGTATCTTTCAGTTCCGACAGATTAGATGGATCGTATCGATACATAAGGAGTTTAAAATATCTCCGTAACCAGAAGTCTGCCTGTGTCAAATCTGGAGACCTAAGAGGCCATGGGAACTCGCCGTTCTCTAGCATTTCAGTTCCTTCAAACTGCCGAACAAGCTTTATGAGGCCTGTTGTTGTTAAAGGCTCTTTTCTAGTCCTGGCATTTTTCAGAAATTCTAATTTACGCAACTACAGCTTTCTTAAGAAACAGAGGGTATACGGTGTTCCTGAAAAATCCAGAAAGTATACGGTGTATACCCCCGTATACCCTCCACTGCATCCCTGATGATATCCTCTTAACATTTGCCCAATTTGTATGTTAAATTATTCCTTACACATTGAAAAATTTCTCCAAAATGGATATATATATATATATATATATATATATATATATATATATATATATATTTTTTTTTTTTTTTTTTACTGACACTGGTAATGTTCAGCACATGTGCAATGTTTCAGCCTACAGGAGTACGTACTACCTATCTTAAATATCCAGAATTAATATTGAGTGAGGAAATGATATGAAATATACTAATTGCAAACTTTTTTGCCAAATATAAACAAAAAGTGCATGTGCAGATTAAAATAAATAAATAAATAAATAAATAAATAAATAATGTTTAAAGATAAAAAACCAACGTTTATAAATGCACAAATAAAGTAAGAAAAGGTAGCAAACAGCCGTTTCGAATCTACTATGGAGATTCTTCATCAGTGCAAAACACAGCGAGCTAGAAAAAGCAAAACTGAGCTAAGAGACAGAGAGACGCAGGCTTATATACCAGCTACGTAAACGATCCCGCCTAAAGGAAAGCAACCAATGAGAAGAGAGCAGCCTAACAACTGGCTGGACAAGTAGCGACATCTACCGGAGAATAAACAAAACAAAAACTAAAAAACGAGGGAAAAAAAAAAGGTTTAAATTAAATTAAAGATTTCCAAATGCTAGGAAAATTAGGCGTACTTGATAAGTCATTGACTAAGGAGTGAGAAATTTTAATGATGTGGTAAGCTTCCCAAAAATCAAGATCAAGAATGGAAGGACACTTTTGGATGATGGTAGCTGAAGAAAAGTTAAACTTATGTTGTAAAGACCAACAATGTTGAGCTATGGAAGAGCGTTTAAGCTCTTGATTTTTGTCATACCTTTTATGTTCCGTTAAACGAAATCTGAGAGCACGTTTAGTCTGACCAATATAGGAAAGGCCACATTGGCAAGAAATTTGGTAAATACCCCAGTTATCTAAGCGATCAATGGGATGCTTAAGATTTGAAAAGGCAATTTTATTAACAGGAGAAAAAATAACATTGAAATCGAACCTTTTTAAAATTTTAGCAACTTGCTGACTGATTTTGGGGGAAAAAGGCAAAACAACCAAAGTATTGGAATTTGAATTAAAGTTTTTACTTTCAGATTGGGTGGATTTTGTTAATTTTCTATGAATTGAATCTATAATATTAGGGGAATAACCACGATCAACAGCAATAGCTTTAAGATAATGGAGTTCATCACTGAGTAACTGAGGAGTTGAACAAATATTGGAAGCCCGGAAAACAAAAGTTTTAAAAGCCGCAACTTTCTGGTTAGGATGATGAGAAGAATATCTATGAGGTGGAAGACTGACCGCAAAAGGTTTACGAAAGACAGTAGTCTGAAAATTATCATCATCGCGAATAACAAGGACATCAGGAAAAGAAAGGCAATTGTTCGCTTCAACTTCAAAAGTAAATTGAATGTAAGAATCAATAGAATTCATAATAGAGAGAATATGATTAATATCTGTATTCACATCAATTAAAGCAAAAATATCATCTACGTAACGAACATAAAACTGAAATTTTAAGACTTCAAACAATTTTATTTCAAAATAGTGCATGTAAAAATCACATAAAATCGGACTAAGAGGGTTACCCATAGCCAAACTGTCAGTTATACGAAAGAAATTCCCGTTAAATACAAAAGTGTTTTGAGACAAGCAAACACGAGTGAGATGAATGAGCTCCTCAATTTCGAAAAAAGAAAAATGAAATTCACAGAGCCTTTTCTTCAGGCAATCTAAAGCTCCTTCGACAGGAACATTAGTAAATAATGATGTAACATCAAAAGAAACCATCAAGTGGCCTTGTGGCTTAAAACTGTGAAGTTTCTTGACAAATTCAAAAGAATTTTTAACCGTGAAAGAATTACCGCTTGAAAGAGGAGAAAATATGGAAACCATAATCTCCATAGTAGATTCGAAACGGCTGTTTGCTACCTTTTCTTACTTTATTTGTGCATTTATAAACGTTGGTTTTTTATCTTTAAACATTTTTGCACAGAGGATTTATTTGCTATTTTAATAAATAAATAATGTAATATACAGAAATAATACGTTAGGTGTTCATAATAAAAGGCAAAAGTCAGACAAAATAAATATGAATATTTCAGCGAGAAATAATATTTTTTTATAATTTTGGATGGTAGTATAGTTGCATGTGAGGGAATGATATTTTATAAATTTAAAAATTTATTTTAAATATATGTTTCAATTAACTGCTTCAATTGTATAATCTCATATAATAAAACCCACTTTAAACATACATGTTTTAAAAAAAAAAAAGCATTAGGTTTTTCTGTTAAAAAAATTTCAATATCCTCCAGTTTTATCATTATGACCTATTTGCGTAGAATCATCACCCACATACATCTTTTCCAATAAATTATTGGAAAATTTATACATCGGGTCAATCGGAAAGTCGTGTCATGTAGTGTCGGGGAAATCAAACGCACTGGAAAATTCTTCCTGTTAGTTATTAGAAATTAGGTATCTGAATTAATCTCTAATAATTAACGGACAGAATCTTCCGGTACAAATTGATTTCCTTGATATGACACGACTTTCCAATCGACCCAATAAATTAAAATATCCAAAATTTAACAGTAACATTATAAAAAGCTGAATAGTAAGTTTTGCAATATAATTTAAATGTAAAAAAAATAATAATTATTATTTAAATTATCGATTTTTTATACCTATTTTTTACTTTTATTTATTGAATAATACTTGTACGCATCTTTGAACTTTCGTTATCTTACACGGCTCTCGTTTATATTTAATCTTTTGTAAACTTTATATTCTAAACAAACGCGTTTGCAAAAAATATATTCATCTTTTAATGAGACCTTTCTCCTCACAAAAAGCTATAAAAACGACCGCTTTTAAAGTTTATATATATATATATATAAAGTCTTGTTTGGATTTGAAAGCAATTAGTTTACTTGAGGCAGTGAAATTCGACCATACCCTTCCGTATCCATAGAAGGAAGGGTCATACATCGGTGATAACAGCGACATAAACTCTGCAATAAATCAAAACATATCGCGCAAAAAAATTTCGCCCTCTGCAATAATCTTTAATAAGCCGAGAACCCGTTTGTGCCTCTCATTATTATTATATTTCTGGAAGATTACTAAAATCTTATCAAATAAACACACCGTATCGGACGCTTGAGGTCTGATTCGGGGTCCGATCTTGATACAGCCCAGTCTACTGTAAACTAAGATAAAGATTTTTTTTTTTCCTTTTAACTTTTTCGAGCAGTTTAAGCGTAGTCGTATGGGAATGTGAATGCAGTCATGGATCGATTTCGGCTCGATCTTTGGCCTGAAAGGTTTTTGACTTTGAAGCGGAGATCTTTTCCGTGACAAAGGGAAAATTTTTTAACCCTGAATATAAAAGGAAACTCCTGTTTGTCTATCATCGGAATATAAACACATTTACATGAAATCGAGATTCTACAGTTCTGATAAGGCCAATATAAATGAATTGAATGTATCACACAACCCATCTCCAGTATACCAAATTATTTTTATGACCAGTCAATAAAACAGCTATCCGATAATTATTTTTAATAATTACATTGCATTCTTAGAACAAAAAAAATGCAAAGCATTCTTTGGATCTAACCAAGTCATGAAACAAACTCAAATAATCCAATATTCTATAACCTTTTCATCAGACAGTACTGAATTCTGATACTTTTATCCAGGAGAAATTACTGTGGCTCCGAGGAAGAGGGGGGGGGTTGTACTTTTTGATCGTCGAAAGGAAAAAAAATCTTAAATTTTCCACGGAGGGATTTTTCTTCCCGGGTTACCCCCCGAATTCAATACTGCTGGAGCAAAGTACTTCTATTCGTAAAATGCTAAAATGGTTGAATGACACTAGAGTTTACAAGCAGATATATTTGAGTTTTCTTCATGTATTCCGTGAGAAAAGGAAATTTTTAATTCTGAATATAAAAAGAAATGTCTATCATAGATATATCAACATATTTACATGAAATCGAGTTTCAACAATTCTGACAAGACCAATATAAATTATTAATTGAATGTATCACACAACTCATCTCCATTGTATCAAATTATGTTTATGACCAGTCAATAAAACAACTCTTAATATGTATATGACCAATCAAAACAGCTAATTCTGGTTAATTATTAGGATGAGCGAAGCGAATCCTCTACTAGTCCACTCAAATTACATTTTGTCGTACACTTTACAAAAAAAAAAAAAAAAAAAAAAAAAAAAAAAAAAAAAACTATTCAATATTTTGATTTGAAATTAAACACAAAAATAAATTGTGATCTGTAGATTTGCAATATAATAATTTTTTTTTACAGAATAACCTTTAAAAAATTTACATTTTAATTAATTTATTTTACATGTTTTTTTATTACGGACGAAATTTTGGAAATAAAAAATGAAACATATGTTTTCAGAAGAAAAGAAATCATAGAGTTGCAATTACAGTAGAATCATGATTAATTAAATAAATAAAATGTATTTTCTTTATTCCGGCAAAATCGTTTGCGCTGATGACACTTGCACTTATTAAAATAATTATGTTATGATTTTTTTTGTAAAGTGGCAACAAAAGAATAGTAAACAAATAAAATTAATTGTTAAATTCGTTATATAAAGAGTTCTTTGAATTTCAAAGGTTGAAATTTGAACCAAATGAAACATATATTATTATTTTGTTACATGTAGTATTATTTTTAAATATTTCACCGTTTTATTTTAAACAATTTGCCGTTTTAAACAATGCAGTATATTAGCTTTGTTATAAAAAAAAATGCCAAGAAAACGTACATTCACTGGTTGAAAAGAACGCGAATATGATATATCTTTGTGGCAAGAGGCTAGATATCAACGTAAAAAACGACGGCACAGATGTCGTATGCACATCACATTGGTGCAATTTTTTCCTACGCCAATTTGGCAAAAACTTCGCTTTCAAATACCAGTTATCATACATATTTTTAAAAAGTGAATACTAATAAATTTAAAAAAAATTAATTTATATCTATAGAACAAAACATTTTATAATATTTGAAAAAAAGAAAAGAAAAATAAATAAACAATTTATTAATAAATAAGCAACATCCGGGTTACCATGTGAAGCAAAATAACAACATTTTGTTGCCAGTTAAGTACTCCGGTGCGTATATGTCATTGGCGTCTGAAAAGAATATAGCGCCTATGTTGGTGCGTATATGACATTTGTGCCAAAACGACGACATGATGAATCTATTCTGACAGGGAATGCATGTGCTCGGAGAAATGCTTTAAATTTCGACTATGCACAACGACATTTAAAATTATATTTTTGTAAAATTTGCCATCGTCATTAATTTGGCATGCATATTCAATTTGCCGGATCTGGTAAGACTTGCCATGAATGTATAGTAAATAATGAACTAAATATTCTTTCTGTAACTAATAATCAGGGGCCTCGCTAAGGGGGGGGTGGGGGGTGGGGGGGAGCCTCCCCCCCCAAACATTTGTGAATGTTGTTACACTTGGTAAATTCACAAACTTAGTTGGCAAATTTTCTTTAAAATTTTAATAAAAGCTATAACATATTTTCAATTTTTGATAGAATTGGCAAAAATTACAAAACTAATTGGGAATAATATTAACCTTTTAACAAATAGGGGCTATATTATATTTTCTAATTGTGGTAAGTTGGCAAAATTGTAAAATGAGTTGGCAAATATTGAAATTTGACTTGGCAATTTTAGGTCCTCTCCCCCCTCAATAAAATGTCTTAGCGATGGCCCTGCTAATAATATGGTATATGGATCCTGGTCCACTTCCCTAAATATTGATGATTTTAACTTTCGTTGAGGAGAAATTAATTGCCCCATTTCATCCAGTTATTACTGTTTATTGAATTAAATTTTTCAGCTTTAATACAGTAGGCATTTCAAGATATTATAGAATTTTGATTTTTATTGCCTCATTCCATTGATACTATATCACAGCACATTTTTGGGTACTACTTGGTTATCCCATCGACCAAAAATCCTACGCCAAATTTTAGGATTAAATTCCAAGGTACTATTTGGTTATCCCGTTGACCAATTTCGTCAAATTGTACAAATCGTCAAACTGAAAGCCAAATTATACATATTGAAAAAAAAATTATTTTCAATAACGAAAAAGCAAATAATTAGTAGAATATTAATAAAAATACAAATAAAAAGTCGAAATAGAATCACTTAATGATGTTTCAAACACTTTTAGCGTATTTAATGTCATTGAATGAGCCATTCACGGTCATCCAATAGTGGTATTTACTCTTATAGTTCGGCGATAATTTTTTGGTCGACGGGATAACCAAGCAGTATCAATTGGTTATCTACTATTGGTTGGTACTCCTTGGTTATCCCGTTAATCAATTTTCGCCAAACTATTCGCTAAATTACACAAATTGGCATAATTTTTATTTTAAATAAGGAACGATCAAATAAATTAATAAAACGTTAATAAGAATACAAATAAAACTTCATATTAAAAATTACTTGATGGCCAGGGATGAACTGGAGGATATACGAGGGTATCAACCGTTATACCTTCTGGATTTTTTAAAGGAACATTGTATACCCTGTGCTGCTCAAGAAAGCTTTAGTACAAATATTCTAGGGTATATCCTCTGTATTGAGCGTATACCCCCTGTTTCTCTTACAACTTCGCCACTGTATCATGGCGTAACGAACACGTGATGTTATGTGAATGTGACATTTTTATCATCATTATTGGCATTTAATCTTTTAGCCTGGTGATACCTTTTTTTGGTCGACGTGGTAATCAAGTAGTACAAATAATATTAAAAAATATATTGTTACTTTCAAATAGTTATCTAATGAAATAATGCTTCGCGAATCCAAACAAAGCATGGCTTTTGCTAGTTTTTAATAATCACACTATTAATATTTTGTAAAAAATCAAAATGTTCTTTAGATTTAACCAAGCCATGATACAAACTCAAATAATCCAATAATCTAGAATTCTTTTAGCGGTTACTTTATTCGTAAAATGCTGATATGATTAAATGTCATAAAATTTTTTCAAACAAATTTATTTAAAATTAATTCAATTGCTTTTCTTCATATAGATAGTAAAAGAAAAATTCCCATTCTAAAATTCTGATGACCAATAGGGCATTTAGGGATTAAAATTAATGTAGTTCGGGAAATCTGAGATCTCACTGTCCAATATCTTTAAGGCGGTTTAGCTGTTTTAAAACTTTTCATCAACCCTCCTAAATAAAGAAAAATAAAGAAACCGCCAATATTTTGCCACTTATAAACGATTTTTTTTAAATACAATTTACAAAATTATCGTCCATCTTATTGCACACATAGAGAAAATTCAAATCCAAAATTTCTTTAATCCCAATTACATTTTCCCCCTTCTCTCTCAAGGGACGTATTTACCAACCCCAATAATAGTGGGTTATGATAATAAACAAAACAGAGTAGGGAGGTTTATTTATTTGGGAATGCAGGTTTATTGAACGCGGAAAAGCGATATATCCATTACGGATGCTGTCTCAGTTAATGAGTGAGGACACGACCATGCGGCTAGCAGTGATGGATAGTCAGTCGTTTGCAAACCTTTGCCAAGCTCTCGAGGTTCGGCAACTGCTGTTAGCATTTTTTTTCAAGCACTGACCCGTAAGACAGTGGAAATGAAAAATGAACGCGTCGTTATTTCTCAAAATACACAGAAATGTATAAAAATCTTAAAGTGAGATTTTTTTTTCTCTCTTTTGCGTTGTTATTGCGATTGCTTTTAGCAGAGCATCCTGGTTACATCAGAGGTCCAAATTTACTCTTAATTTTTGTTGTATGCCACATAATAAACAGATTTTTATTGAAAGCATTTCATTCAGCCTTGCAATAAACTTTATCAGCTTAAAAGAACTGTTAATTTTTATCGTATGGGCACAATAAGTGGTGTTTCATTAAAAGTGTTCGTTCTGTTAATGATCTTTGTCAACCTTAAAGGGGCTCAGTTTTTATTTTTTGCTTAAATTATACTTCTTAACACCTAGTACATTCCGACGAAGCTTTGCAAAGATTCGAGTATTATGAATACAGTTTAAAGCGTTTTTATTACATCGCTGTTACCTTAAATGCCATAATCCATTTCACTTAAAAGTGATTTTCCTCCGTTTGTATTTTTTCAACGAATAGACATGTTCAAAGTGATAAAATTTATTGTTCATATTAACATAAACTTATTAATTCATATTGTTCAATTGATTCTAAAATTGTTTTGATTGTTTCTTATGGTCTCTTGGTAAAACTAAGTATGGGATTTACAATAAAATAAAATGTCTTTTTTTTCCACATAAAAATGTTAAAAAAAATTCCCATATAATTTTACACTTATTTGCACATTTCATTCCCCCCACAAATAATTAACTTATGATAAATCCTATATGAAATTATACAGCACACTTCTACAAATAATTAAAAAAAAACTAGCAGGCTATGCCCGCTGCGCTGGTCAATATTTCAAAATCAACCGTGGATGAAACGAACTGGTTAATTTAAATTTGTATTTTAAATAATTTGGACCTCTAGCAGCACCTTGCTCATTGCTGAAAACGATTTAGACAACATTGTGATATTAAATTATCTTAAACGTTGGACAAAAATCAGCTATTTAGAAGTAACTATTTTAGTTTATTACTAACAGTGCTCATTTGGAAGCGAAATGAGACCATTATGGCAACAGGATTTTCTCTTATCTGAGTACAATTTTTTTCCAAAGTCAATTTGGCGAAAACCTCATTTTCGAATACTAATTACATATGCATTTTTAAATTATTTCTATTATTTAAAGAAATAACAATAAATAAATCATTTTTTAAATATATTAAATTTTAAACAACTAATAACTATAGAACAAAAAACATTTTATATAATTTGAAAAAAGATAAATTAAGATAAATAAACAGTTTATCAAAATATAAACAACAATAGATGGGTTACCATATTAGGCAAAATAACGCCATTTTGGCGCCAAGTACATCCCAGTGAGTATATGACTTACATACGTCCTGAATATTTAAGTTGTTAGAATTGGCGAATTTCTCACACAGCCGCCAAGTCAGATGCCAAGCAATTGTTAAATCTTCGTTTTAGCCATAAATATAAATGTAAAGAAAAAAAAACAGACACGCTTTTATTAAAATTCACAAAAATGTAGGGGGAAAATATGTACTTTGGAAAGGCTTATTCCGAGAACTGATAGAAGGTGAACAATCTATTTAATTTAAAATGAAATTTTACTCAGAACAAAAAATGAAAACAATATTTAATATTATTTCCATGAATACATAGAAGTAATCTCAGTCTCATAGGCCATTCCCCCTGAAGTCTGAATGGAATCGGCTGGGCATTCTGCCAAGAGAGGACCTTACAAATGCGGTATATCAGTACACAGACATCATTACGCAATAGGTTTAGCACGATTTTCTTGCAACTACAATGTGCCAAAATCCTCGTTTTAGAATACCAAAGAAATTTATTTATATATTACTATTGTCTATCATTTTAAACAGCAATTAACAGTATATAAATAAGTAACTGTAGAACAAAACAACAAATATCATTTAAAAAAAGAAAATGAAAGTAAATAAACAACTTATCATCAGATAAACAACTATAGCTGGGTTACTATATAAAGGGCAAATAATGCCATTTTGGCGCCAGTGAGATACCTCGATGAGTATATGACCAAATCTGTGACAAAATTTCCATATTTGGAAAAAAACTTTAATCGGTATACTGCATTTTTCGTACTTCTGCATAGTGAAAAAACTTTGACACAGATGTCATGTATACACCACATTGGCGCAATTTTTTTCTGGCGCCAATTTGGAGAAAACTTAGTTTTTAATTACCAATTTCATAAATATTTTTTAATTATTTTCTATTATTTGAAAAAAAAAATTAATAAATAAAAAAGTTTAATTTATAGCTATAGAACAAAATGATTTATATTATTTTAAAAAACAAAATGAAAGTTAATAAATAGTTTATTAATAAATAAACAACCATAGTCGGTTTACCATGTGAGGCATAAAATCGCCATTTTGTTGCAATCGTGCGAATGTAATGCGTATATGACATCTGCGCCAAAACTTTAAAAAGTTGCAATTAAATTATTTTACAGTTTGGATGAGAAAGACATTTATACTAAAATTTAAACATTATACGCTTTTTTTCTTGCTATAACTGCTATTTGTATATTTACAATTAAACATAAAAAAATATCCTAAAAATGCTCTCACACATTTAAAAGAGAGTGAGAGAATTTAGTAATTGTGAACATCGCTCCGGCTTATGCCTTATTAGTATAAAATCGAATTGTTTGATGACAAAAGTAAATTCAAACACCCAAATAAACAAATAACATACAATTAACAGATAAAACCATTTTTAAAAGTAATTCTGCTATTTTGTCCTGTAAGACACATAATGGTAGAATTAGATTTTAAAAATATTTTTTTAAAAAATAGAAAAATGTTATTTACTTTATCTAATAAAATATTTAAAATACATTTTTGTTAGTCTGCGCGAAAGAGAATAGCGAAAGTTTGATTGAAGAAATATTGAAGAGAAAATGGTCAATTAAAAAGACTTGTAAATTTTATTCAGCCGGATTTTTTCATTTCAAAATGTTGAATTTATTTATAGTAATAACGCATAATTCCATAAATTTACTTTGAGTTGCAAAATTTTTCCTTCAGTACTAATTGATTATGCCGTCGACCAATTTCGTCAAATTATACAAATCGCCAAACTATTAGCCAGATTATATAGATTAGCATAAATTTTCATTTAAAGAACGAAAAACAAATTAGCAGAGCATATATAAAAGTAGAAATAAAATGTCGAATTAAAAATCACTTGATGACATAATTAGTATTTATATTATGCTTAATGTCAAGTGAATGTGACATTTACGATCATCCATTATTGACATTTAATCTTGGAATTCGGGGTAGATTTTTAATCATTGGGGTAATCTTTCCTTCTTCAGTTTTTAAATTTTAAAACTGAATTTTTTCCTGTAAGTGAAATTGACGAAATGACGCAAGAAAAATTAAATTAACAATGAAAACATTTGCAAAAAGAAATAAAAGAATTATACTCATATTTATATAATTTACATTGAATATTAAAATATACACTAAAAATTATCTTCACTTGAAAAAAAAAATAAGAACCTAAGTCAGGCATTAAGTCAGCAGTGCACTTTCGGCTTAAAAACACATTGTTTGGCGACAAAAGCAAGATGAAAATGGTATAGAAACGAATAGTAACTCACAACTTATAGTGTCTTTTACAATCAGATCTGCTTTTTTCTGCTGTAAGTTATATTATACGGAAATTCGATAAAAAAGAGAAAGAAAATAATAAAAAAGGAAATAACTATCATTCAAAATTCATTTAATCAATTTCTGAAATTCATGTTTTTATTCTTACACCAGGGATAAGTCGCCAAAAGTTGAACCAAATGTTACATTTCGCGTTAATTTATTTTTTAAGCATTACAAATATTTTTTTCATTTTCAAGATAAATATATTTTTATAATATTACGCCTCATTTAAGCGGTCTTTCTTCATTATTATTAATATTATCAGTAATTATTTTCTGCTATTATTTGCAAGATATTTGTAATATTTCTAATAGATATAGCCATTTTAATTCTTTTAGCAATTATAATTTTCGCCAAAAACAGCTACTGGCAACCCTTTTGTCAAAAATAACCGAAAAATACGAAATTTACTACGAAAAATCAGAGTTATCCCTGTACATTTGAATCATAAACCTTCGGAAAAATATTTCCTATCGAATGATACAATCAGCAAAAAAATCCATCGGATAGTTTTTGAAAACACTCGTTTGGAAGTTTCAGAATTTCTGCTTTATAATATATATGATATGATAATAACATTTAAAAATCGCCTAAAAAGTGTACAATTGACCCAGTTACATTTCCCCTTTCTTTCCTTAGGGACGTATTTACCAATCCTAATAATAATGGGTTATCATAATAAACAAAACAGAGTCGTGGGATTAATTTGGGAATGCAGGTTTATTGAACGCGGAAAAGCGATATATCCATTACGGATGCTGTCTCAGTAATGAGTGAGGACACGATGATGCGGCTAAGCAGTGATGGATAGTCAGTCGCTTGCAAACCTTTGCCAAGCTCTCGAGGTTCGGCAACTGCTGTTAGATTTTTTCAAGCACTGACCCGTAAGACAGTGAAAATGAAAAATGAACGCATCGTTATTTCTCAAAATACACAAAAATGCATAAAAACCATAAAGTCTGAGGGTTTTTTTTTCTTCTTTACGTTGTTATTGCAAGCGCTTTTCACAGAGCATCCTGATTATATCAGAGTCCGAATTTATTTTTAATTTTTGTTGTTATTATTGTTGTATGGCATATGATAAATATTTTTTTTTAAGTACTAGGGGGGCCCCGCCCCCCTGCTCGCTATGCTCGCCAACCCCCCGCGTAATCGCTTCGCGATTCCAAATTATTGGCTACCCCTGCTTGCTGCGCTCGCCAATACCCCATGGTATGAATAAGCAGTTGCAGATCTTTCAAATGATGTGTCACACGACTGGTGTTGTAAAGAAATTAAAAATGTGCCCCCCTGGGGGGCAGAGTGGGAGGCGACACAAAAGACATCCATAATATGAATAAGCAGCTGCAGACCTCTCAAATGATATATCACACGACTGGTGTTGTAAAGAAATTAAAAATGTGCCCCCCTGGGGGGCAGAGTGGGGACACACACAAGACATCCATAAAATGAATAAACAGTTGCAGACCTTTCAAATGATGTGTCACACAATTGGTGTTGTAAAGAAATTACAAAATGAGACCCCTCTGAGGGCAGAGGGGGGTTACACACAAGATATCCATAATATGAATAAGCAGTTGCAGACCTCTCAAATGATGTGTCACACAATTGGTGTTGTAAAGAAATTAAAAATGTGCCCCCCAGGGGGGTAGAGTGGGGGATGACGCACAACACATCCATAATATGAATAAGCAGTTGCAGACCTTTCAAATGATGTGTCACACAACTGGTGTTGTAAAGAAATTAAAAATGTGACCCCCACTGGGGAGAGCAGAGTATGGGGGTGACACACAAGACACCCATAATATGAATAAGCAGTTGCAGACCTTTTAAATATTGTGTAACACGACTGGTGTTGTAAAGAAATTAAAAATGTGTCCCCCCTGGGGAGCAGAATGGGGGATAACACACAAGACATCCATTATATGAATAAGCAGTTGCAAACCTCTCAAATGATGCATCAAACCACTGGTGTTGTAAAGAAATTAAAAATTTGGCGAAATATTACAGTTATCGCCAAGTTGGCGTCACTTTTGACAACTAATTTTGGTCGCCAAATTTGGCGATATATCGCCAAGTTGGCGACAAACTTGGCGATTGTTGGCGATGGTAACCTTTCCTCTCTTTATGGTAACCCATACGGCGATGCATAGACGGAGTCCTTTCCTGATTGGTCTATTCGACTCATGGAAGGAGTGGACAAACCGGATTCGTTAGTTCCGGAAATCTTCCACATCAGCATCATTCCAGGAGTCTTTCCTTTTAAGGCTAGTTTTTTTTTTACTATAGAAGGATTTCCCTTCAGCCTTGCAATAAACTTTATCAGCTAAAAAGAGCTGTTAGTTTTTATCGTATGGGCACAATAAGTGGTGCTTTATTAAAAGTGTTCAGTCATTCAACGATCCTTATCAACATTAGAAATTATCGAGACTTTTATTCAGTTTTATCTTATTGTATATGAATATTGTAGACAAACTTTTATTATTAGTATTTTATTCAAACATATTTAAAAAGATCAGCCTTAATCGGAATTGGATTTATTTTACAAAATTTGTCGTATGTTCAATTGTTTATTTTATTTAGCCTTCTAGCAACATTCATTATTGCTAAAAAATTTGGGATTTTTATTGTGTTTTATCGTCAGTTTTCAATAATTTTTATCAGTTTTAAAGATGGATTTGTAATGGATTTAATTATATGCCATTCGGTTGACAAACATTTAATTAAAATTATTTTACCGAATTGGTTTTTTTAATGGTGAAATATTGTGAAAAGTTTGCTTAACCACATTTACTGAACTGATTTTTTTTTAAATATTGCATACTTACAATGTATTGATATCTTGCTAAAAAAGGTTATCTTGGATCTATCTCTTTATCAGTTGCTTTTATCCCATTTTAATGTAAAAAATAATCGTAATAACTGTATTAAATTTAAATGAAATGCAACGAAATTACAGAAACTATGTATGACAATTTTTGTTAATTTTTTAGATTGAAAGATTAATGTTATTATTACAATCATTAAAAGTTAACTATTTTGCAAAGTTCATCATTTATAGGACAATAATACATCAGTATTAAGATGAAAATTGACTTGGGCAAATGTAAAAGAAATATTTCTCTATCCAAGTGATATTTCCATGTCAAAGAAATTTCATTCATTTTAATAGCATCATTTATAATTATACTCATGCCCATTTAAAAGTATTGAACTTTCTTTGAACCTGGAAAATTCAGTCATAAAGGCAGTCTTACGTGTGTTTATTAATGTTAACAAATATTTTCACCCTTCTCTCCGGGACATATCTCTTCCGAACTGGAGAAGTTAATCTTAAAATCAGTATTATGTGCTCGTATTTATGTTAAGAAGTATTTTTATCTTTCTCTCCGCGGCATCTCCGACAGAACTGGAGAAATCGATCTTAAAAGCCATCTTGCTTATCATATTAATGTTAACGAATATTTTAACCCTTCTCTCCTGGGCACGTCTCTTCTGAAATGGAGAATTTAATCTTAAAAACAATACTATGTGTTCGTAGAAATGTTAACAAGTATTTTCACCCTTCTCGCCGGGGCATCTCTCTTCCGAACTGGAAAAGTCATAGTCCGGGAGCCGACCGTCGATTTTCCTATGTTCGAGTACAAGGACCGGACATACATCAAAATGTAGGTCTCGATGTGCACATTAAGAATATCGCTGGCTGCCAGGTCCTATCCTGCCGGAACCCAAGGCAACCGCACTTTTATGACGTCAATTTTGAGTGTTTACCAATGTATCGAGTACAAGGACCAGACATACATCAAAATGTAGGTCTCAATGTGTACATTAAGAATATCACTGGCTGCCACATACATCAAAATGTAGATTTCAATGTGCACATTAAGAATATCACTGGCTGCCAGGTCCTATCCTGCCGGAACTCGGTGGCAGCCACACTTTTATGACGTCAATTTTGAGTGTTTGCCTTATGTCATAAATGTACGGCTGCCAACGGGTTCCGACAGGATAGGACCTGGCAGCCAGTGATATTCTTAATGTGCACATTGATACCTACATTTTGATGTATGTCTGGCCCTTATACTCGATACATAGGTAAACGCTCAAAATTGACGTCATAAAAGTGCGGCTGCCTTGGGTTCCTGCAGGATAGGACCTTGCAGCCAGTGATATTCTTAATGTGCACATCGAGACCTACATTTTGATGTATGTCCGGTCCTTGTACTCGATACATAGGAAAATCGACGGTCGGCTCCCGGACTATCAATTTAAAAAACCCATCTTATACGTGTCCATATTAATGTTAACAATTATTTTTACCCTGCTCTCTGAGGCATTTTAATTACGACTTGGAGAAGTCGATTTTAAAAACAATATTACATGTCCATGAAAATGTGAACAAATATTTTCACCCTTCTTTTTGGGCCATGTCTCTTTCGACTTGGAGAAGTCAATCTTAAAAACAGGATTATGTGTCTGTAGAAATGTTAACAAATATTTTCATCCTTCTCTGTGAGGCATCGCTCTTCCGACTTGGATAAGACAATCTGTAAAAAAAGTAAATTCTTAAGAAATCTTAATAAATATTTTCATTCTTCTCTCCGGAGCATCTCTCTTCTGAACTAGAGAAATCAGTCTTGAAAGCTGCCCTGTATTCGGAACTGGAAAAATTAATATTAAAAAAGTCTTAAATGTTTGTTAAAATGTTAAGAACTATTTTTACCCCTCTCTCCCCTCTTCCGAACTCGAGAAATCAATCTTGAAAAAAGTCTTATATGTTTGTAAGAAATCTTAAGAATTATTTTCAGCCTTCTCTTTGGTGCATCTCTCGTCCGAACTTGAGAAATCAATCTTAAAAAACGTCTTATGTGTTTGTAAAAATGTTAAAAAACATTTTTATTATCCTTGTCTCCGGGGAGTTTTCAAGATGCAGCGGGGGAAAAAGGTGAAAATATTTTTCCACAATTCCTATGAACACGTAATATTCTTTTTAGGACAGACTTTTTCAGTTCGGAAGAAAGTTAAGTACTTTAAAATCATGTTTACATGATTCTTATATATAAAAAAATATTCTAATGTCTGTATATAATAGGTAAATATTAATACAAAAAACGCAATTGAATATATCGGTATTGTAACTAACTTATAAATTTATAATTTTTTTAATCTTGTTTTTAGGCGGATGTTTCCTACGTTCCAGGTCAAAATCTACGGCATGGATCCCCTGGCAGATTATATCCTCATGATGGATTTCGTACCCGTAGACGACAAAAGGTATCGCTACGCCTTCCACAGGTAAGCATTAACAATGAAGTGCAAATCTCATATAATTCCCCCCGCTGAAATTACTGATATTTGTTCAGTTTTATCAATCTTCAGATAATGTAATATAAAGAAAGAAAATAAAAACTGGAAAGTCTGTGAAAATGTAAAAAATACATATGTCGTGCCGTAAATTTTTGCAGCTTTTATAACAGCTAACTATTTCACTATTATTCTAAATGCCTGCTGTCATTATGTATAGTTCATTTTTAAGATCCCTTTATTATAATAACCCCCTTAAAATAATTTTATTATGATCAGATCTTTCTCGTTGTATATTTATGTTTTGTGATTCACAATGTAACTTCGCTTTTCTAAATTGCTAATACTGATTCTCCAAGTCCATAGGTTTAATATTAGAGATGAAAATACCTCTCTAATGTTAAATTTATGGACTTGGTATGCATTCGTATTTTTTTTATATTTCTTCAATGACAGTAAAAAATTGTACCTTCCTTTTTTCTATATGCTCTTTTCTTGAAGAATGTTTGCTTTTATTTTTACCAGATAAAATATTTCTAAAGCACATAGTTAATTTTATTTCAAGTGTTAAAATCGTATTTACAACACACATGCTTTTCGCTTGGATTGTAATACTTAAATTATAAGTTTAAATATATATTTTAGAAAACATACGTTTTAATTTAAATATACATTTTGGTAAATAAAAAAGAAAGAAAAATCCTGCAAAAAGAGAATACAGAAAAGAGGAAGTAAAAATTTTAATTTCCAAAGAAGTTAGAAAAATACGGGTGTATTTCCATGGTTTAACATTAGAGAGAATTGCAGTCCGACTGATGAAGGAGTCTTAAGGGGAGAGGGGGCAGGGAAAACCTTCAGCAGCTGGATATTGATTGATTTTAACAGAATATTTAAAAAAAAAATCTTGGAGAGGTAAATATTTCTTCAATTAAAAAATAAATAAATAAAAAGAGTAAATTGTACAAATATTAGTCATTTGGCCTGAACTTTCTACTTAATCGATTTTAATAAATGAAAATAAATTCTAGTGCAAAATTCCACTTTAGTTACATGATTAAAATTCAGATAAAAAGCACAAATAAATGTAGTAAAATTACTTTCAAGTGCAAACTTATAATAATTTTCTTCAAGATAACTCTCAAATAAGTTCAAACAAAATTAATATCAACATTTGAATACTCCTGATGATAGCCATGTAATGTTTGAAAACGTTTTAGACATTTTAAGATATTTTAAGGTATTTTAAATAAAAGTACATTATAAGTTTGTACCTGAATGTAACTTTAGTATATTTATATTTGTGCTTTTTATCTGAATTTTGATTATCGATTTTGGTAATTATTATTTTAAATGAAAGCTCATTGTCGTAGATGTGCTTCACTCGTTATTTTTAAAAATAATCCCATTTTTCTATTTTAATTTTATTTTTAAAAGTAATTTTATGAAATTTCTTCACATTGGTGGCAATTAATTTGATTGTTGGGGAGAGAAAGGGAAACAATGGGAAATACCATATCATTTCATTTACCATTTTCGTGCAGGGGTAAAAAGCTGTGGCTTACTCCCCATGGTCTGGGCGATTGCGCCTCAATAACAACAACAACCATTTTCGTATTACAATTAAAAATAACTATTTAAACACTTTTGAACAGAAAATGACGTCACTATTTAAAACAACGCATTTTTAATCGTAAAGCTGTTACATCTCAGTATTTTTTTCATTCCGTTGATATTAAGACTGAGACACTTATTTCAGAGGGCTTGAATTGGTCAAAATGATATCAAGTAAAAATGAAGTGTGTATTACAATACAAAATTGTGACAGGAAAACATGACATTAAGCTTGAAAATATGTTTAAAACTAATCTACTGCGCATTAAAATATTTTTTAAATTAGTTAATATGAATATGAAATGTAAACTTATCGACGGTGAAAAAGATGTTATTTTTAGATATAATTTAAAACAAAAATTATGATTGCGTCACAGTGGCGCAATTTTGTTGATTTTTCATTATTTAATACTGAAGATCAAAGCCTCAATTAATAACTAATTTCATTATCTAGGCGTTGTCCATAAATGATGTCATGCTTGTAGAGGGGGGGGGGGGGTCGTTAAACTGTGACAGTTTATGACAAGGGGATGGATGGGTGTAAGAAGAAATGTGACATCGCACATTTTGGTTAAAATAAGAGTATTAAAAATAAGTAGATCAAATTTTGAAGTTATTTTGAAACTAAAGTATTTTATGTTCATAAAGTTAAGATAAGATTTAAATCAAATATATTATATTCCATTTCGAATTCCAAAACACTTACAGTTTTCAGCTGCTCTTGCATATTAATATTTTATAACTGTTGTACATTAATTATCTTTTTATTGTAAACCTTAATCTTATTTCGTACAAAATAAGTACACGAATAATTTTTATTATTATTCTCACAAATGGCACAAAACATATTGTTAATATATAAATCTATGATATATAATGTAGTGGACTACAAACATTTCTGAACTACAAGTATATGTTTGTGTAGTATAGCGTGAGGTGTGACAAGGGGGGAGGGGGGGGGGAGAGTATGGTGAAGTGCGATACTTTGTGACAAAGGGGGGGGGGGATTAAAAATATTGATAAAATGTGTGACATCATTTATGGACCGCCTCTTAATTGAAATGTATAGGAATAATAGGAATAATGACATACAGGAATAAAGTTTAATTTTTCCTACAATTTGACAAGTTAAAATTAAATTTTAATTAAAAATAATACTTGTTTTAAGAGTTAGGCTAGCCAATATAAAATTGATTAATTATTGTAATTATTTTTATAAATTCAGTCAATCGGTTCTTTTATACATTTTCCTTCGTCGAACTCGACGGGTTAAGTCTCGTTTATGGTAAAATTTCAATAAAAAACTTAAAAATAAGTAAATATATTACAGGTACTTACTTAAAAATAGATAAATGTTATAAAAATATTATAAAATGCTATGTAATACAAAATATAAATAATTTATGTTACATAATTTTGGAAAAATGATGTGTGGAATATTCAACTTTACCTCGATTTTCATAAATATCGTTCCACACATTTACCATAAAACCGGTTCTAATTGGAGCATCGTGATATATATGCATTTTTGAGTGATTTAAAAATAGACAATAGACCAAAAGAAATTTTCTTTTTTAAAAAATGATTTAAGGTCATACCCCCCCTCCCCCTCCTAAAATGCATTTAAAATGAAAAGCCTGAATGCGGAATGATAAAATATAGCACCAATTAACCGTTTAAGTCCGTAAGTTATACGGGCAACATGTTTTTGCCAATCATGATTTGCCCGTACCACGTACGGTTATGTCATGATTTATTATTCTCATCAGTAAAATTTTAATGCAAATTTTAAATTAATTAATCAGATAATTTTTTTTTTTTTTTGTTATTATTCAATTAGAGGCAAAAATTTCTGCTTTGAAAAAACGGTGATAAAAGATAAAAATTCTGTAAAAGACGTGCGTCCCGAATAGGTTAAGGTGGAAATAAACAAATTTATATTTTCACTAGCAGACCCGACAGACGTTGTCCTGGCACCGACTCCAAAATATCAAATAAATGTACATAAATATAATAATACGCATGATAAATACTATGCTCTTAATTTCTTATTACTATTACGTAAAAAAAAAAAAAAAAAAAAAAAAAAAAATGGAGTAGTTTTTGAAGTCGGTTTAATTTTTGATAGAAAAGTTTATTTTTCTCTTTTTAGTTAAAAGTTAACAATTTTCTGAAGTCTATTAATTAAAATTATAATAGAGAAAAAATATTGCAAATCATACACGTATGTCAGGAGTGGGGGTTCGAAAGCACGATCTCTTTCTTCGAGAACCAGAGCTTAAATCTGACGCCTTAGACCGCTCGGCCATACCGCCCGCACTCTATTCAGCAAACGTATTCAACAATTTTAATTAGCGAAAAATCATTAACTTTTAGTTTTTACCTAATTACTAAAAAAGTACTGAATCAATTTCGATGAAATGTGAATCTAAACCATTCTCAAATCCACTGGAACAAGCACAAAAAATTTCATTAAAATCGGTCCAGTCGTTTTGGGGAAGTTCAGTGACATACACACACACAGAAGATTTATATATATATAAAGATATATAATCTTTGATCTGTAATATTTTTTATACATATTTCGTTTAAAAATAACATGAAAATGTGATTTTTGAAATAAAAAAATAGGCATTATTTGAATTATTTCTTCAAAAAATATTGATCAGTTAAGTGGTTAATTGCCATTTAATGCTAGCAAGCGATGGTGACGATCCTTCTTCTTCTTTTTATTTATCTATTTATTTACTGTTTGTGGAAAATGTCTAATCATATATATTAAAACAATAGGCTACTTCTTTAAGATCAACTCATATCGGTCTTTGCGCATGCGTGAAGTTGAAATTATTAGCCCTTCCAGTTAGAAGGAAGTCCAAGCAAGTCTGGTTAGCTCAGTGGTTTAAGGCAGGGATTTATATCTCTGAGTTTTTGTAGAAAACTAGGGTTCGATTCCAACGCTCGGCAAAATATTTTTTTTAATAATGATACATTTTATTACGAGGGGAAGTTATATAATTTATATTCTTTTGTTATTATTATTACGAGGTAGAACCCGTCGAACTTCGACGAAAGAAAATGTTTTAGAAGGAACTGTTTCATTGATTTATAACAACATGCAAAATTAACTACAGTACAAAATGCATCTTATATTTGTCAGTTTAACTCCAAAAGAAACATTATTTTTAGCTGAAATTAACGAAATACCATTTCTAAAAAAGTTAGTCGGCCAAATTATTAAAATTAAACTTTAATCGCATGTGTAATAAGTAAAACACGATAAAGATAAGTTATTATAATGAAGTTATCAATTGAGGCTCTTATGCTTGATAAAAATGAAAAAAATAAATAAATAAATAAATAAAATTGACGCAATCATAAAATTTCACGTGAAATCTAAACCCGTCATCATTTTCATCTTCTCAAAATTTACATACGAAATTTTACTTTCTTTTCTCTCTCTCTCTTTTTTTTTTTTTTTTTTTTTTTTTCTTTCAATTTTAAGAGAAAGTGCCGCATTTCTGTTGCTACGATTACAAAATTCGCGCAAAAACTATAAAAAAATTAATATCTCAAAAATAAATTGAGATACAGCTTTTACACAAATTGCATTTAAAAGTACATATTTTTCTCGGTATGCCGATGTAAAAATTGAGAATGTGCGATGTTTAGATGCATAAAAATTACAGTACCGAAAATTGCACAACCGAATTGCATGGGAAAGTGTTGCCATTAGCAAAATGACGTATGCGTTACGCACAGATACGTTTGGCCTTTATAATATAGATTTTGATGCTTTATAATGAAATAAAATTTAACACTCAAAAATGATTTTTTAAGTATAACAATTTTATTTTTTAAATATTTCAAGGAAAAAGCAAGCGCTCTTAAAATTGTGCTTAAATTCTTTCAGATGATTACTTGAGTAGGTTAGACTGACAGAACCATGCAACGCTTTGAATCTGTTGGAATCACATAGATAACATTAAAATAAATCAAGTTTTCAAAACTTTATTTACAGGTTCTAATTAATCTTTTAACATGTTTATCGTCAAATATTGTCGGGTACCATCTAGTGATTTATTGTAAGAAGGAAAAAAACCTTCAATACATAGTACAAGTTTTAGTGACATTTTAATGCTGTGGTAAAATGTCCGAAAATACTTTCCTGTGTGAATACTATTAGTGCCAAAAAAGTACATTTACAGGATTCTAATGAGGGAGAATTGCAACATGGGCTCGGCGGGAACGTGACCTTGACAAGGTGGAAACAAAAGGGCGAACTTCTAGGCCGATATCGGCGATTAAATATCAAGCAAAATTTTTAGAAGAGTAACTTCATAGTTTCCAGCTTAAATATAATATGCCAACTAGATGGAACCCGTCAAAACTTGACGGCACCGAAGAAAGAAAAAGGTATTTTCCAGCTATTAAAGGATTTTTTAACGACTAATCGTCAGCAAAAATTTCAATAAATAAAAGAACAACCTGCATTTTACATCCAGGCAAATGACCCGCAATTGGCCGAATTACATTCAAACATGCTGTCATAGAATTAGAATCTCTCTCATTTGATAATTTTTCATTTACAAATACAACACCAATAAATTGTACATAACATGAATAAATCATAAATTACTGTCATCACTCATTTCATACAAAATATACATACTTCACTTTTCGCAGCAAAATAAGACTGAATTTATAGTTTGCCATTTAGCAACAACTATAACAATGATCCTCTCCGTGGTTAATTTGTTGTTACATTACCCACCCCATTCAACAAATAAACATTTGCATTTTCAACTACTTTTCTATTACCTTTTCATAAATCAAAAATACATGTAAATTTCACATATTAAAAAAATTAATGATAATATTTATTCTGGCTAGGTGAAGCCCGTCAAAACTTGACAGCAACAATATGAAAGAATCAAAGAAAAAAAAGTATTTTGCCACTATAAAAAAATTTTCAAAGAAAATTTTTTTTTAAAGATTAATATTTATTAAAAATTTCAATATGCTTTTCCATTTACCAACGTAACACCAACATGACATGATCCCGGGCGCAGAATTGGTGCAACGCTGCGACACACGTCACAGACTTGAAAATGTTTGCAGATTATTTTTCAACTGCTTAAGTTTTTTAAAAAAAATGCTAGAAATCATTTGCTATGTACCAAAGTTTGTCTAGGTACCATAAAAAACACAAATTCTGGCAAATAATCACAAAAATTAGAAAATTTCATCAAAATACTCCCCCCCCCCAAAAAAAAAAAACATTGCCCGGAAATTTTATAAATAGATGTGGGAAAATAAAACAGCAAATTTTGTCAACAGATTGCAAAAAACAACAAATTTCTTCAAAAGATCTCTAAAAAATTTGTCAAAAAACTGCAAAAAAAAAAAAAAATTGTCTAGATATCCCAAATAAAACAAATTTCGCAAAAGTATTGCACAAAAATAAAAATTTTGCCAAAACGTCTAAAAAAATGGCAATTTTCATGAAAATTTTTAAAAAAAAGGCAAATTTTGACAAAAAAAATCCCTAAAAAATGGCAAATTTATAAACATATTATGAAAAAAAATTCAAAATATTGTGAGAAAACAACAAATTTCGACAAATGATTGTGAGTAAACAACAATTTTCGTCAAAGGATTGAAAAAAAAAGCAAATTTTATCAAATAATCACAAAAAAGATAAACTTTGCAAAAAGATCTTCAATAAACGGCAAATTACATCGAAAAATCATGACAACACGACAACAGTCATCGAAGGAAATCGAGAAAAACGATAAACTTTGCCGAAAGACCTCAAGATGACAAATTTCATCCAGTTATCATAAAAGATGTGAATTTCGCCTAAAGATCTCAAAAAGCACATAAAATTTATACAGGTAATCACAAAAAATGGTAAATTTAGCTAAAAATAGTGGAAAAAAACGACAAATTTCTAAAAAAAAATAACAAAGAACAATTTCACAAACAAAAATCACGAAAAAGCGAAAATATGATAAATTTCTGAAAAAAACGACAAATTAAAAAAAAAATCATGAAAAAAGCATAAATTTGATAAAACGGCAAATTACATCGAAAAGCGAGAAAAAAATGACAAATTTCACCGAAAATCCCTAAGAAAACAAATAATTTTTTCGTGGTACCAGAAAAGATGTGAATTTCGTCAAAAGATCTTGAAAAAATACTTGAAATTTGTCTAGGTACTTCAAAAAACGCAAATATTGGTAAACAGATTGTGAGAAAACAACACATTTTGTCAAAAGATGAAAAAAAGAGGCACATTTCATCAAAAGATCGCAAAACAGGTAATTTTTGCAAAGAAAAAAAAGCGAAAATATGACAAATTTCTGAAAATAACGAAAAAAACGACAAATTTAAAAAAAAAATCATGAAAAAAGCATAAATTTGATAAAACGGCAAATTACATCGAAAAGCGAGAAAAAAATGACAAATTTCACCAAAAATCCCTAAGAAAACAAATAATTTTTTCGTGGTACCAGAAAAGATGTGAATTTCGTCAAAAGATCTTGAAAAAATACTTGAAATTTGTCTAGGTACTTCAAAAAACGCAAATATTGGTAAACAGATTGTGAGAAAACAACACATTTTGTCAAAAGATGAAAAAAAGAGGCACATTTCATCAAAAGATCGCAAAACAGGTAATTTTTGCAAAGACAAAAAGCGAAAATATGACAAATTTCTGAAAATAACGAAAAAAACGACAAATTTTAAAAAAAATCATGAAAAAAGCATAAATTTGATAAAACAGCAAATTACATCGAAAAGCGAGAAAAAAAATGACAAATTTCACCAAAAATCCCTAAGAAAACAAATAATTTTTTCATGGTACCAGAAAAGATGTGAATTTCGTCAAAAGATCTTGAAAAAATACTTGAAATTTGTCTAGGTACTTCAAAAAACGCAAATATTGGTAAATAGATTGTGAGAAAACAACACATTTTGTCAAAAGATGAAAAAAAGAGGCACATTTCATCAAAAGATCGCAAAACAGGTAATTTTTGCAAAGAAAAAAAAGCGAAAATATGACAAATTTCTGAAAATAACGAAAAAAACGACAAATTAAAAAAAAAATCATGAAAAAAGCATAAATTTGATAAAACGGCAAATTACATCGAAAAGCGAGAAAAAAATGACAAATTTCACCGAAAATCCCTAAGAAAACAAATAATTTTTTCGTGGTACCAGAAAAGATGTGAATTTCGTCAAAAGATCTTGAAAAAATACTTGAAATTTGTCTAGGTACTTCAAAAAACGGAAATATTGGTAAACAGATTGTGAGAAAACAACACATTTTGTCAAAGATGAAAAAAAGAGGCACATTTCATCAAAAGATCGCAAAACAGGTAATTTTTGCAAAGAAAAAAAAGCGAAAATATGACAAATTTCTGAAAATAACGAAAAAAACGACAAATTTAAAAAAAATCATGAAAAAAGCATAAATTTGATAAAACGGCAAATTACATTGAAAAGCGAGAAAAAAATGACAAATTTCACCGAAAATCCCTAAGAAAACAAATAATTTTTTCGTGGTACCAGAAAAGATGTGAATTTCGTCAAAAGATCTTGAAAAAATACTTGAAATTTGTCTAGGTACTTCAAAAAACGCAAATATTGGTAAACAGATTGTGAGAAAACAACACATTTTGTCAAAAGATGAAAAAAAGAGGCACATTTCATCAAAAGATCGCAAAACAGGTAATTTTTGCAAAGAAAAAAAAGCGAAAATATGACAAATTTCTGAAAATAACGAAAAAAACGACAAATTAAAAAAAAAATCATGAAAAAAGCATAAATTTGATAAAACGGCAAATTACATCGAAAAGCGAGAAAAAAATGACAAATTTCACCGAAAATCCCTAAGAAAACAAATAATTTTTTCGTGGTACCAGAAAAGATGTGAATTTCGTCAAAAGATCTTGAAAAAATACTTGAAATTTGTCTAGGTACTTCAAAAAACGCAAATATTGGTAAACAGATTGTGAGAAAACAACACATTTTGTCAAAAGATGAAAAAAAGAGGCACATTTCATCAAAAGATCGCAAAACAGGTAATTTTTGCAAAGAAAAAAAGCGAAAATATGACAAATTTCTGAAAATAACGAAAAAAACGGCAAATTTTAAAAAAAATCATGAAAAAAGCATAAATTTGATAAAACGGCAAATTACATCGAAAAGCGAGAAAAAAATGACAAATTTCACCGAAAATCCCTAAGAAAACAAATAATTTTTTCGTGGTACCAGAAAAGATGTGAATTTCGTCAAAAGATCTTGAAAAAATACTTGAAATTTGTCTAGGTACTTCAAAAAACGCAAATATTGGTAAACAGATTGTGAGAAAACAACACATTTTGTCAAAAGATGAAAAAAAGAGGCACATTTCATCAAAAGATCGCAAAACAGGTAATTTTTGCAAAGAAAAAAAGCGAAAATATGACAAATTTCTGAAAATAACGAAAAAAACGGCAAATTTTAAAAAAAATCATGAAAAAAGCATAAATTTGATAAAACGGCAAATTACATCGAAAAGCGAGAAAAAAATGACAAATTTCACCAAAAATCCCCTAAGAAAACAAATAATTTTTTCGTGGTACCAGAAAAGATGTGAATTTCGTCAAAAGATCTTGAAAAAATACTTGAAATTTGTCTAGGTACTTCAAAAAACGCAAATATTGGTAAACAGATTGTGAGAAAACAACACATTTTGTCAAAAGATGAAAAAAAGAGGCACATTTCATCAAAAGATCGCAAAACAGGTAATTTTTGCAAAGAAAAAAAGCGAAAATATGACAAATTTCTGAAAATAACGAAAAAAACGACAAATTTTTAAAAAAATCATGAAAAAAGCATAAATTTGATAAAACAGCAAATTACATCGAAAAGCGAGAAAAAAATGACAAATTTCACCAAAAATCCCTAAGAAAACAAATAATTTTTTCATGGTACCAGAAAAGATGTGAATTTCGTCAAAAGATCTTGAAAAAATACTTGAAATTTGTCTAGGTACTTCAAAAAACGCAAATATTGGTAAACAGATTGTGAGAAAACAACACATTTTGTCAAAAGATGAAAAAAAGAGGCACATTTCATCAAAAGATCGCAAAACAGGTAATTTTTGCAAAGAAAAAAAAGCGAAAATATGACAAATTTCTGAAAATAACGAAAAAAACGACAAATTAAAAAAAAAATCATGAAAAAAGCATAAATTTGATAAAACGGCAAATTACATCGAAAAGCGAGAAAAAAATGACAAATTTCACCGAAAATCCCTAAGAAAACAAATAATTTTTTCGTGGTACCAGAAAAGATGTGAATTTCGTCAAAAGATCTTGAAAAAATACTTGAAATTTGTCTAGGTACTTCAAAAAACGGAAATATTGGTAAACAGATTGTGAGAAAACAACACATTTTGTCAAAGATGAAAAAAAGAGGCACATTTCATCAAAAGATCGCAAAACAGGTAATTTTTGCAAAGAAAAAAAAGCGAAAATATGACAAATTTCTGAAAATAACGAAAAAAACGACAAATTTAAAAAAAATCATGAAAAAAGCATAAATTTGATAAAACGGCAAATTACATTGAAAAGCGAGAAAAAAATGACAAATTTCACCGAAAATCCCTAAGAAAACAAATAATTTTTTCGTGGTACCAGAAAAGATGTGAATTTCGTCAAAAGATCTTGAAAAAATACTTGAAATTTGTCTAGGTACTTCAAAAAACGCAAATATTGGTAAACAGATTGTGAGAAAACAACACATTTTGTCAAAAGATGAAAAAAAGAGGCACATTTCATCAAAAGATCGCAAAACAGGTAATTTTTGCAAAGAAAAAAAAGCGAAAATATGACAAATTTCTGAAAATAACGAAAAAAACGACAAATTAAAAAAAAATCATGAAAAAAGCATAAATTTGATAAAACGGCAAATTACATCGAAAAGCGAGAAAAAAATGACAAATTTCACCGAAAATCCCTAAGAAAACAAATAATTTTTTCGTGGTACCAGAAAAGATGTGAATTTCGTCAAAAGATCTTGAAAAAATACTTGAAATTTGTCTAGGTACTTCAAAAAACGCAAATATTGGTAAACAGATTGTGAGAAAACAACACATTTTGTCAAAAGATGAAAAAAAGAGGCACATTTCATCAAAAGATCGCAAAACAGGTAATTTTTGCAAAGAAAAAAAGCGAAAATATGACAAATTTCTGAAAATAACGAAAAAAACGACAAATTAAAAAAAAAATCATGAAAAAAGCATAAATTTGATAAAACGGCAAATTACATCGAAAAGCGAGAAAAAAATGACAAATTTCACCGAAAATCCCTAAGAAAACAAATAATTTTTTCGTGGTACCAGAAAAGATGTGAATTTCGTCAAAAGATCTTGAAAAAATACTTGAAATTTGTCTAGGTACTTCAAAAAACGCAAATATTGGTAAACAGATTGTGAGAAAACAACACATTTTGTCAAAAGATGAAAAAAAGAGGCACATTTCATCAAAAGATCGCAAAACAGGTAATTTTTGCAAAGAAAAAAAAGCGAAAATATGACAAATTTCTGAAAATAACGAAAAAAACGACAAATTTAAAAAAAATCATGAAAAAAGCATAAATTTGATAAAACGGCAAATTACATCGAAAAGCGAGAAAAAAATGACAAATTTCACCGAAAATCCCTAAGAAAACAAATAATTTTTTCGTGGTACCAGAAAAGATGTGAATTTCGTCAAAAGATCTTGAAAAAATACTTGAAATTTGTCTAGGTACTTCAAAAAACGCAAATATTGGTAAACAGATTGTGAGAAAACAACACAGAGAGACTGCATTTTTGCTATCACTGTTTAATGCAATGCTATGATAATTATATTTTTTTTCTTTACTTATCTTATAATGATTGAAATACATTGGTTTTTTCACTTTACATAAGTTATTTTATTTCCAAGTGTTTATTTACGTTCTTGGCCGATAAAGCATTTTCTATATTGTAATTTTCAAATCATCTAGGTACCACAAAAAATGCAAATTTTGCCAAATAATCATAAAAAAACCCAGCAAGCAATGAATATGGTATATAAGGACTGCTTTATCATGAATCATGATTGAAAGTTATGCAAAAAGAGGGATCTCTTCTGATAATTTTATTTTTCTTTGTTGATTATAATGATCTTCATATTTCTGAAAAAACATTGTTGAGAGATCAAGATCAAGCAATTAAAAAAAAAAAAAAAAAAAAAAAAAAAAAAAAAATTGCAAATTTCATCAAAATATTCCCTCCTCCTTCTCCCCAAAAAAACTCAGCAAATTTTGTCACGGGAACACTTTTTAAAAAAAGTGTACTCAAAAAAAAGTGAAACATTAAAGAAATATTAATGATTTACAAAGCTGTTTATAACTGGGATTATTTTCATTTCATATGCAATTTTCTATTATTCGGCGAGACTATGAGATGTAATGTAAATACTTCCTAAACGTTATGAATTTGCTCAAAAATGAAATTATAAGTGGGAAAAAAATCACCGTTTTTTGACATGAGTATAATAAGAAACTGAAGCAAAAAATAAATAGTGATTTGCGAATCTGTTTACATCCATGAAGTCAAACTATCCGTCGAAAATCGCACCATCAAAACACGAAACAAAAAACAATGTGATTTCCAGCCTTTTTTTTTTACACATACTAATAAATAAATTTGAAAATTACAATATAGAAAATGATTTATCGGCCAAGAACGTAAATAAACACTTTAATCATTAACTTATTGAATGTTTCAATTTCATATGAAACATCTCTACAATTAAGCCTAAGATTGCCAGCAATAACATTGCAAAAAAAGAATACAGATGGAAATAAATTAATTAACTTACGTAAAGTGAAAAAAACAATGTATTCCAATCATTATAAGATTAGTAAAGTTAAAAAATTAATTATTATAGCATTGCATAAAACAGTGCCACCGTTCTTATCCCATATTTACAAACGCGCTTTGCAAATGCTCTTACAGACAGTAACTACTATCCTCCGATTAACCAATAGGAGGAGACTCTCAGAGACCGGCGCAAGTATCGATGCGTAGAGAAGCAATTAAACCACGATTACTTTTTCTGCCTTTCGTTTTAATATATAGATGTATAGTTATAAAAATACAACAAAGCAAATAGTTTTAAAAATAACTTAGAATTGAATTTTCTGTATGCATTTATTGAGATAAATTACATTCTCATGTATTAAATTGCATAAAAATGTTATTGAGTGAATATCACAAAATGTCAGATTTTGATCATCTGGAGGTATTGAAAGTATCCATTATTCAAAATTTCAAGAGGTAAATTTATTTTCTATTAGAAAATAAAGGATTTTACATGCAAAATTTCTAAATTTTGAAGAACTTGAATATCAAGTTAATTCTTATGTAATTATACATCATTTCTTGGCATATGTATGCCAGGATAGTGACAATTTCATTCTAAAACATTTTTTACATTCTTGTAATTTTTTTTTTCATTTTAGTTTTGTTTAAAGGAACATGTTTTGAACATAGTAGTTCAAATTTCCTGTAAGGTTCATTTTTATTTGTTAATTTATGGAGCCAAAAAAATGACATAATAAAAGTCTATTTAATTTTTACAAAGACTTTAATTACATTATTTTCAAAGAAGTATATAAAAGATCTTATTGGTAGCTAATGATTTTACTAATTCTGACTTGAACTTTGTCAAAAATAATAAGAATGACTGTGCCATATGTATGGATGATAAACACTAAAATCCAGGCCAGGAAAATGACATTCATTTTTAGTGACAATCTATTTTAATTATAAAAAATTATTTTTAAAACACAGAATTTGTCACCTTCCTCATACACGTGTTTTACAAGATATTAATGTTAATTATATATATATATATATATAATTATTCTAAGTCTTTTAATTGCTTTATTGATGTTATTAGAAAACATCAATAAAGCAATAAATATAGAAAACATCAAATATATATAATACAAAAAAAATATAGCATCAATAAATATAGAAAACATCAATAATCATTTGCAGTTAGTGTAATGCCTCTTGAAAATACTTCTAAGGATATTTTTTAATATGTATCAAAAGAAATTGCATTATATAAGATTTAATAAAAATTTTATTGTGTGGACTGCAATCCCCGTATTATTATTATTTTATTATTATTACTCACCTTATTATAATGAAATCCTCTTACAAATTAATAGCTAACTGTATTTTTAGTATGTTTCTTTTTATCATTTCCTATTATATTTGAAAGTTGTGATTGATAAAAATAACTATTGATAAAAATAAATACTATGCAAGAAATATAAAACTATTTAAAAATAGTCTAAATTGAATAATTAAATTTAACTAAATAGACATTGAAATCCATTTTAATTTAAACATTAACAATGATAGCAACGTCTAATTTTCAAAGAGTAAACAGCTCTGTGTATCACTGAAACATTAATATCTTGAAAATCATATTGCAGAATACTTTGATTAATAATAATAACTATTTGACATAGTTTCATGAATATATTTTTCCACAGATACTCGAAACATTTTCTTTGAAATATTTGTTACCTGAGGTATCTGATTTTTCTCTAAGAACACTAAATAAACAATTATAATCTTAAGGGAAAAAAAAAAAAAAAAAAAAAAATACGTGTGGCACTCAGGGACTGCCGCGGTAAAGCTATGGCATAGCATTTTTTATCAACATATGCAATTATAATTATTTATTTATTTTTTATTTATGCAGTTTTTTTTTTTTGTCTTTGATATTAATTCAAGTTAAACATTTTGAGCGTGATGACCGATAACAATTTTTTTTCCTTGTATTGAACAAATGAGAAGTTAATATCGTTTAAAATATTTTTACTATCTTACAATACATGTAGGTTAATCAGGAATTTTTATCATTGAAACTATACGTTTATGGTAGCTGAAATAAAAAACATAAGTTTAAGACTTGATATTCTCAAAATATCTGAAAAATACCGCGTCAATGTCTGCCGAAGGATACCGTGCCGAAGTCTGCCAAAGTGAAGCGACGTTAGCCGGAGTGTTAAGTTATTTTTTTCTCGTTACGGAATTTCTAGACTCTTTCGCCGCGCTCAAAGCCCGCGATAAAAGCTATGCAATACCTTAATAAATTACAAATAAAATTTAGCCGCGCTACGAAAATTAGATCGCGAGTTATAAGCATTTTAAAATTTTCGACCCTCTCCATGGGGGATCTCCTGTCACTAAAAATTAACACTGTCTCATAATAAATTACCAAACAAAATTTGGCCGTGCTACGAAAATTAGATCGCGAGTTATAAGCACTTTAAATTTTTCGACCCTCACCATGGGGGATCTCCTGTCACCCAAAGTAACATTGCCTGATAATAAATTACTAAACAAAATTTGTCCGCGCTACGAAAATTAGATCGCGAGTTATAAGCATTTTAAATTTTTGACCCTCAGCGTGGGGGGGTCTCCTGTCACCAAAAGTAACACTGTCTCACAATAAATTACCAAACAAAATTTGACCGCACTACGAAAATTAGATCGCGAGCTATAAGCATTTTAAATTTTTCGACCCTCACCGTGGGGGGTCTCCTGTCACCAAAAGTAACACTGTCTTATAATAAATTACCTAACAAAATTTGGCCGCGCTGCGAAAATTAGATCGCGAGTTATAAGCATTTTAAATTTTTCGACCCTCACCATGGGGGATCTCCTGTCACCCAAAGTAACATTGTCTGATAATAAATTACCAAACAAAATTTGTCCGCGCTACGAAAATTAGATCGCGAGTTATAAGCATTTTAAATTTTTGACCCTCAGCGTGGGGGGTCTCCTGTCACCAAAAGTAACACTGTCTCATAATAAATTACCTAACAAAATTTGGCCGCGCTGCGAAAATTAGATCGCGAGTTATAAGCATTTTAAATTTTTCGACCCTCACCATGGGGTTCTCCTGTCACCCAAAGTAACATTGTCTGATAATAAATTACCAAACAAAATTTGTCCGCGCTACGAAAATTAGATCGCGAGTTATAAGCATTTTAAATTTTTGACCCTCAGCATGGGGGTCTCCTGTCACCAAAAGTAACACTGTCTCATAATAAATTACCAAAAAAAAAAAATTGACCGCACTACGAAAATTAGATCGCGAGTTATAAGCATTTTAAATTTTTCGACCCTCACCGTGGGGGGGGGGGTCTCCTGTCACCAAAAGTAACACTGTCTCATAATAAATTACCTAACAAAATTTGGCCGCGCTGCGAAAATTAGATCACGAGTTATAAGCATTTTAAATTTTTTGACCCTCACCATGGGGGATCTCCTGTCACCCAAAGTAACATTGTCTGATAATAAATTACCAAACAAAATTTGTCCGCGCTACGAAAATTAGATCGCGAGTTATAAGCATTTTAAATTTTTGACCCTAACCCTGGGGGGTCTCCTGTCACCAAAAGTAACACTGTCTCATAATAAATTACCAAACAAAATTTGGCCGCACTACGAAAATTAGATCGCGAGTTATAAGCATTTTAAATTTATCGACCCTCACCATGGGGGTCTCCTGTCACCAAAAGAAACACTGTCTGGTAATAAATTAGCAAACAAAATTTGGCCGCGCTACGAAAATTAGATCGCGAGTTATAAGCATTTTAAATTTTTCGACCCTCACCGTGGGGGGGTCTCCTGTCACCAAAAGTAACACTGTCTCATAATAAATTACCAAACAAAATTTGGCCGCACTACGAAAATTAGATCGCGAGTTATAAGCATTTTAAATTTTTCGACCCTCACCATGGGGGATCTCCTGTCACCCAAAGTAACATTGTCTGATAATAAATTACCAAACAAAATTTGTCCGCGCTACGAAAATTAGATCGCGAGTTATAAGCATTTTAAATTTTTGACCCTCAGCGTGGGGGGTCTCCTGTCACCAAAAGTAACACTATCGCATAATAAATTACCAAACAAAATTTGACCGCACTACGAAAATTAGATCGCGAGTTATAAGCATTTTAAATTTTTCGACCCTCACCGTGGGGGGTCTCCTGTCACCAAAAGTAACACTGTCTCATAATAAATTACCTAACAAAATTTGGCCGTGCTACGAAAATTAGATCGCGAGTTATAAGCACTTTAAATTTTTCGACCCTCACCATGGGGGATCTCCTGTCACCCAAAGTAACATTGCCTGATAATAAATTACTAAACAAAATTTGTCCGCGCTACGAAAATTAGATCGCGAGTTATAAGCATTTTAAATTTTTGACCCTCAGCGTGGGGGGGTCTCCTGTCACCAAAAGTAACACTGTCTCACAATAAATTACCAAACAAAATTTGACCGCACTACGAAAATTAGATCGCGAGCTATAAGCATTTTAAATTTTTCGACCCTCACCGTGGGGGGTCTCCTGTCACCAAAAGTAACACTGTCTTATAATAAATTACCTAACAAAATTTGGCCGCGCTGCGAAAATTAGATCGCGAGTTATAAGCATTTTAAATTTTTCGACCCTCACCATGGGGGATCTCCTGTCACCCAAAGTAACATTGTCTGATAATAAATTACGAAACAAAATTTGTCCGCGCTACGAAAATTAGATCGCGAGTTATAAGCATTTTAAATTTTTGACCCTCAGCGTGGGGGGTCTCCTGTCACCAAAAGTAACACTGTCTCATAATAAATTACCAAACAAAATTTGACCGCACTACGAAAATTAGATCGCGAGTTATAAGCATTTTAAATTTTTCGACCCTCACCATGGGGGTCTCCTGTCACCCAAAGTAACATTGTCTGATAATAAATTACGAAACAAAATTTGTCCGCGCTACGAAAATTAGATCGCGAGTTATAAGCATTTTAAATTTTTGACCCTCAGCGTGGGGGGTCTCCTGTCACCAAAAGTAACACTGTCTCATAATAAATTACCTAACAAAATTTGGCCGCGCTGCGAAAATTAGATCGCGAGTTATAAGCATTTTAAATTTTTCGACCCTCACCATGGGGGTCTCCTGTCACCCAAAGTAACATTGTCTGATAATAAATTACCAAACAAAATTTGTCCGCGCTACGAAAATTAGATCGCGAGTTATAAGCATTTTAAATTTTTGACCCTCAGCATGGGGGTCTCCTGTCACCAAAAGTAACACTGTCTCATAATAAATTACCAAAAAAAAAAATTGACCGCACTACGAAAATTAGATCGCGAGTTATAAGCATTTTAAATTTTTCGACCCTCACCGTGGGGGGGGGGTCTCCTGTCACCAAAAGTAACACTGTCTCATAATAAATTACCTAACAAAATTTGGCCGCGCTGCGAAAATTAGATCACGAGTTATAAGCATTTTAAATTTTTTGACCCTCACCATGGGGGATCTCCTGTCACCCAAAGTAACATTGTCTGATAATAAATTACCAAACAAAATTTGTCCGCGCTACGAAAATTAGATCGCGAGTTATAAGCATTTTAAATTTTTGACCCTAACCCTGGGGGGTCTCCTGTCACCAAAAGTAACACTGTCTCATAATAAATTACCAAACAAAATTTGGCCGCACTACGAAAATTAGATCGCGAGTTATAAGCATTTTAAATTTTTCGACCCTCACCGTGGGGGGGTCTCCTGTCACCAAAAGTAACACTGTCTCATAATAAATTACCAAACAAAATTTGGCCGCACTACGAAAATTAGATCGCGAGTTATAAGCATTTTAAATTTTTCGACCCTCACCATGGGGGATCTCCTGTCACCCAAAGTAACATTGTCTGATAATAAATTACCAAACAAAATTTGTCCGCGCTACGAAAATTAGATCGCGAGTTATAAGCATTTTAAATTTTTGACCCTCAGCGTGGGGGGTCTCCTGTCACCAAAAGTAACACTGTCTCATAATAAATTACCAAAAAAAAAAATTGACCGCACTACGAAAATTAGATCGCGAGTTATAAGCATTTTAAATTTTTCGACCCTCACCGTGGGGGGGGGGGGTCTCCTGTCACCAAAAGTAACACTGTCTCATAATAAATTACCTAACAAAATTTGGCCGCGCTGCGAAAATTAGATCACGAGTTATAAGCATTTTAAATTTTTTGACCCTCACCATGGGGGATCTCCTGTCACCCAAAGTAACATTGTCTGATAATAAATTACCAAACAAAATTTGTCCGCGCTACGAAAATTAGATCGCGAGTTATAAGCATTTTAAATTTTTGACCCTAACCCTGGGGGGTCTCCTGTCACCAAAAGTAACACTGTCTCATAATAAATTACCAAACAAAATTTGGCCGCACTACGAAAATTAGATCGCGAGTTATAAGCATTTTAAATTTATCGACCCTCACCATGGGGGTCTCCTGTCACCAAAAGAAACACTGTCTGGTAATAAATTAGCAAACAAAATTTGGCCGCGCTACGAAAATTAGATCGCGAGTTATAAGCATTTTAAATTTTTCGACCCTCACCGTGGGGGGGTCTCCTGTCACCAAAAGTAACACTGTCTCATAATAAATTACCAAACAAAATTTGGCCGCACTACGAAAATTAGATCGCGAGTTATAAGCATTTTAAATTTTTCGACCCTCACCGTGGGGGGTCTCCTGTCACCAAAAGTAACACTGTCTCATAATAAATTACCTAACAAAATTTGGCCGCGCTGCGAAAATTAGATCGCGAGTTATAAGCATTTTAAATTTTTCGACCCTCACCATGGGGGTCTCCTGTCACCCAAAGTAACATTGTCTGATAATAAATTACCAAACAAAATTTGTCCGCGCTACGAAAATTAGATCGCGAGTTATAAGCATTTTAAATTTTTGACCCTCAGCATGGGGGTCTCCTGTCACCAAAAGTAACACTGTCTCATAATAAATTACCAAACAAAATTTGGCCGCACTACGAAAATTAGATCGCGAGTTATAAGCATTTTAAATTTATCGACCCTCACCATGGGGGTCTCCTGTCACCAAAAGAAACACTGTCTGGTAATAAATTAGCAAACAAAATTTGGCCGCGCTACGAAAATTAGATCGCGAGTTATAAGCATTTTAAATTTATCGACCCTCACCATGGGGGTCTCCTGTCACCAAAAGAAACACTGTCTGGTAATAAATTAGCAAACAAAATTTGGCCGCGCTACGAAAATTAGATCGCGAGTTATAAGCATTTTAAATTTTTCGACCCTCACCGTGGGGGGGTCTCCTGTCACCAAAAGTAACACTGTCTCATAATAAATTACCAAACAAAATTTGGCCGCACTACGAAAATTAGATCGCGAGTTATAAGCATTTTAAATTTATCGACCCTCACCATGGGGGTCTCCTGTCACCAAATGTAACACTATCGCATTATAAATTACCAAACAAAATTTAGCCGCGCTGCGAAAATTAGATCGCGAGTTATAAGCATTTTAAATTTTCGACTCTCACCATGGGGGGTCTCCTGTCACCAAAAATTGACACTGTCTCATAATAAATTACCACACAAAATTAGGCCGCGCTCTGAAAATTAGATCGCGAGTTATAAGCATTTTATATTTTTCGACCCTCACCGTGGGGGGTCTCCTGTCACCAAAAATTAACACTTTCTCATAATAAATTACCAAACAAAATTTGGCCGCGCTACGGAAATTAGATCGCGAGTTATAAGCATTTTAAAATTTTCGACCCTCACCATGGGGGGGGGGGTCCTCTTTTACCAAAAATTAACACTGTCTCATAATAAATTACCAAACAAAATTTGGCCGCGCTACGAAAATTAGATCGCGAGTTATAAGCATTTTAAATTTTTCGATCCTCACCGTGGGGGGTCTCCTGTCACCAAAAATTAACACTCTCTCATAATAAATTACCAAACAAAATTTGGCCGCGCTACGGAAATTAGATCGCGAGTTATAAGCATTTTAAAATTTTCGACCCTCACCATGAGGGGGGGGTCCTCTTTTACCAAAAATTAACACTGTTTCATAATAAATTACCAAACAAAATTTGGCCGTGCTACGAAAATTAGATCGCGAGTTATAAGCATTTTAAATTTTTCGATCCTCACCATTGGGCTTGTCTCCACTCACCAAAAGCTACATTGTCCTACCTTGTTTTATCTTAAAACGATTCTTTTCTATACACATTCTATCAGGAATTTTTATTATTGAAACTATAGATTTATAGTAATTGAAATAAGATATATAAGTTTGAGACTTGATATCCTCTAAATATCTGAAAAATACCGCGTCAATGTCTGCCGAAGTCTACCGAAGGATACCATGCCGAAGTCTGCCGAAGTGAAACGACGTTAGCCGAGTGTTAGGTTTTTTTCGTTACGGATGTGTTAGGATTTTTCGCGTTACGGAATTTTTGGATTCGGTCGCCGCGCTCAAAGCCCGTGATAAAAATTATGCAATAGCTTACAAAAAAAAAAAAAAAAAAAAAAAAAAAAAAAAAAAACCGAGGAATTTTTGAAATGATTCGACATTTAATAGTTGAGTCTTTACACCTTCTTTTAAGGGTGTTCTTAAATCAAAAAGGGCAACTTTGTGACACATGCGTTAATTTAGTTTTATTCAGAAATGCATGAAACTAGCAGTTGTTGTTATTCAGAAACTGTCTAATTGCACTCAATCTTTCTTCTATTTTTTAAAAAACACAATAGATTTTTCATAACAAGCCTTCAAAGTTGACACTTTTGAGCATATTTCCCGACGAAAGCAGAAAAACCGGTCGAAACGGAGGAGAAAAACGGGTGATTACGTCATCGAAATAGCTTATAACTCAATAAGTAATTTAATTATCATAAAATGGAAAAATAAGTTCGATCCGAAATCGCTCCCATAGTCAGGCATTAAAATTTTATATCTTTTTGTTAAAAAATGAATTTGTAAATGTGTCAATACGTTTTTCGCTTGTTGAGCGGATCAGTTGAGAATACCATTAAGAAGTATTGAGTACTTTTATTTGTAACTTCCCCTCCGAAATGACAAGAAATTAGGAAGAAAAAAAATCTTTTTATTACCTTTTTAGACTAGTGAAAAGACAAAAGTGCAAAGTTAGTGGCAAACTGCTTTTCTTTTGTGTTTTATTTATTCTGATGTAGATTTTCTTGCAATTTGTAGCTCCAGCTGGGTCGTGGCCGGCAAAGCAGACCCTAACATGCCACCCCGCATGCACATTCATCCCGATTCCCCTGCCAAAGGTGCCCAGTGGATGAAACAGGTGATATCTTTCGACAAGCTCAAATTAACCAACAACCAAATGGACGACAACGGTCACGTGAGTAGATTACGTTTCATTATTGTTATTAAAGTATTATTATTATAATTAAAGCATTTTGCGACCGGGTAGGGTTTCTTTTGAAATATGTCGAATTTGGATCGTGTTGTAGAGAGAGATTTCAAATGTATGCTTTGCGGGTCCTCCTATCCACTCAGATAAGCAGCATCTGGGATCGGCTATGATCGAATTTGTACTTGCTGCCATTACGCAGAATGTGAGGGTGATGCAATCGGACATAACAGTCCAAGAGCCGACAACACAAAATTCTATGTTATCGAGCACAAGAAAAAAATCTTTTTATATGGAAGAGTAGTAATAGAGAAACCTAATGATCCATGTCAGCCCGAACTGAAGGGGTACATAAGCCAAAAATTAATACCACTAGTGACTCACTCGTAGGTTTATCATTGTGTTTTCCTGCTCCCAGTTTTCCATGTTTTCATAACTTTGATTGTATGGCAAAAACAATGTTAAACCTACTAGTAAACCACTAGTAGTATTAATTTTTGGCTTATGCGCCACTTCACTTCCGGCAGACATGGATCATTAGATTCTCTTATTTACTATTCTTCGATAAAATAAAGGTTTTTTTCTTCTGCTCGATAACATAGACCCGTCGGTTCTTGGACTATAAACTCGTAATTTCAGGGCCCGATGAAGGTTGAAAGGAGCCAGCACGCTTTTCAGGGACCCTCTCACCAAAATAGTAGCTTAGACTTTTTTTTTTCGTCAGGAATATTTCGAGGGTTATCATTAGATTATCATACGATTGCCGAGTTAACCAAAATATTTTTTTTTTTTTTTTTTTTTTGTTTGTTTGTTTTAAGAGAAAATAACTGTAGGAAATTGCAATCTTAATATTGATTTTCTGAAACATTTTATAAAAATTTGGGCCTCTCTCATCAGTAGGCTCAAGGCCATAGTCCAAGTTGGCCTGTGCGGTAATCAGGGCCCTTCGTAATTCAAATTCAAACTTCATCAAAAATAATGAAGCGTCACTTATTATATAGAAGGGGTAATGATCACCGACCCTTTTTATGATCCTAAACTCCAGTCTCACATAATCCCCTCACGGACACAAATCAAGAGTAGAACTAAACATCCCGTCACAGAGGTTGATCCCCATTTATTCTGCGTCTGGCATCCAAATCCCTTTCTAACAGATTCACAGTACTTCGGATAGATTTACGCACCTACTAAACGCGCCTGGTGTTTCTTTATTGGTCTTGGGGGAAGGAAGAAGTTACGGAATGCAGAGACTCTGAAAAAACTTTATAGCAATGTCGTTCATCAAAAATTCTTTTTTTTTTTCCTCCTATATTTTTATCACGATTACTTGTCATCTTTCTATTTATTAGATAAGATAACTATCATTATTTTCATACTACATCATTTTTTATGATGTAAAAAGTTGCAAAATTAAGTAAGAATGTATAAAAATTTTAAATATGTATGTATGTACCGGATGTTTCAAAAGTTCATTGCGCAAAAGTAAAACGAGATTAAAAAAAAAAAAAAAAAAAAAAAAAACCTATAGTACGGAGAGACACGCGGTTTGCAGATAAATATTAACCATGGTACCGGATTTTGTATGACAGCAACAAAAATAGTTCAAAATCTGGACAATAGGGGGCGTTTATGCAGATAATACCATAGAATTTTTCCATATTGCTTGCACAGTGAAAGATTTGGATGCAAAAATGTTAAAGAACACTGTGCTTTTTTGTATCCAAATCTTGGGCTGTGTAAGCAATATAAAAAATATTCCATGGAATTATCTGCAGAAGCGCCCTCAGTTATCGAGATTTTGAACTAATCTTTTGTTGATATCATACAAAATCCCTTATGATGCTGAATGTTTATTTGCAAACTGCATGTCTCTCTGATCCATAGATCTTTATTGCGTTTTACTTTCGCACCGAACTGTTACACACATGGTGTTGCCGAACTACACCAATGAATTCAGAAGGATGATAGTAAACATCAAGAAGGACAAAAATTGTAGTGGAACATAATGTCGTAAACCACGTATTTAATCAAAAATACAGGGTGTTCTGCTCTAATTGAACTTCAGTTGACGGCAATAACTTTCAGAAATCTTAAGTATATTATAACAATACAAAAATCCTTAATGGGTTTTAAGTTTGCCAGGCAGCAATTTATATATTAACTTTAAAAACTTGGATTTTAAAAATACACTGTAAAAATTAAAAATCCAAATTGGGATGTAATATTTCTGGGTATAATAGTGTTCCTAAAATAGTAAAGTTCCCAAAATGGTACAGTAAGTGTTTGCAAAGGATTTAACCCAAAATGGTTCAAAGCAGAGCAGATCCTTAATAACATTAAAACAATCAAAATTTCTTAGATATGATCTACATATTATCTAAGATGTTTTGATTGCTTTAATGTTATTAAGGATATGCCGTTTTTAAAAACCACTTTGGGCTACAAAGTGAACTTTCCAATTTGGAACACTGCTGTATCCAAAAACCTTACAACCAAATTTCGGTCTTTTGTTTTTACAGTGTAACGATATGAAATTTTGAGTGACGTTATGCTATTAAAAATATTTTTTTTTCTATTATTTATTTCATCATGCACTATTTATAACAGCATGTGCAAAAATTATGTTCAGCATGAAAAGATGTATAAATCTTTATACAAGTTTTTGCTTTTTCATCCGTATCTCTCATAAATTCAAAATAGGAGTTTTGAAAGGCATGATATAAAATTTAAGATGTGTGTCACCTTGATGTGGCTGTATGAGGTTTGTTTTAAAATTCCATTTAAATTACTTTTGATTTGGTAAAATATATTTTCACATATAACCAATATTTTTAATTTTTCAATTCACTGTTAAATATATAACTTTCATTGAATCTATACTGTGCATTGAAACGTATGTATTTATTTCAATAAATTTATTTATCTTTTGTGTCACGTTATTCAAAATTTTAAATAAAATTTATGTAAATGCTTTTTTTTTCGTTAAATTATTCATTTGCATACATTCCATTTAGTTTGGATAGAATGATAATGAAACTTTTAAAATAAGCGTGCTCACTTTAATTGTAAATGTGATAACATCAAAAAGCAACAGAAGTTTCTATTACAACATGCTTGCAATATGCACTTCACACTTCACATTTTGGACTACGATTACCAGTTCATACGTATCATATTGATAGTGTGAGCACCCTGTTTTTCCAAAACTTTTCGTGATGCTGTCACATTTCATACAAAAACAGGATCCCATGTTGTACAAGATGCCGTATCATGTAATTTTCATATGTGCAGGCGCTGTAGAAAAACGTCGCGCCGCTCAGTTGTAAGCAAGAGGGTTCCCTACTGATACTTTAATTTGTACTCTTTTTACAATTTTTTTAGTTGTGCTTTTTTATTGCTATTTTGTCTTAACACCTCATGTAAGTGTGCAAAATCTTTTACGTGTCCTCGTTATTTACCTACATAAATCTTAGTTTGAATACCAGAGAAATATATCTGACGTTTTTAGAGAATACTGGTACCTGCGCTTTTTACAAAACATAAATGACCCCCGGATCCAGCTTCTTCACGTGAATAGGGGAGCCACGGTCTTTCCGTCGGCCATTGATGGCGATGTCGTTCATCAAAATTTTATTCTTATTTTTCTAGCTCCTGTAAAAAAAAATGTAAATAAATAAATAAACATAAATGAATAAATTGTAAAAGTGCATTAGTATCCATTAATAATAATAATAATATTATTATTATTTTAACGATCACAGTGTCAGTATAACGTATTACGTTTGTAAGCCTTTGCCATGGCGTTAGCGATTTTCAGTTTAAAGAAAAGAAAAAATAGTGCGAGTTAAATTTCAAGTAAAATATTCAAATTAATAATCTAAATCATTATAAAAAAATAATGCAAAATCTCAGAAAAGGGAGGAGGAGACTAGTATGATGCATTCTGGAAAAGGCATTGATAATCCAGAAAACAGCTTAACAAACTCGTAAAAATGGATGATGTGCAATGGTCTAGCCTTTAGGGGATGCGAATATAGAGGAACTCCGAAAACGTTTTATGCCAGGCCCCGATTATGACTAATTGGGGCTCTGGGCAAAGATAAATTAGGGGCCCCCTTTCGAATCGGTGCAACGTTATTCAAATAGAACTAATGGTCACTCATATGTGTACATGTAATGCATAAACATATTTTCACTCCTTGGATATAAATAACAGAAAAATCTTAGCTCCGTCAATTTTTAATTAAATATAAGTTAATTAATAAAAGTACACCTTTTTTTTCTTTAGTACAGAACAAAACTCTTTTATATAACTTTTGCAATTTGTTATATTATTTTAAGATGAATTTAATAACTTCATCATATGGAAGAGTTGGAATTGGAAAAGAAAGTAAATACTTTATAATTTAATGTATGTATTTTAGGGCCCCTTAAGGTCCGGGGCCCATGGGTAAAGTCCCGATTTGCCCATGCGGTTATAAGGGCCTGATTTTATCTCAATCTGAATGTAGTTTATGGAAAGCTTTTTTCTTTATTTATATCTTGTCATCTTCCCACTTCTTAGATAAAGAAACTATATGATTTTTTACATGTTATATATTTCTCTTCCTACTGTTAAATATCAGGTCATCAAATATGAAATTTGTGATTACAAAAGAGCCAGAATACCAATGGAGCAAACTTCCACCAGGAAAAAAAAAAAAAAAAGATTAGAAATTTTGGTGTTGTTCATGACAGTAAATTTTCGTGAATATGACCTTTATATAAGATGAAAATTTCTATTAAAATTTATTGGTAGAAAATTGTCCTGTTAGCAATTTGGTCCTTTTGTGATCACAAGTTACATGCTTGATAACCTCATGTTTTAAAATTATACAAATATAACCAATTTTAAATTCGGAGCGCGTTATACCGTGTAATGTATTAGACTGCTTGAGACCCGCAGCACAATCACCTTATCGAGTTCATAGATGAAATTCTAGAATTAGTTGAATCTCGATTCACATATTAAAACGTAATCGGTCTGCTAAATCAAATCTTGGTGGAAAACACCTGAAAATCCGATTTCAGCAGTTGACTCATAGGTTTACCATTGTGTTTTTCTGCACCCAAAATTACGAAAACATGAAAGATTGGGAGTATGAAAGCATAATGGTAAACCTATGAATCGTATACTAAAATCGTGTTTTCATGTTTTCCACCAAAATATATTTTGGCAGAACGATTACGTTTTAATATGTAAATCGAGTTTTAATTAATTATAGAAGTTCATCCGTGAACTCGATTCGTGAGATGATTGACTGGTCTGTCGCCTCCCGGTCTATATGGTATTTACAAAAATATCAATGTGTATTCACTTTTTATTTTTTTGGAATTCGAAAAGTTAGTTAATTAGTTTGTTAGTTAGTCAGAAAATAGTGCAAAAACGTTAATTTCACAAATTTTATGCAAATAATCTTATGTAATATGACTCATATTTCTGTTGTGTTATAGATCATTCTAAATTCCATGCACCGGTACCAGCCTCGCTTCCATGTTGTTTATGTCAATCCAAAAGGCGAGGATGCCAACCAAACAGAAAACTTCAAAACTTTCGTCTTTCCTGAAACAAAATTCACAGCTGTTACAGCCTACCAAAATCATAGGGTAAGTGTATACAAACACTGTATTTTTACGTTCTTTTATTTAAATAAACCTCGTGTTCGAATGTAAAGATGTAATTTTATAATCGATTCTTTTTATACACTTTCTAGATATACTAGAATTATCGCAGCAATGTTTTCGATTACTGTAAATTATTTTAAAATTTTTAGCACTTAATTGCAAATTAATACATTAATTTTCAATTCGGATGTATCTTTTTTTTTCTTAGTTTTCAAAATATTTCTGAAATCTATGCATAATTTTGTATGAAGAGATAAAGTTTTACTTCGTTGATTCTTAAAACATAAAATATTAAATTGAGCATACATTTTAGAAATATTTTGACAACTAAGAAAAAAAGTAACATCCTTTAAGAAAAGAACACTGAAAAGAGAATTTAAAAATAATTATTCATCAAGAAGATATTTTGAATATAAGAATGCATCAAACGATCTTAGACTTAACATTACTGAAGGGAAATCGGCCGCTGAGTGACTAACACTCTTAATACAGTCATCCCGAAAAACACGAGTGCTAACTCACCATGGCGAGGAGGTGCAAATAGTACGAGAGATGACCACACAAAACCCTAAATAATCGAGCACAAGAAAAATCCTTTATATTATGGAAGAGTAGTAATAGGGGAATCTAATGATCCATGTCTGCCGGAAGTGAAGTGGTGGAGAAACCAAAAATTAATACCACTAGTGACTCACTCGTAGACTTAGCATTATGTTTTCCTGCTCCCAGTTTTCCATGTTTTCATACTTTTGATTGTACGGAAAACACAATGATAGACCTACGAGTCAGCCACCAGTGCTATTAATTTTTGGCTTTTGCACCACTTCGCTTCCGGCAGACATGGATCATTAGATTCCTCGATTACTACTCTTCCATAAAATAGGGGAAATTTTCTTGTGCTCGATGACTTAGGGTTTTGTGCGGTCGGCTCTTGGACTAAAAGCTGATGACAAGCAATCGTAAACGGCATATTAAATTACGAAGGAATTCTATTTTCTATGATTCTCTCAATCATATTATCTCAAATAAAAATAAATAAATAAATAAAATTCTGACAGATTTATGCACTTTCAGTACTCTTTTATTTGAAATTCGAATAATCTATCTTTTAATAATCAATATTCTAGAGTTAAAAAAAGGATAAAGATGTAAATAAAAACACTTCAGTATATTTATAACGTTACTCGCTACAACAAAGTTTAATGAAGAACTATTATGCGAATCCGTTACTTTCACGAATATGTTAACTGCCAACAGTCCTCCTAAAGATACTGATTGCTATCTCTCTCGATGAGAAGATCTAAAGTAGATGACAAGTAACTATATGATTGGAAAATTATATTATGTGAAAACAATCCAATTTCTTAGTTTATCTCGTACCTAAAAAAAAAAATAATAATAAGTGAAATCTTTGTATATAAAAAAAAATAATAAAAAATAAAAATAAAATCTTTGCATACAGAAAAAAAAAAAAAAAAACTTCATTTTTTTTTTTTTCTGAAAATTAAATAAATTTCTGTTTTACAAACTAAAACCGTAAATAATAATAATAAAAAATAATTGAAATAATTTATCTCATTTACAACGGCATTCCTATCAATAATGTGTAATAATTTCTGTGTTAAGTTTACGGACCAACACATGATTGCTATTTCTCATGGTGAGAAGGTCCGTCGCTGTTGGCAAGTAATCATGATCGTAATATTGCATTATTCAAAGTGAATCCATGTTTTTAGAATATCTGGTCATTTAAAATGAAATAAAGTAAAGTCTGTGTATAAATAAATATCCTAAAATGTATATTTAATTTTTCTTTATCTGAAAATTAAACTAATTCCTCTTTTACAATCTATAATAATAATAATTTTAAAAAATCTTAATATTTTATCTGAAAATTAAATAAAATTCCATTTACCGATCTAGAGCACTAAAAAAAGAAAATTTTGTAAAAGTAAAATATTTTGACCCACTTACAACGGCAATTTCCTACAACAACGTATAACAAGGTAGTATTATGCGTTACGTTCACGGACCTGGTTAACTGTCAACACAGTCATCCCTGAAGACACGATTCCTATCTCGCATGGTGAGGAGGTGCAAAGCAGATGACAAGCAACCATGATCGGAAAATTTCAAAACAGCAGTTTCCCCCGCTGAATAGAATGTAGCATAGAGCGTGATACCCCATCCGCCCCCGCACGCACATCTTCGCAGGGAGAACCCCCCTTCTGCCATATCTTGAAAGTCTGGAAAGAAATAAAAATGCTTTGCTCTTGACATTGACAGAAGGACAGTACAGGGTGCTCAGACCACCCCTAACGAACTGAGCCTGGAATGCCCTGCCGTGTTATCCGACACCCTCTCTCTAAACTTTTCGTCGACGTTCCCCTGGAGAAGTTAACTCGGAAGACAATAAATCAGTTTGTGGAGGGTCCTCCACAAAGATTTACTGGCTTCCTATACTCCCCTTTTTGCGAAAAATGCCAAAAGCTGGGGCGCGCGATGCCCCCGTACAGTATAGTGTGTTTATGGTATGTTGCGGACGGAATGTTTACGTTGAGCCTCAGTTACGATTAAGAAGGATGGAACGAAGTATCAAGTTGGAGATCAGGAGGGCACGCGTAACTGTCAGGAATCTTATGGAAGGCAGCTGCTAAAAGAAACATATTCGCTATGACGAAGATACCGTTAAGACACAAGAAGCAGGCAGTTAAAGATTAAAATGCCCAAAGGGTTTAAGATGAAAAATGAATCTCACCATGCTTTTGCTTCCCTCGGATGTAATTTGAGCAGTTAGTTATTATGGTAACGTACTATATGAGTACGTGTTGTTTGTATGGCAACATGGAAGAGAAAACTGTAAAATAATTTCAACTTTGTGCACAAGGTGCTTTCTGGTTTTGTTTGCTCCACAACAGTTACATAAGATTATACAGATACTGTTATTGATTTTTTTTTTTTTTTACAATTTTTTTGTTAAAAAAATTAGTTAATAAAATCGTTTCCTTGGGAAAAAAAATTCTGCAATTACGTTTTTAAAAGTATAAATTGCTGTTTGTAACCAGAAAGCTGTAACAATACTCATTAGGATTTTTCCTCCGTGTTTTTGACAATATTAACTATCGTGGCTTTAGATATCGAAAAAACTTTTCGCTGTGTTTTTTATAAGTTGAATAAGAGTGATTTTCTTGAAATTTCACAAACACAGCCATTGCTTCTTTTAAAACGTCATTTTGCATGTAAAATAAATAAATAATGAAAAATGAAGAAAGAAAACAAAAATATTATAAAAATAACTTCTAATATTACCAGTAAAATTTTTCAAATGTGAAATATCATATTTTCACACCGTTGTTAATAATGGTGAGGAAGGTAATTTAAGAATAAAGATTTTATGAAATTGAAAACACGAAACCATGCATAAATAAATAAATAATGAAAAATGAAGAAAGAAAACAAAAATATTATAAAAATAACTTCATATATTACCAGTAAAATATTTCAAAATTAATTTTCAAATGTGAAATATCATATTTTCACACCGTTTTTAATAATGGTGAGGAAGGTAATTTAAGAATAAAGATTATATGAAATTGAAAACACGAAACCATGCATAAAGTATTACTGTAAACCAGCGGTTCCCAAACTTTATCGGTACGCGACCCATCTTTAAGTAAAACACTTTTTCGCGACCCACCTAATATAAGGGAGTGAATCAATATGGAAATTGTTGAATGAGTTCCATAAGCTATCGGATGCCTTATCGTACGAAAAAGGCAAAATTTTGTACGAAGAATACACAAACAACAAAAACGAGAATTATTAATTACAACATGTGTAAGTGAAATAATAATTAAAATAACACACAGAACTACAGAGATAATAGAAGTACATTTAAGTATTGTCAAACATAACTTCATAACAAGTCTCATAACTTTCTGGCATCGGTGTTAACCCATAAGGGCATCTATATCAGTTTCAAATCTGATTCATTTTAACCTTTCTTCTTGTCTTTCTAAGAAAGGTTAAAATGAATCAGAAAGAAAGGTTAAAATGAATCAGATTTGTAACTGATATAGATGCCCTCACTAAAAGACCCGGGTGATAATGTTAAGTCTATGGGGGCGTTATTTCCAAATATCTTGTTCAAATTTTAATATTTTCGCATGATTTTAGTGGAGAGAATAGCTGAGGACGATCTACAACAGGACTAGTTTTTACTTTTTAAATTTTGGGTTCAGATTTTATTTTAAAATTACTTTAACTTTTGGAACCGATTGAAACCGGTTCTGAAATTTATACTTATCATAATATTAAAAAGATTGAAAAAGTAAAAACTAGCCCAGTTGTAGATCGTTCTCAGCTATCCTATGCAAGAAAAAGCATGTAAAAATATTAAAATTTGAGCGAAATACTTGAAAATAACGCCCCCATAGACTTAATATTATCATCCGGGTCTTTTTGAGCGAATTAAGTGGCATCTTAAGTTACCCCTTAAGTCACTTTCTGCATTTTGTTTCTGTACTTGTTTTTCAAAAATAGCAAAGCAGAAAAATCGGGTTCACAAAAATATGTCGTGTAAAACCCTATCAAGGAGTTCAAAGAAGATTTAGATTTAGATTGGATATTCTGCTCATATATTTATGCAAAAAGAAATTGAAAATTTCCCCATGAAATATTATTTGCTGTTGAAAATTGCCATACACTTAAACAGATGAAATAAAAGATATATTTTTGTGACAAACTTGCATTGTTCTGCAACCCTCTAAAACATCCGCTGCGACCCACCAGTGGGTCGCGACCCATAGTTTGGGAACCGCTGCTGTAAACACCAATTAAATCTTCTAAAAAAAATGTGCAATCAACCCCTGTATGGTTATATTTAAATGTGGGTGGCTTTTTATGTTTGGGTATGTCATGCAATTTCTTATAAAAAGGAAAAAAAAAAAGAAAAGAAAAGGGTTTCAGTTATATATATATATATATATATATATATATATATATATATATATAAGACCATTAATTGTAAACATCATGAACCATTTGAATTTAATAGAAAAAAAACCATATTGAACATGAGGAAAAATTAAATAAATAAATAAAATGAATATATATATATTTTAAGGTTAGAAAATAAGCCTTTCATTTGTAATGGGAACAACAACTATAGTTGTTTATTGTTAGCAATGTTTGTTTGTTTTTTGATGTTGTTTTCATAATATTTTTCTTCTTTTATATTTATTGCAGATAACACAGTTAAAAATAGCAAGTAATCCTTTTGCAAAAGGGTTTAGAGACTGTGATCCAGAAGACTGGTAAGTTTTCTTTCTTCTTTTTTTATTGGCATTATTATTATTATGCATAATAGTTTACTTAAGTCTTAGAGAAAAAGAGGTCAGAGGGGGAGAATGAACTTGTATAATATATATATGTATGTATGTATATATAAGGATATTTCTTAAGGATCTTGTCCCACCAAGCGAAGACAGTCGCAAGCTAAAGCTAAAACTTTTTTTGGGGGGGGGAGGGGGGGTTGGTGCGAGGTAATATCTTGTTTGCATTTTGAAAATTTAAAGTTTTTTTTAATAATTATTATTAGACAAATATCGATTGCTACAATCGGCCTTTTTGACCTGTTCCGAAAGTGAATGTAACTTCATAAAAAAAAATCTGCAACCGAAATCAAAAAAGTAAAAAAAAGCGACTTTAGGAATCGAGTTCAGTTGTCTAATGAAAAAAAAAATAATAATAATAAATGTCGAAATGCAAACAAGATATTGTCAAAGAACTTCCCCATGGATTTAACACTAGCTCGCGAATTTCTTCGCCTGACAAGAGAGCTTAACCTATAATTAAAGTTATTTTGAAGAATATTGCATGCATATTTATCAATAATAATAATAAAAACAGCATATTCCAGACTATATGGCTGCTAATCATGGCTCATGGGGTACAGATTAGCTACTTTAATAAACAGATTTTAACAATGAATATTACTGTCAATTAAAGTACCATTTAAAAAGAATAACGTAATTTAGAATAAAAGAAACAGATGGTTAAAAAAACGGTATTTTTAATTTCCTATAACACTATAAAAAAGAAGAAAAAAGTTTCAGCAATATTGCTGCAGCCGAAATTCCAGGTAAAGTTTCTTATGAAAAGGACTTTGTTTTTAGATAAACAAGCTTTACCCATAAAAACATTAAGGTTACAGAATTTGATGTATAACTTAGAAAAAAAAGGACATATCTTGTAAAATTACTGCAACAATTCACTGTCACATCCCATTATTTATATAGATAAATATATATTTATAATGAAGAAACAAAAGTAGATTTTTTTAAAACAGTTTTTATAATTTATTTTTAAAAAAAGTAAATTTCTAAAGGTAAATTTAACAATAACAACATTATTTTTGAAAAATAATAATTCCAAAACCAAAATGCCGAGATAATTAATTAATTTTAAGCCCGATTACAGTATGTAATTAAAATAATAATAATAATAAATGGCAATAATACTTCTTTCTAAAAACCTCTTTATGTTTTTAACAATGTTCTATGAAACTTCTTGTCGTATTTATATTTTAATAGTTCTTATACTCTTTAAATAATAAATGAATAAAAGTACGCCATCACAGAAAGAAAGAAAAGGGATGAAGAAATGAATGAAAGAATAAAAATACAAAATACAAACGAGGGGAAAAAAAAAAAAAAAAAAAAAAAAAAGGCATTCGAGATGACGGAACTGTAAACGAAAATCAGGTAGTTTTAAAAGTAAAAAAGAAGACGAAACAAAGAAAGAAAAAAAAAAGAACAATGAAAGAAACAGAGAGAGGGGGGAAAAAAGAGTGTGCTTTTGGAAAGAGTGCGTGGAGGCAGCCATTCAATCCATCTGGAGAATATCATCTCCGTTGCCAGATGGTGACATCGGAGGTCAGACTTTTGGAATTGATACTACTGTTGTTCTCCAAACGACTTACTATACTCGTGAGCAGAGTTCATTATTGTCCATGGAATTCATTCACAAGAAATTAATTCGAGATTGCAAAGGTACTGTTGGCAACAAAATACTGGAACTCAAAACAGAATGGGATAAAAAATTCAGAAAAAAATCGGAGCTAGTACGTCAAACGTGGCAATGAGGAGCATTCCTACTATAATTAGTTTTATGAATATTCAGACCTTGGTGCAATAGTTGTCGCACTCTCATGAAAAAATGCATGAAAGCAAAATTTATTACGATTATAATATTGAATTCAGTAATGTGTGTATAATATGATTCGATCTTAACTATGACGTCATCAACATGGCAACCTAAAATCATTACCTATCATAGTATATCATCTAATTAATTACGTATGATAGGATTTGATAGAATGAAAAAATCTTTTACTAGCATCTTTTTAAATCTTGATTCGATTTTCATAAAATTCGAATATTTCTGCAACGATTATATTCTGCAACATTAAATTCATTTCAATAGTTTTTGAACTATTACATGCAGGCAGATGGACAGATCAGACGACGACTCTAGATGCTATGTATTTATATAATTACGAGAGCACCTAAAAAATGGGAGAAATAACAGAATGGTCCAAAAGTTATTTGGTGTTTTTTTAATTAATTACTTTCAAATTTTTTTAATTAATCACTTTCGATTTTTTTTTTTTTTTTTTAGTATTAGATTTTAAGTTTATACAATTCGTATTTTTATCGGCGAAAGTATATCTTCAATAATAATAATAATGATAAAATACGAAAAAATAAATAAATAAAAAATATATTATGGAGTAATTGCGAATAAAATAAGAACTATTTCTTAAATGAAATCTCGCATTTTATTCAAAAATCGTGATTCAATAGAAAATTGATTAATATTTAAGTCATAGAATCAAAAGTATAAGTGTCATGTTATTTTAGATAACAATATTTTTCCAACGAATGCTCGAATTATTAAATATAAACAGAGAACTGTAATTGCTGTAATAAACCAAAAAAAAAACTACCGTTACTTACCGATTATCAGAATTTTTTCTATCTGAAAAACATAAAATAATATAGAAAATGAATTCACAAATAAAGAGAACAAAATCTCATTTTTTCTTTTTTTAATTAGCTCCGACAAAAATTTAATCCAATGAATTTTTAATCGATAGAACCAACGGTGTGTGTGTGGGGGGGGGGGATGAGGGGGTCTTTCTTTAATTAAGAAAAGTAAGAAATTGCTTTACCATATTTGGTCAGGTGTACTATTAATAGTACATGTCTTTTAATTATCTATTATTTTGTTTTAACAAATATTTTTGTTACTGTTTATATATAGTAATGTTAGTATGTGTCTGTGCATTTACCATGACTTCATTAATGTTTAGCATTTAGTAATAATAATAATTATTATTATTTGCTTAATTCTCTTTGTGTCGTTTGCCATTCTTTTACACATATATTTCACTCTTTAAATTTAAAAGTTAGTTTCCTGAAAGAATCATGTGGTAAGAAAGCGCAAAAAGTATTAGAAAGTTATAACACAAGTTAAATTTTTGTTGTAATATAATAATTTCTAATCTTCTCCAAAAACTCTTCCTTAGCTTATTATCATACGATTATGAATCAAATAGTTCACAAAACAACGAAATTCGTTATGTTTCAGACAATGAAATATTCATTAAACTCTAATTAATCTATTGGATAGTTAATGTTATTAACGTAAAAGTGTTTTTTTTCTAAGTATTGAAAAAAAAAAATCGAACCCGAAAGGGTTAAAATAATAACACAAAATAAAAATTCTTAAATGAAAAGATTAACAATTTATATATTAGTTGAGATAAACTTTAATGACTATTCTTCGTCTTATAAATCGTCGTTAAATTTTAGTAAAATATTTTTCGTTAATGTGTCCGTCAGAGTTACTTCGTTGTTGAGGAGAAAAATTTAAAAATCTTTTTAGGGAAATACATTTTTATTTGATACTAAACGTCTCTTTTAATAAGATTGAATGTAAATTTAATAAAATTATGTGCTAGGGATTAACAGTTTTTTAAAAAAAGAGATCTATTGCATTTAGAGCAACGTTTAAATGTTACGCAATTCTTTTTGTACTTTCCTTTCGTGTGTATTTTTGGGTGTCGGGCTTGAGTCTGATGACAAAATTTTTTCGCGCTTGAGCGGGCTCTGATTTAAAAACTCAGTCCCAGTACAAACCTGTATACGACTTTCTTTTTTTTTTTCCGAAAAGCAAACTTATTAAAGCAGATTCCATTTTTAAAAAAGAAGCAATGGGGGGGGGGGGAGGGGGCTTTTTATTTTTGTTCGCTATCTGTTATGGATGGCCCTGTCTTCAAACGAGTTTTTCATGTGTAAAAAGAAAACTCTTCGGAAATCAGTAATTCAAAGCTTTCCTCGAACAATTTTAAATGACTTCCTTGAAAAACTTTAGCCCGACTCTCTGAAATATGGATTCTTTAAATGCACCGGTGCAATTTAAGCTCTTTAGACATCCTAAAATATGTTTTACTCCCCTCGCAAGAGCAGTGCATGCCTTGGAATGACGGCGCGGCGCCTCGTTGCCAGAGATGAATTGAGGGGGCGTGGTTTGTTTATGTGGGTGACGTCAGCCTGCATCATCAATCACGTGCTCCCAGACACGAATGGGCGCCTATCTGCGCTAGAGTCAACAAAAAGACAGTTCAACTCCGATGCGTAAAATTTTTTTTAGATCTGTCATCTGTTTTTATGATATAACATAATTACGTATTGAACGCAAGATTAAAAGGGTTTACTTCTAAGCCGCTCTTAATAAAAAAAGAAAGAAAATAAATTCAAAGTGTTTCGTACGTAACGTGGGTAAAATACAACAATGTTTTGCATTTATTTACTATTTTAATAAAAGACTTGAATAGATTTTTACCAGTGTTGAATTCAGACACTTTTCTGCGGGAGGGACTTTTGTAGCTCCGGGTGGTGTGTGTGTGTGTGGGGGGGGGGGGGCATGATAGAGTTCTGGGGGGAAATTGCAATTTTTGACCAAAATCTCAAAATTTCCGGGGGGGGGACATTTCATTGCTTCGGGGGGAAATGTCCCCCCCTGGCCACCCCTTGAATTCAACACTGATTTTTACACTTAAAACACTTTAACTTAAATAAACTGGACTATCTAACTAACGAATTAAACAAATGTCTAATCATTCAAAATTGATAAAAATTCGTATTTTCTCGATTTTTTTTTTTTTTTTCATGTACAATTTTAATTGACTATAAAATAAAGGTGTTTAAATTAATCTTTTTAAGCAAATTATATCCAATGTCAGAATGAATCAAAATTTATTTCGAACTTTTTATAAATTAAAATGGTATTATTGTTTTCCTTTACATAAATTAGAAATAAAATTACTGTCTGCATTTTTTCTTTTTACTTTCTTTTATTTAATTCAGTTTGCTTTTTATTTGCAAAGATGGATTTTTGTAATCTATTTTTAAATTGCTTTCTGATATGCTAGAATAATTAAAAAAATAAGCATAAGGTCTATTTTTGATAACAATAGAACATTTTGATATTTTTAGAGAGTTATTGTAAATTAATAACTTATTTGTAAAAAATAATTCTGATAACTAGGCACAAGTGATAAAAAAATTTCCTTTATACTTACAATTATAAGCGTAAGCGAGTTGCAATAGTAATTAATTTAATTACACTCCAAACCATTTACCCCCCAAAAAGCTAGTCAGTTCTGAAATTTCGCCAATAAAATATTTTAAACACAGAAAAGCAGATAATAAAATACAAGAAAAAAACTGTATTTTTTTAATACTATTTTATGTGTTAGTAATTTTATCCGGGTAGTAATGATATCCGGGTCCAAAAAGAGGTCAATAATACATTGATTTTTAATTATTTTTTATTTATTTACTCTCAGTACATATTTTTAAAGAGTCAATCTACGTTCTAAATAAGTGAAATATTGCATTGATTCTACTGAAATCGTTGTATGGTACTTTTCCCGCAGTAGCACTATCCCAACTACAAAACCAGTTTGCCGGTAATGGGAAAATCATCAACATTTCCTTTACCGGCAAACTTGTTTCCTTGCTACCATAGTGATACTCCAGGGAAAGTACGATACAGCGACTGCGTTAGAAATAATAATGCTCGTTTGACCTTAGAGGGAAGGAGTATTTATTTGCCTGTTTATTAATTTCTCAAATGGCAAATACCGTGTTTACTCGTGCAATAATCGCACTTTTTTAAACCAATTTTTCATTGTGAAAGTGTAGCAACTTTTATGCGGAGAAATTTACTGCTCAATACTGTACATTCTAACGCTAAAACATTAGTAGCGTAAAAAATACATTATAATAAAATAAGTTACTTACCTAATGTTTCCAAATTATGTGCTTTTTAGCTAATGCCATTTTTATTTTTATCGACATAAAATTTACAAAGACTCTTTGTGAAAATGTTGACAAAAAATTCTCATAATAAATGTCTTCAACCATTATTGGGGATTTTTTCTGATTCAAAAAAAGGGTGCGACTGTTACGTGAGGGCGATTAATCAAAGACGCATGGGGAGCTCGTGAACCGTAGAATTTATTTAAATTTAATGTATACTCCTTAAATAATATATTGATTAACCGGTGTAAAAAGACGGAAAATTTGTTAAAGGAGAGGAGGGGTGGGGGGGGGGGAGTCTCTATCTCTTTGGCCTAAAGTTCACAGGATTTGTTCTTTTTCTTTTTTTTCTTTCTTTTTCCCAATTACGAAGAAATGAGATAGATATCAGCTTACGACTTTTTTTATTGATATTTTGTTTACACATTTAACTTATTGCACTCGAAAGGTGACTCTCACTCACCAGTAATGTTGTCAAGTATACCTCGTAGATCGGGATGCCAAATGGTTTTAGACACCGCTAATATCTTACAGTTTATTTCGCCGTCTTTTATCGCAGATTATTCGGCTATTAGACAAGGCGAAGAAAATTAGTTCAAAATGCTGGTGTACAGAGCATTTGGAGCACCCATTCATGCGGGAGACTATAACTCAAGTTGAGCCGAAATTCACTCATTTCGCGATTTGAAAGGCAGCTTCTCAAAAAGAGTTGAAACAACTCGAGTAGCGAGTTGTTTGTAAGCAGTTTAAATCAAGGTGAGTAGTTTTTTAAAAAAGAAATTTAAATCAAGACGAGTAAAACGTTTTAAAAACAACTCAATCATGATCCAATAAATTACAGTTTTACCCTGAGAAGCCAAAACCACTCTTTCTTTTAGGAGCGTTAGTGATCAGTGAGAATTACCTCTCGAGTGCAAAGAGTTACATTTTTGTGCGTCGTAAAAATAAAAATAAAAATAAATATCTTGTGCGACGAGGCCACTTTGCAATTGTTCGCTGTCAACTTCCAATCGGGCGGTGTTATGGTATTTTGATTTTCAAAGGTATTATGCAGATAACTAACGGGTGTCTCGAAAATGACTGGTGGATTTAAAAATTTAATAACTTGTAAACGATGACAGATGTTTAAAAATCTCTTGCTGTAAAATTATGTATGATGTTAAAAGTTTTTTTTTTTTTTTTTTTTTTTCGTGATTCTTGATTTTAGTTCTAATTTCAAACAATACATAGCGCTGAGAGCAACAGCGCTTTTGGACCAGACCCGCTTTTTGGTACTTCGGGATTCATTCAATACATTTTAATCTCTATCTTTTTGCATGGGAGAAGAAAGAGGTCAAAAAATCGAATTTGGATTTATCTGTTATTGCTTTTAGGGCTACCTATCGCTGATATTTGTAACTAAAGCTGAGAATGGCTGCATAGAAAATCCTGACATCATACATAACCTTCCTGCAAGAGATTTTTAATATCTGTCACCGTTTGCAAGTTGTTGGATTTTAAAATTCATCAGTCATTTTTGAGACACCCAGTATTCACCTAACGTATGTACAAGAGATTCATACTCGGTCTTCCAAATTACAGAATACATGTGAAAACCATAATATATATTTTTTGAAAACTTTAACATATATTTTGCTTTACTGTGTATTATATTATTATTGTTGTTATTATTATTATTATTGAAAATTTTCACTCATTTTTATATGAAAAGTAGCAATTATTAATTAGATACATTTTTGAAATTTGTTAGAAGTGATAATTTCATACAGGCCTCCTTCTAGGATTTCAAAGTCAGGAGTCGAAGAAATCGCCAAAACAATCACTAGCCTTTTTTATTTTGATAATTTGTGTAGTTTGAAATAACTCTTCATTCACACACGGGGAGGCGGCAGCACAGTCATCGATTTCAACGCTTAAATTCCAGAAATAGTTAAAAATCGATTCGCACATTAAAACGCAATCTATCTGCTAAGTCTTGGCGGATAACAACCGAAAACCCGATTTTACGGGTTAACTCGTAGGTTTAATATTGTGTTTCTCAGCATACGAAGGTATGAACATGCAGCACTGGGAGGAGGAAAACACAATGGTAAATCTACAAGTCAACTGCAGGGTTTTTGGGGTGTTTTCCATTAAGATAAGACTTAACAGACCAATTACATTTTAATATGTGAATAAAGATTTAACTAATCCTTGGATTCCATCCGTGAACTTGATGAGGTGATTGTCTGTGCTGCCGTCTTCCGGTCTATTTGTCCTTTATAAATCAGGTATATGGAAAGAAAAAGGTTTTTATATTTTTTATTCTTCTTTCAAATTTATTCTCTGACTAACATTTATTCGATTTTCTTTATGTATCTGTATTTTTAATGCAATGTGTTAAAATTTGCAATTTTCTTTCTTGCATAAGGTCTTTACCACCCAGTGTAGTTGAGATGTTAGCTCATGTTCCTCCATCCCAAAGAGCTAGAAATCAACATAGGCCAAGTTCCTTACAGCTATTAAGCGTCGGTCAGTCACCAACTTATGGAAAAGTTGAAAAAGGTAAATATTATATTACTCTTTTGAACGATAGTTTTATAATGGCTTAAATGATGTATTGTTTAATCTCTTTTTGTACATTTCAAAAAGACAAAAGAAAGATGCATCACTGATTTTTGAGTTATAGAATGGTGTACGAAGTTTAATTAAAGAAATAATCATAAAAATACAATTAAAAAACATTTTTCAATAATTCTTATTTTAAATTTTGATGAAAATTTTCGATTATTTTTAGTAAAAGTTAAAAATTATCATACTCTAAAGATTTTTAAATATTGCAAATTGAAGAAATATACCTGACGTTTTGTATTACAAATAAAGTTTTAGATTCATTACTAAGTTTTATTAAAAATAGAAAAAAAAAATACTTTAAGGGTGTATTCGAAAAAACGCTTTTCCACCTTCAACAGCTCGAAATTTTCCGATACAATTTCAGGCACATTTTTAAAAGTAGAAACATGAAACTTGCTGAGGGTATTCTTGAAGGGACGTATGAGGTGCCGTGTGATGTCTTTTTACGCTCAATTCATTAGAATTTGAGTTATAAACAATTACCTTATCAGTATGACCCTCTTTTTCGTTCCCAGATCTCTCGCGTGGGAAAAATCGGTTCGAAATGCCGTTATTGATTGCTTTTTTTGCAATATTTTCTGCATTTATCAAAAAATTGACAATCACGGCACCTTGTGTACTTTCCAAATAAGAGATTTTGAAAGTTTGGTGTATTTGAGAGCAAAAATGAGTTCAAAAATAAATCGGAAAAAAGGCAGTTTGAATCGAAATACAACACTTGTATTTCGATACAATATTCGGTACAATACGATACAGCAGTTTGAAACAAACACTATCTGAAACATGTTTCTTCTGCTTAATCCAATCTATATATATAAAAAAATAGTGCTGCTTTGTTAGTCAGCTACTCTGCCCAAAGCTTCTCACTGAACCTATTTTACCAATTACTTTTTTTTCTTTTAATGAAAGTTTTTCAGTTGTAGATGTGCCCGCACTAGCTTTATTATTATTATTATTATTATTATTATTATTAGTATTATTATTTCCATTTTTATATTTTAATTTTAATTTTAGAAGTTTATGAAATTTTTTTTTTAAATAGTGACAGTCGGATTCCTTTATTACTGCACAGAAAAACAGTTTATTTTTATTTTTATTGATTACCTAATTATTGATGCCATTTTCTCATTACAATTAAAAATAACTTTAAAAGTTCTTTAACCGAAAATGATTTCTTTCAAAAACACGTATTTTCTTTTTAAAACTCTTACATTTTAATATTTTTTCATTTCGCTGATACTGATATACTTAGTTTCAGGTATATGAGTATAAGACGCTATAGACGAAATACTTCCGTGAAAGAAAATGACGTCATTTTTACAAGAAAATTGACATTTTCTTTGAAAATGCTAAAAATTTTGCCTTAAATGCGTTTAAAAAGGCAAAAACTTTTTAACTTGTCCAGTGGCATCAACTTATATGGGCCCATAAGGCGCGAGCTCACCCAATAATTTGAACTTTACGCCCATCCAAATTTCAATTTCTTTAATACGTATTTTTTTTTTTTTTAATTTATTCAATCACTGAAATGAAATTTGGTTTTATTAATAATGTCAAAAGTAATTTTGAATGGAAAATATTGTATCGCTTGAACTTAATACAGTTAGCTTCTCATCAATAAAGAGCAACAATAAGAATAATGTAATCTGTCTTACCTTGGTTGATTCCATTTCAATAGATATTAAATAGTGCATCCATATTTTTTTTATATGTGTATCCTTATGTTAAAAAAAATTTTTCATCACAAATTCACTTGTCATGTTGCACAAAGACAGACGAAACAACTGCATAATCTTGATTACTGAATTTAATTAAAATTAAACAAATATAAATAAAAATTACATTTAAATTTTCCAGTAAAATATTCTGGTTAGCTTACAGAGAATAATTAGAAGACCAATAGAAAAAATGTATTTTCACATTCACATTACATCGATTGCATCATTAAGATTAAATACTTAGTTACTGGGAAAAACCAGTTATTATTATGGAAAGAAAAACCCGATTACATATTGAAAAAGAAAGTCTCTTGATTAAATAAAAATAAGATTTATTATTATAGCTTCAGAAAATCATTATATGTCTATCAGAAAATAGTAAGGACATCAGTTAGAATTAGATTAGCACTGAAAATTCCTTCAGCGGAAGCATAATTAAATTTCTTATGAGAACAAATTTCTTGCATATTTTGCTGATTGTTTTAAAATCTTGAATTGATAAAGCACTTAGGTGATTAAAATGTATGCTTTTCTTGAAATTTAATTTTTGAACTTTCAATAGTTGGCAATTTTTATGTTACTTATGATAAATATTAATGTATTTATAATAAAGAACTTGCTGCAGTAATAATTTAATAAACTTATTGATAAAATTATAGTAAAATTATAATAATTTAAGAACTTGTTTAGAAGAAAACATAATTTAATTGTGAATTATCATCTTTAGTCCCTCTCTCTCTCCACAAATATACACTAAAAGGAGAAAAAATGTATTATTTTTTCTAAGAAAATTCTGAGTCCACCCAATATTTTTGAAAAGATGGCGGTACTGATAATGTCCTAATTTTGCCATTTTAACTTAGAATAACGCGTTTTGATTCAATTGCGTACAACCTTAATGATATATATATTTAAAAAAAGAGGGGTGAGAAAAACTTCATATTTAAATAGATATTTCGACCCAGGTTCTATATACCTTTTTCACCCCTTTAAGTTTACTCACCGGGCGTTTCAGAACGTTTTACTGAGGTCTCTTCATATTCCAATCCAAGACTCCAAAAAATACTAAATCAGACTCTAAATTTGAGGGTGATGTGTAGAAATAATTTTTATTCTTTTGATATTCTGAGTTAACCTATTAAGTATTCGATAGAGTTTTTTAATTGTTCATACATCAATAGTTAGTCCAAGTCATTTAGAATTTAAATGACAACAAAGTCCTAATTTTGTCATTTTAACTTAGAATAACGCGTTTTGATTCAATTACAACCTTAATGATACATATTTAAAAAAAAAAAGAAGGGTGAGAAAAACTTCATATTAAGATTGATATTTCGACCCTAGTTCTATGTGTACCCTTTTTCGCCCCTTTAAGTTTACTCACTGGGCGTTTCAGAGCGTTTACTAAGGTCCATACATCATTAGAGAGTTGTCGTTGTAATGGATGCTACAAGGTGAATCCCCTATTAGCGAGTAGTAAGACAAGGCCCGGAATGTGCCAGTTTAATGAATAAGTCCCCGACAAGTGATCTTCTGGCATCGGGGTAATTCATTCCTGTCAGACCGAAGAAGGTCGTCATTAGTCAAAAATCTTAGCGGAGACGGGGGCTACCAACTTTCTTCAAGATTAGAGAATACCTCGTCTTGTACGCAGAATTGGGAAAACTCGGGAATTTTGAGGTATGGGAAGAAACAACTTTCAGGAATAAAACAGAGAATTTTAGTAGAAATGTAATATTTTAGTGAGAGAATATATTTTTTCCTATTACTTACCCATCATACATAGTATAGGGTAAGTATTGCAATCGTTTTGAAAATCAAAATTTTTTTTTGACGGATTTACACGTTTCAGATACTGGAGATTCCGAAAAACATATTTTTAGAAAAAAAAAAAAATTGTCGTCCGTACGTCTGTGTGTCTGTAACCGCTCTATCTCCCGAACAAATTGAGATAAAGACTTGAAACTTTGTATGTGTTTAGTATGTAAAAAGGGACGAAGCTTATTTAATATCAATAACCTAGATTATTCGGAACTATTTTTTCGGACTCTCGAAAAATTCGTTCTGATGAAAGGCATAATTTTTTTTTTTTTTTTTTTTTTTTTGAAATGCTTTATTTTAAGGAGTGGACGTTAAGGGCAATAAAATAACACAAATCTTGCATAAAGAACAAAGTCGATCGGATAATTAGTTGCCGATATATGTGTAATCCTGTTTTCCACATTCTTCGATTTTTCATGACCCTGTATTTCATTTAAATTTCAATTCAAAAATATATTTTAATTGGAAATGAGACGCTTAATCCGACGCAGTAAATTGTTAGTTATTATTTTTTTTTTTTTAAGTTATAAGGATGTTTCTTTTACGCAATCCGGTACTACTTGAGTATTTTGGCTTTTTTTTATATAATTTGTCGAAATCGGCTCATCAGCAATTCATTGATAGAGCATTACTATGCATATTAAAACTATTTAAATATGCGCTTAAACATTATTTTGAAACAGCGATGCATTTTATAAATAGTCTACATGCGTTTTATGTTCATATTTTATATTATGTATATCCATGATGGCGATGGGTAAGTATTACGGTGGTCCCCGCAACGACTAGTTTTTAACTTTGTTTTCAAAGCATATATAAAATAAAATTTCCTACTCTGTAAAAACAGACAATCAAAACGGACGATTTTACGGAAATTGTACAAGTAATCTAGGACACTACCACAATTCACTGTTTTTAAATGGAAAAATTCCCGTAAATTCCCCCCCCCCCCCCAAAAAAAAAAAAAAAAAAAATCCGTTTTTTTTTTCGAAAAATTTTAAGGAATTTACCGAAGTTTTTCCATTAAGAAACAGTGAATTGTATTAGCGTCCTGATTACCAGTACATTTGCCGTAAAATCGTCCGTTTTTTTTTTTTTTTTCTTTTACAGTGTAAGTAAACAATTTATTTTAATTCAAAACTGAGAAAAGGCATCAACAATTTTCTAATAATATATTCATTAGAATGACTTGAAAACAAGCATTTATTTAAATTAAATATAAAACATTAGGCAGGTTTAAATGCATCTAAAAAGCAATTAAACTTATAATCAAAATCATACAAAATTCAAAGTTATTTTTTTTAAATGTTAATGTGAATTAAATGTTTTTAAGTATATATTTTAAATTTAATTGCTTTTTAGATGCATTTAAACCTGCCTAATGTTTCACAGTTAGTTCAAGCAATATTATAATTTAGACGTAAAAAATTTACGTGTTTTTAAGAATTTATTTTCTAACAAAATCGCCCGTAAATTTTGGTGTGAATCAATTATTCAACATTTTGCAAATGGAATTATTTTGTGTGCAAAGCCGCGGAACACATGGCACTCAATATTTTAAAATGAACATTAGTTTAAACTCAAACAAGTTGGAAATTGCACGTGAAGCGCAGCAAATGAGGTGCGTTCGAACGATAACAAAGTTTTAAAAATATCATTCTCATATATCAATCTCATAAAATTGTAAATAGTTAATTGCAATTAAAATGCGCACCAAACAATGTTCTCACTATACCATTATGGAATGAAATACTTTTGTGTGGCCTTGTAAATCAATAACAAATGCTCTTTGCACCACAGATTATGCAAAAAGTATATTATAATATGTACTTTGTAGATACATATCAATTTTATTATGAATGGATCAGTGTAACACCATTAAAATGCATTTAAAACATTTTTTTCCCCATTGACAGTAATGTAACGGAATACTTTTGATTATCCCTGTAATTGAACTATGCATCCGATTTTGATAAAATTTGAAACGACTCGACAAAATTATGTAATAATATAGCATTTTAAATTTCAAACGATTAAAATGCATTTGAAACATTTTCCCCCCATTGACTGTAATATAATGGAATACTTTTGATTGTTCCTGTAATTCATCTATGCATTCGATTTTCATAAAATTTGAAATGACTCGACAAAATTATGTAATAATTATACATTTTAAATTTCAGACGATTCGGTTGGGTAATTTTTGCGTTGTTATATGCGGACGGACGGACGGACAGACGGACGGACTGAACGACAACTATTAGGTGCTACGTATTTACATAATTACGAACGCACGTAAAACGATCTCATTTTAGAAGATTTTGTGTTTTTCAATAACTATGTACAATGTTGCGAGATTTTAGAATTTAATCATAGGAGAACATTACATCTTTTTCACAGAGTTGTATAAACCCGGGAATTTTGATGCATAAAAAGAAATACAGTTGACTCTCGTTAATTCGAAATCGGATAATTCGAATCTTCGCTTAATTCGAATTAAACATGAAGTCCCGAAATTTTCAATGGCAGAATAACGTTACAAACTTTCGCTAATTCGAACTCATTTTCTCTTGACTTCGTTTAATTCGAACTAACTAGGATTCCGATTTTTCTTTTTTCTTTTCTTTCTCACGGATTTCAGATCACTTGTATAACTCTCTTTCTTTGATTTTTGTGAAAATTGTTCCGAACTAGTATACATATAATCCAATGCGTTTGATATCATTTTCTTAGTGTCCCGTCTGTCCATCTGTGACGTTTTAAATTTTTCTTCCATTGTGCTTGTTTCTAACATTTTAATTAGTTTATGTATTTATACATTCTAATTTATTATTAAGTCATAGTCTAAAGATAACAGACGAAATAAATTTTAAAAGCACTATAACATTAATTCCTTTGTAATAGTACCATATTAAGCATGTTTTCATTTCATTTTTTCTATAATTCGAACTTCGGATAATTCGAACATTTCTTGCGGTCCTGGCGAGTTCGAATTAACGAGAGCCGACTGTATTGGAATTTTTAGAAATATAACGAGGAATTTTGGGGAAAATGCATTATTTGAAGGATAAATTCTATTCTTGCTTATTTTCAACTTTATTTTTAGGCCATTCAATAGTTTTAAGTCAGTAAAATTCTATGAAGGTAGACACCAGTTTGAGCGTTAAAGAAAAGACCACATTCTAGGAAATTTTGTTGTGTTCTATAATAACGTAAAAAATTGAGGGGTTCTGCATTTATTGAGAATACTTTATCTTATTCGCAATATTTTAGTATTTCCACTTTTTGGTATGCGGAAATTCAATATATAATAAAATTTAACAATTATATCCATTTTTATAATATATAGATAATTATGAAAAAAAAATCAATTAAAAAACGAGAAGAATTATTATTTTTTACTTACCCATCATACGTAGTATAGGGTAAGTATTGCAATCGTTTTGAAAATCGAAAAATTTTTTATGACGGATTTACACATTTCAGATACTGGAGATTCCGAAAAAAATATTTTTAGAAAAAAAAAAAAAAATTTGCCGTCCGTCCGTGTGTCTGTCTGTCTGTCTGTAACCGCTCTATCTCCCGAACAAATTGAGATAGAGACTTGAAACTTTGTATGTGCTTAATATGTAAGAATGGGACGAAGCCTATTTAATATCAGTAACCTCAATTATCCGTAACTATTTTTTTCGGACTCTCGAAAAGTTCGTTCTGATGAAAGGTATACAAAAATTTTCGTAATGTTTTATTTTAAGGAAGGGACGTAAGGCAATAAAATAACACAAATTTTGCATGAAGAACGAAGTCGATCGGATTATTAGTTATCGAGATATTTGTAATCCTGTTTTCCACATTCTTCGATTTTTCATGACCCTGTATTTCATTCAAATTTCAATTCAAAGATATATTTCAATTGGAAATGAGACGCTTAATCCGACGCAGTAACTTGTTAGTTAATAAGATTATTATTTTTGGAGCTATAAGGATGCTTCTTTTACGCAATCCGGTACTACTGGCGTATTTTGGAGTTTTATATAATTTGTCGAAATCAGCTCATCAGCAATTCATTGATAGAGCATTACTATGTCTATTAAAACTATTTAAATATGCGTTTAAACTTTATTTTGGAATTGCGAAGCATTTTATAAATAGTTTACTTGCGTTTTATTTCCATATTTTATATTATGCGTATCCATGATGGGTAAGTATTACGGTGGTCCCCCAACGATTAGTCTTTTTTTTTTTTTTTTGGTAGTAAATATAAGATTTATGTTATTACGATCATTCGGCATTGTTTTGTTTTCTTTTTACTTACCCATCATAAGTAGTATAGGATAAGTATTGCAATCGTTTTGAAAATCGATTTTTTTTGACGGATTTACACGTTTCAGATACTAGAGATTCCGAAAAACATTTTTAGAAAAAAAAAATTTGCCGTCCGTCCGTCTGTGTGTCTGTAAACGCTCTATCTCCCGAAAAAATTGAGATAGAGACTTGAAACTTTGTATGTACTTAGTATGTAAGAATGGAACGAAACCTATTTAATATCAATAACCTCGATTATCCGGAACTATTTTTTTCGGACTCTCGAAAAATTCGTTCTGATAAAAAGTACATAAAATTTTTCGAAATGTTTTATTTTAAGGAGTGGACGTAAAAGGCAATAAAACGATACAAATTTTGCATAAAGAACGAAGTCGATCGGATTATTAGTTTCCGAGATATGTGTAATCTTGTTTTCCACACTCTTCGATTTTTCATGACCCTGTATTTCATTCAAATTTCAATTCAGAAGTATATTTTAATTGGATATGAGACGCTTAATCCGACGCAGTAAATTGCTAGTTAATATGGTTATTATTTTTGGAGCTATAAGGATATTTTTTTACGCAATCAGCTACTATTTGTGTATTTTGACGTTTTCTATAATTTGTCGAAATTGGCTCATCAGCAATTCATTACTAGAGCATTACAATGTATATTAAAACTATTTAAATATATGTTTAAATTTTATTTTAGAATTGCGATGCATTTTATAAATAGTTTACATGCGTTTTATTTTCATATTTTATATTATGCATATCCACGATGGGTAAGTATTAAGATGGCCCCTTCGACTTTCTTTTCACTTTTTTTTTTCATAAATTTTATAATTTTATAAATCTTATAGAGTGCTTCTGAAAAAAAACAATTATTTAAAAAAAAAGTAATAATAGGAGTTTAAACTTTTTTTAATTTAATAGTAGATATTACCTCATTCAGAATTCTTTTGTTTTCTTTTTCACCTATATTGTTAGAACTCGCATGTCTTTTTACATAAATTTCAAAGATTTCTGAATCTCATAAAGTGTTTTTGAAAAAAAAAATACAATTATTTTTGAAAATTAAGAATTAAAACTTTTTTTTGTATTAAATAAGATTTATGCTGTTACCGTCATGCTATAAATATTTTTGTTTTCTTTTGCGTCCTTATTGTTAGAATTCACATGTTTTTGCACATAGATTTCTAAATTTCATAAAGTGTTTCTGAAAAAAAGAAGAAGAAGAAAGTTGCTTGCATTTGTAACTTAAAATAAAGCATATAAACATTAATATTGTGAGAAAAAAAAAAGAATTTTTAAAAAAAGGAAGAAAAAGAAAAGATTTTTTTTTTTCATTTTTGACAACACAGAACGTTTTAAATAAATTGATTTATGACATCTTAGCTTATATACGCAATTCACGTCAGGGAAACCCCCAAACATCTGTAGGAAGATCTGAGGGAGAAGTAAAAAATGCGGAACTACTCACATATGTTTGTATGTAAAACGTTGAGGCGAAGAACAATAGCTCGAAGATCAAGGCTCAGTCTTGAATCTTTTTGTAGTCAAAACGTAACGCAGTTTCACACACACAAACACACACACACACACACACACACACACAAAAAAAAAAAAAAAAAAAAAAAAACAGACTTTATCTAGATTTTTCTTATTAAAAGGATTTACTTAATTATATATTATTATTAGTTTAACATTTTAATACATATTACAGTATAACCTCGAAAATTTAGCGACGTCGGGACCGAGACTAAGCCGGATTTTTAAAAATTTGAATTTCTGAAAGAACACAAATATTCCGATATTCCTAATGGCGCCTTTATTCCTAATTTTACTCATAACCAAGCGATAATGTGACAAAAAATAAAAATAAATATTTTAAAAATCCTTACTTGATATTTTCCGTGTTACAATTAATAATGAAATCTATACATATATATGATTTTATTTGACAATATAAAAATTATGTAAACAGGGTGCAAAAACAATAAAAATAATAAACTCAACCAAGGCCTGACTAAGGCTATGGGGAGCCTCGGGGAAAGCATGATTCTGAGGAGGAGGGGGGATCTTCTGTCTATCGATAGAATTTTTTTTAGTAAATAATGCGGAAATGGCTAGTGGATGCATAAATTTTGTACTCGGTGCAGTCCACATCTGTATACAGGATATGCCAAAAAGATAGTCACAACTTTAAGAAAAAGTACTAGCAGAATAATTGTAGAAAAAAAAAAATGATAGATTAGTTGACAGAAGTATCTCTTTGCAAACTTTTCCTTTGTTTATCTACGAGCTATAAGATTACGTTATAAATGACGCAAAATGGTCGTAATTAATAGTTTTAACTTGCCACGCTACAAGAAAAATGTTAATAAAGAATATTTTTTGAAAACAATATAATACTGAGTTGTTATAATAAAACTTTAATTATTAATTTTCTAATGTAGTTTGTTATTCACACTGATGAATGGGGTAACTGGAAGCAAAGAAATGAATGGGGACCACTCGCACTCTTATCTTCTTAAATGTTTGAAAATATATAAATTTTTATCCTTTTTGGCTAATTTTAATCACTTGGCACTTTTTAGTGAAAATCTTAGTTACTGTTATGGAGGGCCCCCTAAAGAGGGGGACCCTGGGCAATTGCCCCAGATGCCTCTGCATAAGTCGAGCCCTGAACTCAATTGATTAATCAAGAACAAAAACACAACTTCCTGCTTCTCGAAAGGTGGGGGGGGGAGGGGGGAAGAAATAAGCATCAAAATTTAAAAAACTGTAACCCATGGGTTTCGCAAGGCATGGCCAGCCTACATGCTCCATTATAGTGTTGGCTCGCCATGCCTTGCAAAACCTGTGAGGTTTTATTTTTTACATTTTGCTGTTGTTCTTGTTTAATCAGTTGAGTTCATTATTTTTATTATTTTTACATTCTTTTTACATAATTTTCATACTGTCAGATAAAAGTATATAAATTTTGGGCATATACGAGCTGCTTTGCGCCTGTTGCATAGGGGTTGTTTCTATTTTAATACATATGCACATTTTAATACACACACTACATTATACACTAAATTAAAAATTTATATATATATATATATATATATATATATATAATAAAAGTGAAATCACAAATATAAAAATAATATAGGATAATAAAGCAATTTACATAACTGTAAAAACTCCCATCTATAAGATATTTTTAATAGAAAAAGGGATTGATATTATAGTGCTGCCATCTATTGAATAATGCGGGTGTTATTTAGAATTAAATTTTTTTTTTCAAATTAAATTTATTATTTATTTAATAAACATCAAGGTATCATTATGTTTTCAATTCCATATCAACTATTTGCGAATTAACAATATTTTATTAACATACATCTTTAAAAAAAAATCATATTTCATGTCAATGTTTCTGTTTATTTCAGAAGAAGAATTAGACCAACTCTCAAGTTCCTTGTTTCCTAGAGTCTTAAGCAACAACCTACATGTAACGAGTCCTCAAACCTGTACTATAGCTCAACCGTACCACGGGGACGTGTGCACCTACGCACCTAACTACGACAACTACCTCTACCAAATGAAAAGTAGGACTACTCCGTACACAAGGCCTACCATCGCAACGTACACGGGCTACACTGGCACACAGGGATACAGTCCCTTATATTCAACTGCTGCAAGGCCAAAACAGAACTCTCACGAATTCAGTCCCAGATGAGAGGCTGGGAATGTTTGTTAAGCTGCTATCAGATTCACCGACATTTCGCGAAATATCCGCACAACACCCAGTGATAGCAAACAGCAATGTCCTCCAACTTCTTTCTACAGTTCTAAAAAAAGTCTCCGATAGCCAAGACTTTTTATCGAACATTTCAACGAATCAGAGATAAGCGATTGATACGAATAGGCGATAAATATTAACGACTGGTACTAGTAATACTGGTTTTCCTCCTTTTTCTCCGACATTTTCCAAGACAATTGTAACCTTTTTCTCTCTTTGAACGGGAAAAAGTTGGGTTTAAAATCGGCTGAAAAGTTTGTTGTGCGTAAAGTTCGTGAATCTGATAACAGCTTTACACAATCTCGAGTTGAAAAATCATTGCTCATTAACTGATTTCTAGTGAGAAACGAAAATGTGCCATCATGTGCAATATATCGTTATATTATAAATAATTCAAATTTTGTATACATACTTTCTAATATGTACAGTCTGCTGCTATTGCATTTTGTTTCAATAAATTCTATTATTAAATTCTTTTTTAAATATTTTGTTTACCTTTTTTTGTCAAACTATTTCATAACTTTTTAACTTGCGATTTGATTGATTTAACTTCAAGAATGCACACAAAATAGCCTTTCATAAGAAACTGAAATTTAATAAAACAGCAACAAAAGCTTATAAATATCAAATGCTGAATCTAATCTAAGGCTTTCAGGTGCTGAGAGTTATAAGCAAAAGATGAAACAGATGTAAACAATAATGGCACAAGTATATTAAACAAGGAGGGGAGAGCACATACAATCACTTCATCGAGTTCACGGTTGAAAATCTAGGATTAGTCAAATCTCGATTAGCATATTAAAACGCAATCGGTCTGTCAAATCATATCTGGGGGGGGGGGGGGCACCTAAAAACCCGGTTTTAACGATTGACTCGAAGGTTTACTATTGTGCTTTCCTGCACCCAAAAATATGAAAAAATAGAAGATTGAGAGCAGGAAAACACAATAGTAAACCTATGAATCAACCGCTAAAATCAGGTTTTTAGATGTTTCCCACCAAGATATGATTTGGCAGACCGATTTTATTTTAATATACAAATAAAGATTTAACTAATCCTAGATTTTCAATCATGAACTCGATGAGGCGATCGTCTGTGCTGCCGCTTCCCGCTCTATGCCTAAGAACTATGAAACACAATCTAAAAGTTAAATGATCAAGCATTCAAAACGAAAATTAACAACAGTTATAATATAACAAACTAATTAATTCATTCAAAAAGGAACCTCCAGTTGGTAACTTGAACCAAGTAATAGATTTAATATAAAATAAAGAACTAGAGATGCTGCCAGGATTTTCAGCCATGTAGCAGTGTTTAGGGTGTTATCTTGGATTTTACGTCTAGTAATACATTCATAGACAATACTTTATGGGGTCCGTGACACAAAAATCTTTGAATTTTCTAAAAAAAATTTACTGTATTAAAAATTTCGCTGTTTTAGTATGCTGAAAATGGCATTTAAATCACGTTTCCATCTTAATCAAAAGAGGAATTTTTTTTTTTTTTTTCGTTTTGGTTTGTTTTGAAAATCCAGTTTTCAAGTAATGATTGTCATGGAAATGAATGTTTATGGAAGTGCGTTTTTCTTCATGATGGGTTTTTTCACAATTTCTCAGATTTAAATTTTTATAATTCAAGAACCGTTAAAGATAAATGCTTCAAACTTGGAACATATCTTTTAGGTAGATTTCGTATAAAATACTACCTATTGCATTCTCTTCCATGTTGGAATTTCTGAAAAAGTTTTGCAGATCTACACCGATCATGACTTCCCAAAACTACCATCAGTAAAAAAGTTTATATATACCATATATATATATATCACTTTCTTCTAGTCACGATAACTTTTATAATTATGATCAGATCTTCTTCAAACTTTTACATAAAATCAAGGGGCATAAAATCTCGGCCGAGTTCGTTAATGGAAAAAATCGGACCAAGGGAATGAAAATAAGGGAGGGTTTTTGTGAAAACCGAAAAAACGCGATAACTTCTTAATTAAAAATCAAATAAATTTAAAGTTTATATTACTTCTAAAAAATGGGCTAAAAGTTTATGCATGACAGATTTTTGATAAAGTTAAAAATGGGCTCAAAAAGCTGTCAAAATGGGCACTTCGCAAAAGAAAAAAAAAAAAATTCCCAAAGCAATCATGATTAAAGAATTGTGGATGTATTCAAATAACAAATTGGTTATTTTATGACTCATTTTTAAATTCAATCTTGCTCTCAAACGAATTCAATTGACAGTTATTTGTTATTTAGGAACTGTGTAATGAGGTCGTATTGTAATGGCCGTAGTGTAATGAGCCGTATTGGTAAGTTTTTTGATAAAGGCTAAATATATATTTAAAAAAAGCTGTAAAAGTGGGCACTTCGCAGAAAACTTCCCTAAGCGATCTTGATTGAAGAATTGTCGATGTATTCAAATAACAAATTGGTTATATATATATTCAAAAGCGGCCAAATAAAGTAGTTCAACAAGGTTTATCGCTAATAATATTTTATTTTTTGATGTTGAAATGAAAACTCTTCGAAGTCTACCTCCGCCTATAGGCCAAGCCGACAGAGATTTTTTTGATTGTTTTACTTTAATTTTAATTCAGGAAATTTTAAAAAAAATTACTTTTGAATATATGATTTTTTGAATAAAAGTTACATCTTTTTTTTAGATTTTTACTTTAAATATTTATAATCTTTTTAAAAAATAATATTTTTAAAAAGTGCCGAATTAAAATTAAAATTTATATATTTCTGTTTATTCAAATGTAAAAATATTGAAATTCTACAAATAATATTTTGAGTTATAACGATTTTAAATTACCCCACTTTTTAAATAAATTTTAAGTTAAAAAATAAATATGAGATGTTTTATCATGTGATATTGTTAACAAATGGTATGATTAATCATCACACGCTCACACACACAAAATAATAATAATAATAATAATAAAATGAAATAAAATAAATAAATAAAAATAAAATTTAAGCTCAATAAATAAAAATTATTTTAAAATGTACCCTTTTAAGGAAATAGCCAGGTAAAGTGGGGTCACGGCGCGGCGGAGAGTCGTTGCAATTGCAAAGTAACCAGAAAATATGCGCATGCGCTAGGAGCTATGGACAACATATAAACGGCTGGAAAATAAACGGCGTGGTGCTATGGAGATTTTGCAGTTTTATTTTTTGTGAGGAAAAAAAAGATGTGCCTATTTTTTATTATTATTATTGTTTTAAATTAGATGTTTTTTATAGAAATTTTCTTGACGATACATTACAAATGAAGAAATTATCCTAAGAATAAGATTATCTGAAATATATAATATTTTGCCTCCTATTTTTATGACGTCTTACACAAATGCATACTAATTAGTTACATGTATGTACAGATATTCAAAATATGATTGTATTTATCCAACCTTTTATTATTTAAAGATAAATTGAATGCATTACACTTAATTTTGCATATAACACACTTAAAAATAAATAAATAATAATAATAATAATAAATAAATTTTGAAAGAAGTTTTTAAAATTAAAAATAATAGTAATAATAATACCGAATAAACATAGTTTTTCGATAAATTTAAGGGTATTATTATAAGAATAAAAGTTGTAATAAAGATATCTTTCTTTTTATCTCACAGTTGTCAAAACTTTTTTTTATACAATTATTTCCACAACAGTTTTGTTATTATTCTTGCAATATTATCTTATCTCATTAACCTCCAATACTAATCAGGAAAACACCTTATCAGAATAAACCTGTACATCAAATTGAAGCAAATCGGAAAATTGCTCATGAAAAATCTTTTTATCTAAATTAACAGGGGGGGGGGCTAGCACTCAGTCCCCCTCCTTTATAATTAATACATTAAGTGCTATGTTAGTCGCCAGTAACTGACACTGAACTTTACGTTTAGGCCGTGTGTCTGACAATGTAAAATATGATATAAAGCTAAAAAGATATGCATTGTTTTAAGTAATTATTGAAAAGTCTTTTAAAATTTCAGATAGCTTTTATTTATTAGAAGATTATATCCTTAAATAAGAGGCAGTTCAAAAGGAAAGTTCATAGTCCAAGAGCCTACCGCACAAAACCCTAAGTCATCGAGCACAAGAAAAAATCCTTTATTTTATGCAATAATATTAAAAGAGAGGAATCTTATCATCCTTGTCTGTCGGAAGCGAAGTGGCGCCTAAGCCAAAAATTGATACCACTGGTGGTTCATTCGTACAATTAACATTGTGTTTGCCGTACAATTAAAAGTATGAAAACATGGAAAATTGAGTGCAGGTAAAAATAATGCTAAGTCTACGAATCAACCACTAGTGGTATTAAATTTTGGTTTATGCACCACTTCGCTTCCGGCAGACATGGATGATTAGATTCCCCTATTACTACTCTTCCACAAAGTAAAGGAATTTTTCTTGTGCTCGATGACTTAGGGTTTTGTGCGGTCGGCTCTTGGACTATCAATGACAATCTCCGGTGACTGACGTGGCACTCAATGTGTTAATCAATGAACCTCTAAAAATAATCAGGCAAGCGCCTGATCAGAATAAACCTATTATATAAAATTTGAACAAATTATATATTCCTATCAAGGACTATCAAGTTACGTACGTACATACTAGAGGTCTGCACGGGCCGGGCTCGGGCCGATTTTCAATAATGGCATTCGGGCCGGGCCGGGCTCGGGCCTTACTTCTGAAGACTCGGGCCGGGCCGGGCCTAGTCACTAATACTTTCGGGCCGGGCCGGGCCGGGCCTAGTCACTAATCTTTTCGGGCCGGGCTGGGCTCGGGCCTTAATTTTTTTGCTGAAGTATCGGGCCGGGCCTAACTTTTTTTTCCGTACGAAGCCGAGACTGACTCTATTCTTCCTAGTTTTCATGGACCAAAATAATCAGTTCCTATTGAATCTTCCTATATGAAAATCCTTTTATCGACTTTTTATAAATCAGTAATATTTAGGTTTGTCCAAAAATTTCTGCAAAAAAGCATATACTTTTAAGCCGTCATTATTCTACAATTAAACATTAGAATTTATTCCTTTTAAAGAATCGTAGATTATTAGGCGTTTTAAAATAGAATTAAACACACACACACACACACACAAAAAAAAAAAAAAAAAAAAAAAAGAAAAAGAAAAAGAAAAAGATTATGAAGGAATTTTTTTTAAAACTGAAAACTGAAAGTTTCTTTTAAAATGTTCATTCATGCAAAATGAATACAACAATACGGGAGAAAAAAATATATTAAACATTTACACCTGTTAAGAAGGGAATGCATTTTTTTTCGTTCCAAAGTGATTTCGTCTTTGGAAATTTATACCATATACCGCTTTTTCGGTTTTTTGTCTCCATTACAGGGAGTATGGATTAATAATACTAGTGATAACAAATACATAAATGTATTTGTTACATTTAAACAAACAAAGATTCATTTAAAAGCATAAATATCGCAGCCTACAGCACTTCTGCATAAATGGAGATTATAAACATGAAAAAAAAAAAGACTAATATAATTTCTTTTGGTCAGAACTCTTCCATAAGATTAAAGATCAATGTTCTGTAGAAATTCACTCGAGCCGGGCCGGGTTCGAGCCGAATTTTAAACTTTTTTCCGGACCGGGCCGAGCTCGGGCCGAATTTTTAACTTTCGGGCAGGGCCTGGAAATTTCGGCCCGTGCAGACCTCTAGTACATACATACAGAACCTACAGACGCATTAACTTTCAAGCTTTGATAGCCTGCAAGTTTAAGAAGAACAAAAATGAATACAAAATTTATAAAATGTATAAGCATTTTTTCTTTTCTTTTTCTTAACGATCAGTAAATGATTTAAATTAAAACAAAGACTCTACTTTAAGTATTTCAAAATCAATTTCATTAGAATAATCATTTCAAAATTAAGAGTATTTTTGCATGTCGCATGGTAAGATTATGATTTTTATTGCTAATGCCATAGTAAGAAATTAATCTGTGTGTATATTTTTATCTGCATAAATTCAAATGCATACTTCGAAAAAACAAGAGATCTTATGATTAAAAACATTAGACTTAATACAAAAAATGGTTAAAGACACTGGACAGGCTGTAAATAGGCAAAAATAAATTTCTAATAGATTCCAACCTATATATTAGATATGCATATGGGTGTTCAAATCTCCTTTTATTTTCATGGGCACCTAAACATCAGACAACCACATTTTACAGTAATATTTTAAAAATTTAATTTCTTAGCTTTTAAATCTGAATTTAATCCCGATTCTTAAAATAACTTTCCATCTTTTACCGTTTTTACCCAACGCTTCAACAATGTTTACTTTCTTCTATCTTTAATAGAAGAAAATATTGTAATTGAAAAGTTTTTTTTTTCAACGGATTGACCCGTTTTAGTGGTCAGAGATTCCAAAAAAAAAAAAAAAAATGTTTTTACAAAATGTCTGTCTGTCCGTGTATGTGTCCATTTATTGCCATTGTACCATCGTAAAGTATATGCAGATATACATAGAATTGAGCAAAATTTTTGTGTGTGTTTTTGGCTGTGGCAAGCATGTCCTCCTTCAATCTTGATATATTCTGCCAAAAAGGACGCTGTAACAACGATTGTTATGTCATTTTCAATATTGTATCATCATATATGAAGCTAGGCATAGAATTGAACCAATTTTTTTATGTAAGTGTTTGGCTATGGCTATGCCTAGTAGGTCCTCCCTAAAATTAAAATAATAATAATAATAATAATAATAATAATAAATCTTCAAGAAGGGGGCATTGCAGTAGCGAGTTTTGTGCCATTTACCATCAAAAAGCTTAAGAAGTTATACATAAAATTGAACGAAATTTTTTGCGTAAGCGTTTGACTACCGTCAGCAGGGTCTCCCTGAATTTGAAAAAAAAAAAAAAAAAAAAAAATCTGCCGGAAAAGGGCGCTATAATCGCGATGTCTGTGTCATTTTCATTATTGTACCATCAAAAAAATGTACGAAGTTATGCATAGAATTGAACTAAGATTTTTGTGTATGATTATTTTTGGGTATAACAAACAGGTCCTCCCTGAATTAAAAAAAAAAAAAAAAAAAAAAAACTGCCAGAAGGGGTCACTGTAAAAGCGATTTCCATGCTATTTTTATCGTTGTACCATTGAAAAGTGTATAAAGTTATGTACAGAATTGGACCAAATTTATTGTGTATGTTTTTGGCTATGGCCAGAAGATCTTCCTTGAATTTGGAAATATTCCATGAGAAAATAGATCTGTGATAGCGCTTTTTGTATCATTTTCTTGATCCTTCGTAATTCGTTTCCCATCGGCTCGTGCAGACATGAGAACTTCCGTAAGCCGACTATTTGCAAACAGCTGGTGATAACAGAATACGGAAAAACTATTGATTTTAATAAATCTTATGATCTACATTAACTTTTTTTTTAATTTTTACTCCGATTAATTAATTGAAGCAGAAATTTAAGATGAAAATAAGTTGGTACAGTATTGAATTAATAATATTAAAGTATTAACATATGTAACTACTTTTTGAAATATTAATATGTACTTATGAGATAGAAGAAAGCTTTGGAATTGACTGCAATAGCGATTTTTGTGCCATTTTCAATATTGTACCACCAAAAAGTTTAAAAAATTATACATAGAACTGAACCAAATGTGTTGTATTAGTGTTTGGCTATGGTCAGCAGGCCAACCCTGAATTTAAAAAAAAAATCTGCCGGCAATGATGACAAGATAATAAAACAGAACTAGTTGCATGTGCCCAATCCCAAAACTTTCTTCTAATCTTATACGTACATTTTAATATTTGAAAATTTAGTTACACATGTTAATGAGTTAATATTATTAATTCAATACTATACCAACAATGATTTTTATCTTAAATTTTTGCTTCAGTCAATTAATCGGAGTAAAAACAAGTTTCTGTCTTTTCACGAACCGATGAACAATAGAACGATAGGTAGATTTTTTTCAAATTCATAAAAGATCTACTCGCCATACCCCAAAATAATTATACACAAAACATTTAGTTCAGTTCTACATGCATAACTTCAAACACTTTTTGATGGTAGAATAATAAAAATGGCATAGGCATCGCAATTATAGCGCCTCCTTCCGGCGAATTTTTTTCAAATTCAGGACAGTCTGCTGACCATAGCCAAATACATATACAAAAAATTTCATTCAATTCTATGCATAACTTCATATACTTTTCAGGGGTAAAATATTGAAAATGACACAAAAATCGCTATTGCAGCGCCCCCTTCGGCGGATTTTTTTTCAAATTCAGGGAGGACCAACTAGCCATAGCCAAACACTTACAAAAAAAAAAGAAAAAAAAAAAAAGGTTCAATTTTATGCATAATTTCATATACTTTTAGTCGGTACAATATTAAAAATGGCACAAAATCGTTATTGCAGCCCTCTCTTTCGACGGAATATTTCAAAATAGAAAAAGAAACCGCTTGTCACAGCCAAAAACATTCACAAAAAATTTGGTTCAATTCTATGCATATCTTCATGCACTTTTTGATGGTAGAATGGCGATATACGGACACACAGACATTTCGTAAAAAACATGATTTTTGGAATCTCTGACCCCTAAAACGTGCAAATCCATCTAAAACCGGAAGTCGAAAAAAAATTTCGATCATAAAAATTTCTTCTATGAAGATAGAAATATTGCGATACATAGAATCTTTCAATTTCAACTGATGTCAATCATCTACCCACAAGCTGAAACAAGGATTAATAAAAATTAAGTAACTGATGGATTTTAATTCCAAAATAACAAAAGCATAAAATAATGTTTATTTTTAATTTTAATGCTAGCATGTGATGTAGATTTTGCATTTTTGTTTATTTTTTGGATAAGTCAGGTTAGTGCTCTTAATGAAGGTTATTAATTAGTTAACCTCCGTTCATATGTTTTCTCTCGCATTTAAATATATATATATATATATATATATATATATATATGTATATATAAACAAATCTATGATCTGTCATTTAAAAGAAAAAAAAGAAGTAATAATCTATTTTTAAAAATATGGAATTACGCATTAAGAAAAGCGTATTAATTTGCATGATATGAGACATAGATTCCCAACCTTTTCTGGACCACCGCCCCCTTTACAAGAGAAAAATAAATGCCAACGCCCCCTCTCCCATAATAGTTAGTTGTGCATAATGTTAAAATATTGTTGCAAATTATCTATAGTTTATTTATCTATCTATCAATTAAAAATCATAAAGTAGAAGTTAATTAAAATGATCATCAAATGTAGTAAAAAATATTGTTTATTAAAAATTGAAAAATAAACACAAAACCCTATAAGAATTTTAAAATAATAACGAAATGGTTGAGGCTGATGAATTTTTAACAATTTGTTCATGTTGAATTCCAATTTCTTTAACATCAGTCATAAACTGCCAGGTTCAAAGATGTCTGTTCCTTTTCTTAGACAAAAAAATCAGCTATTACACGGAACCCACTCACAGCCAAATCTGATGAAGAAAAAGAAATTTTATGTACTCTCGCTCACAATCCATTTTAGAGAGCTGTATTGGTTTTTAAAGTTATAACTCTTGGTATAATTCTGAATTTTACTTTTAATTCTCGTTTGCTGTGAGTTCCACGATTTTCTCCTCCAAATATGGTGATATTGCTGTATCATTTGCAGAAAGATCTAAAAACAAACTTGGTATATTCATGTATAAAAATCTTAGAATCTTTCTGAGAAAACTTCATGAAGAACATCCAAGTGTTGACAGTAAGTAAATATTCCTGTTTTCGCAGACTGCGAATAATGTGGCAAAGTGGCTGTGATTTCCTCTACTTAGATTTTGTTTGAACAAAAGAAGTTTACCCACAGAAGCAGCTATGAGATTTTTTGTTTTAATTAAACTCAACTCATTGTCATGCAATCATCTTATATCTTATTATGAATATTTAGATTATTTAAATTGATTTAATTAAAGATTCTAATAAGCATGTCTGTCAAATAATCGATGTCATTTTTTTTATGTAATCAGGTTTTGCCACAGTTTTAAATTTCTGTTTTCAGTTAAGTGTAATGCTGAATCAAATAAATCGAAAACCGATTCAGACATATACCTTTTCAAAGACAACGAACTTCTGTATGAGCCAGCGATTAAATATAAACATTTGCAAATTTGACGTAAATTGGTAATGAAAACTGCACGGTTGTTTAGCTTAGTATTTACCCTGGAGTTTCGAGACAAAAGCCTCCCTAACGGGTAGTATCATACGTCTCAGTATTTGCCAACCAACCAACCAAACTGCACAGCAAAGTGAAACAATTGTTTTACTTTGTTGTGAAAGGATTTTTACTATAATGGTGGCTAAATATCCTGTCAGTCAATGAATTGCTTCTAATGCGGCTGCTCTAATAATGTAACGAAGCACGAATATGGGTTTTCATTCCAATTTGAAACCAAATGCTGATGATGTGTAACAAAGTTCAAAGAGCACATTTAGCTTACGCATTTCAAATAAGTAATACTAGTGATGGGCGATTTCGATTTTTTAAATAGATTTAATTGATACTACGGCCAACTCGATTTAATCGATACTTTAAAATTTTTAATCGATTTCTCTAAAGGTAATATAATTTTCATTTTCCTTCAAAAGTCGAAGATAAAATAGTCGGATGTGCCAATTCCAAAATTTCGGTGTATTAGTTTCTAAGATAGAAGAATTAAAGAAACCTCAGAGCCCCCCCCCCCCCCTCCCCGTGCAAAATAGCGTTTTTGTTGAGTGATGTACACCGAAAATTGATCAAGATCAATTTTTATAAGGTACCAGCTGAATCGGAATTTTGATGAAAATCCATGAAAGCGCGAGATACAGCTATTGCGAAATCATAAAAAATGCAGCATATCAGCGCCACTTGTAGGGCAATTTACACCAAGAAATAAATAACAGTAATCTATGTCAGGAGTAGGGGAAAAATGGGGCTCCGACCTCAGGAGGAGGCGTGAGGCTGTGGTGGTGGTGGTGGGCGCCTCCTCCTCAAACCTCCTCCTCAATCCTCCTCCACAACCCTCCTCCTCATTCTTCCTCCTTAATCCTCCTCCACAATCCTCCTCCTCATTCCTCAAGGTTGTCTTATAAGAGAAGGGGTTAAAAAGGGGGATTAAATTTTTTTCGTGAAATTTGAATATTTTATGCTATAAGAGAGGGGTAAAAGGGTGATTAATTTTTTAAGTATACTTCAGTACGAGCGGTTCTTTTGACTGTTGATTAAGAGATGAATGATTCATATTAAATTAAAAATAGTAATTAATTAAAAAGTAATTAAAAATAATAAGTGAAAAATAATGAAGGGACTTAGAATTTTTCGAGCGGTATTTTTTAGTCAAGTGTAGTACGTAGTGGAATTTAAGAAGTGAATAACAGCAATTAACGATAATTAGTAATTAATAAAAAAGTAATTAAAAATATTGAGTAAAAATAATGAAGGTAATAATTAAAAATGATAATTAAAAATAATGAGTAAAAAATAATGAAGGGAATTTTTCGGTGAACTTTAGTTTAAGGATTTATTTTTTGATTTGAAGCGGGAATTTTGGGGAGATTGATTTTTTTTTTTTTTCACCGTGTTTTTAATAAGGGGTTAAGCGGATATTTTGGGGACACAGAATGTTTTTTTCTGTACTATTGTACGAGTAGTTTTTAATTTTAATGTGGTGACTTAAAAATTTTCAGTTTGGTGTAATTTAAGAGTTTATTTTTTGATTTTAAGCAGAAATTTTGGGGAGATTGATTTTTTTTTTTTTTTTTCACCGTGTTTTAGATAATGGGTTAAGCGGGTATTTGGGGACATAGAATGTTTTTTTTTCAGTACTATTGTACGAGTGGTTTTCAATTTTAATGTGGCGACTTAAAAATTTTCAGTTTGGTGTAATTTAAGAGTTTATTTTTTCGATTTTAAGTGGAAATTTGGGGAGATTGATTTTTTTTTTTTTCCACTGTGTTCTTACATGATGAGTTAAGCGGGTATTTTGGGGGAAATTATTATTTTAGACTAATCATTCACGAAGGATATTTTGCAGATATAAATGTTTAATAGGGGGAGTTTAACTTTTTTGCAATGAGATTGACGTGCGCTCGTCGACCTAACCGTATGGAGTTTGTAATTTTCTTTGAATCATGTGTGCATACTGGCTTAGACTATCTTAGAAAGACTTCCACCACCTTTATCTCCACCAAGTCATAAATAACACATGCTGGTAATGGGAATTTGTGAATATTAACTTTAAACATTAATTTAATGAAGGAACTTTAAAATTATTTCGAGTACTATTTTTAGTTAACTATGTTATACACTTGATATTTTAGATTAGTTAAAAAATAACATTAAAATTTGAATGAGAAAATATGTTTCAAAATGGGATTTTACGTACTAACATTTATTTGCGCTCGTTGACCTAACCGTTCGGAATCTGTGATTTCCCTCGAATCATGTGTGAATAACTGTTAGATTTCTTTAGAAAGACCTGAATAAGCTTCAACCATCATAAATAACGCATGTCTGTAACGGGAATTTGAACTTAATTATTTTAAATATTCATTTTAATGAGGTGACTTCGAAAACAATTTGTAGAACTTTTGAGCGGTAATAATTTTTATTGGGAAACTTAAAAGAATCTTGTGATTTTTTGGGAACTAATTTTTAATTGCTGAATTGCAATCTGTATTCGCATTTCTTTTGTGTGAGATTGTATAAATGTTGATGAAAACTATTTCTTTTCCAATTAATGAAATTTAATAATAAAAAGAATAAAGTGTACCTCACCAGACACCCCTTTTTCAAAATTCGTGCATATTTTTAAACATAACAATGTGTTTAATATAAGTAATTTTTGTGTGTCCTTTCTTTTCTGAAAGTGTAAGCGATTTTTTACATAAATATCTTTTGACATGTGTAATTTTTCCCTGGCAGAACAATTTTCAAATAAATAAATTTTAATATTAATAGAATTTTTGACTTTCCGAAGAAAAAGGAACATATTTTTAATGTTTTAATACTTGTCGGTTAAAAAAAAAATAAACTATATTTATTATCGAAATGAATTCATCTTCATTAATTTAAAAACATATAATATTTATAACCAATAACGCGGAACTTTTTCAAACTCTGTTAACGAGATTTTATTTAACATTGTATTTTATCTTCAGATCAAAATAATTTGTGGAAAATGCTTTTAAATAATTTTAAAACTGTATTGAAAAATAATATTTTACATACCTTAACATCAATAAAATCCGAATCGATCTAGAGTTTAATAATTATTTTCTCAAAAAGTTCGTTCTAGTATGTGTGAAAACATAGATGAGTCATTCTTATCTGCTTATCTGATAGCGTTTTCCGGAAAGGGTTGAATCTCTGAATCATAGCTGATAAGGAGCTGGGGTTCATGTGTTATCTTAATTAATCTTAATGAGTACTATGTCTAATTAAAATTATTTGACTTGAAATAAAATAAGGTCTTTTGAGTAATATCTTTTGAAAATTTCAGATTTAATTATTTAAATCAAATTAGAGGATTTTTTTTTTTCTCATCGATTTATTTTAAATAAAACTAAAATATTTATTTATTTATTTATTTTTTATACTTTGTTAGCAAAATAAAGAGTGTAATACGTTCATTTCGGATTTAACTATTTGAAAATTTAAACTAACCTTTGATTAAAATGATTTCATAAGGTTGAGTATGTGATCTTTTAAATGAAATTCTAGTTTAAAACGGAACACGCATTCATCTAAAACTTTAAATACTTATGGTTTTGTGTATAATGTAATGTATGTATTAAATATTAAATGAAAAAATATGAATTAACAATAAATGAAAGACATTAACATTAATAAAATATTAATTAAACATTGCATTGATTAAAAACTTAATGAAAAATATTAATTTGTGAATACGCATTCGTATAAAACTTTAAACATTTATATTTTTTGTGTATAATATTATGTATTTATTAAATATTAAATGAAAAATATGAATTAACAATAAATGAAAAATATCAATTAACATTAATAAAATATTAATTAAACTTTGTATTGATTAAAAACTTAATGAAAAAAATTAATATGGGAATATGCATCCTTATAAAACTTTAAACATTTATGCTTTTGGGTATAATATTATGGATGTATTAAATATTAAATGAAAAATATGGATTAACAATAAATGAAAAATATTAATTAACATTAATAAAATATGAATTTAAATTAAGTAAAAAATATTCATTAACAATTAATGAAAAATATGTATGTCTTATGTAATTAAAAATTAAATGAAAACTATTAATGAGAGACGCATTGAAAAATATTCATACCTTAAAAGTGACTGTTATATGCTCATTCCAACTGCTATCCACCGTCAACCTGCATCGTTGCTCTCCTGATGGGTACTGTTTGATAACAACAAATTCTTATCTTTAACGGTTTTTCCCGAAAGCTGACTCACTAGTAACAATGACAGGTTCAAATCTGAAATTAAGAGTTTATTCATATTGAATATAATTAATATAACATGCAATTAAAAAGAGACTTACTTTATTTAATACGTCATAATTAAGAATTTAATTAAATCCTGAATATAATTTTTTTAAATCTTATTAATAGAATATAATTGAAATTCTTTTCATCATTTTCAAGAAACACACGTTATTGAATACTTAATAGAATATTTTTCGTAATGAATGTGTAATTAACAATTTTTACATGATTTTTTCTAATTAATTAGTGTTTAATTAAAATTTTCGTAATTAAAATAAATATATCAAATAAAAAAGGAATTCTTTTCAAATTTTTCAATAAACACAAGTTATTAAGTAATATTTTGAATAACTTCAAACTTTTATCATGATGAGTCATCACTGTGAATGATCTTTTCTTCTCATATATTATAAAAACAAGTTTAAGTACCCAAATTTATTGATATATTTCATTGTGTGTTGGATCCTTCTTTACTAATCTCGTTAAAATTATTCATTTACCAATGATTTAAACTTCACATTTTAAAGTTATTTATATCATATACTAACATTTGACTATTAAATATCAAATAATGGATATGCACTTTTTACACTCACATCTTACAATGTAATTAGTAACCAAATGTAATGATTTTTAAGCATGTCATCTTAATTTTTTTTTCAATGAAAGACTATCACAGTTGAATATTTAGCTTTCTCTTCATAACTTTATCGGGAAATATGTAATGTATACCATACGATTTCATTAAATGAATCACAATACAATTCAAACTTCTCATTTTCAATGTTTTATATATACTAGTGTTAATCAAATAGGTGATTATTCTGAACAATCATTACTTAGTATATTGATGAAAAGTTTGTGTTGAACGGTTTTTAACTTAAATGGTGTGAGAGAAGGATATATTAGGACAGAAGTTATTAAATATAGAGTCTTTAAAGTTTATACCCGTGCAAGAATTGGCATTTCAAGAAACAAAGTTGTGTCACATTTGAAAGCATTCTTTATATTCGAAACACACACGTGATCACGATCACATCACTGAAGAGTATAGAGAAGCTGTTTATGTTGTATAAAATTTGAATTTTCATTAACATAATATTATAACCGAAGTTTTCCGACAGTTTGAAAAATTATGATGCACAACGTCTGCACACGTTAACACAGAATAAGATTAGCTTATGCCCTTTCGATGATAAGCGTTATTTGCAGGTAAGATGTATTAACATAACAAAATTTTCTTGGTAATTTTACTCGCAGGTTTCGAAACCACAAACATCTGATCATACTTCTCATTTTTAACACGCGACGCTAACCATTGGCCATTAAGGCCCGTAATTTAATAACTAAAAAGTAAGAAAGATCGTCGAAAGTGATTATTTCACACATTCAAAAATAATTTTTATTGTGACTTATCAGTTAAAAATCACGAAGAAAGGAAAAAGAATTCATATGTGTTTAGGATTACTTTGAGATTTTATGAGTCACCTCATCAGTTAAATAGACATATTCACTTCTTATGAAATGTATTATATTTTAGTTTATCAGTCATAGTGTGATTACTTATTAATAATTTTAGTATCATTAAAAAAGTTTTAAAAAAAAGTTAAATATATCAAAAATACAAGTTCGTGTTAAAGGTTTAAACAAATTGTTAAAATAATTTTACAAAACTTTACAAATTATTTAAAAATGATTCACTAATATTTAGTAATCGACAAATTTTAATAGTCATAATCATTTATATGTGATTAAAGTTTTCTGTTTTAACTGTTAAGTTATTAGATTCCCCCTTCAATTACATCTCATTGATAAGTTTTAATCAACCAACCAACCATTCAACTGTTTCCGCAAATAACTAGTATGTCAGTTAGATTTTCAGTTTTAACTGTTAAATTATTACATCCCCTCCCCCTCAATTTCATCTCATTGATAAGTTTTCAACAACCAACCACCCAACTATTTATCAACCCTAACAACCAGGTATTTGTTTGTCCTAGTAACCAAAAAGTTTTTATTGACACATGAACAAAATTTTTAAGATGCAAGACTTGTCATTTTTATTCGAAAAAACAATGACATATGTAATAATTTTTCCTTACTTAAATGAAACCTTTGCATGTGTATGGTAAAACGTGGAAAATTCATTTAATACACAAATTTAAAGTCAACGGACAAGGTCTTCATACTTCTTTTAGTATTTTACTACCATTTTACCAAATATTTTAAGAAATCAACAAATTATTTTAATAAAAATTCTCATTTGTAAGTGACGTTACTAACCTAACTTGAAAAAATTAACTTGTCAAAGCAGGTTTTGATTATTCCAACTTATTAATAATCATAAGTTTCATATGATAATCAACCTGTTTGGTTATTTCCCAGTATGGTTTTATAAAAAAAAGTCTTACATGCAAATAACATAACTTAACTAACTTTAAAAAATAACTTGTCAAAGCAGGTTTTCAATGTTTCAGCTTAGTAATATTCATAAGTTTTATATGATATTCAACCTATTTGGTTATGTCTCAGCATATCTTTATAAAATTTATCTAAAAAACCTTTAATATCAATGTTTAAAAATATGCGAATAATTCAGTTAGTCTTTTAAAGATGATTATTTTCCCTTCTATTATTTAAAAAACATTTTTAAATAAAATTATTACTGATGCCAGTTTATCCCAGTGTTATGAAATGTGCATGCAAAACTTTTAATTCTAATTTTCACATTTTATTATTTCAAATTATTGTTTTCAAGTTGTACTAAAATTTGGAAAAAAATATTTAATTTTCATGCATAATTAAATTGAAATACTTTAATAATAAAGACATATTTAACATTGTATACTCACCTAATCCAACACTTTCACAAATACACGTCCTACTCACTCCAAGGTTTAGGAAGAAATGAGAGATTCAAAGTCCTTATCAGAAAATGTTATCAGATAATTTTATCTTAAGATAGGTGACGTCATAGAACATATGTCATCAACTGGTCACGTGATGTATATCATATGACCGGTGCTTTGTTAATTAATTAAACTTATTAATTAATCTTATTAATGTATTAATTGATAATTATTTTAATACTTAATAATTCAAATTTTAATACTTAATAGTTCAAATTCCCGTTACAGACATGCGTTATTTATGATGGTTGAAGCTTATTCAGGTCTTTCTAAAGAAATCTAACAGTTATTCACACATGATTCGAGGGAAATCACAGATTCCGAACGGTTAGGTCAACGAGCGCAAATAAATGTTAGTACGTAAAATCCCATTTTGAAACATATTTTCTCATTCAAATTTTAATGTTATTTTTTAACTAATCTAAAATATCAAGTGTATAACATAGTTAACTAAAAATAGTACTCGAAATAATTTTAAAGTTCCTTCATTAAATTAATGTTTAAAGTTAATATTCACAAATTCCCATTACCAGCATGTGTTATTTATGACTTGGTGGAGATAAAGGTGGTGGAAGTCTTTCTAAGATAGTCTAAGCCAGTATGCACACATGATTCAAAGAAAATTACAAACTCCATACGGTTAGGTCGACGAGCGCACGTCAATCTCATTGCAAAAAAGTTAAACTCCCCCTATTAAACATTTATATCTGCAAAATATCCTTCGTGAATGATTAGTCTAAAATAATAATTTCCCCCAAAATACCCGCTTAACTCATCATGTAAGAACACAGTGGAAAAAAAAAAAATCAATCTCCCCAAATTTCCACTTAAAATCGAAAAAATAAACTCTTAAATTACACCAAACTGAAAATTTTTAAGTCGCCACATTAAAATTGAAAACCACTCGTACAATAGTACTGAAAAAAAAACATTCTATGTCCCCAAATACCCGCTTAACCCATTATCTAAAACACGGTGAAAAAAAAAAAAAAAAAAAAAATCAATCTCCCCAAAATTTCTGCTTAAAATCAAAAAATAAACTCTTAAATTACACCAAACTGAAAATTTTTAAGCCACCACATTAAAATTAAAAACTACTCGTACAATAGTACAGAAAAAAACATTCTGTGTCCCCAAAATATCCGCTTAACCCCTTATTAAAAACACGGTGAAAAAAAAAAAAAAAAAATTTCCAAAAATTCTTTTTGGAAAATTCCAAAAATTCTTTCCAAAAAAGCGGAAATTTTTCTCCCCAAAATTTCCGCTTCAAATCAAAAAATAAATCCTTAAACTAAAGTTCACCGAAAAATTCCCTTCATTATTTTTTACTCATTATTTTTAATTATCATTTTTAATTATTACCTTCATTATTTTTACTCAATATTTTTAATTACTTTTTTATTAATTACTAATTATCGTTAATTGCTGTTATTCACTTCTTAAATTCCACTACGTACTACACTTGACTAAAAAATACCGCTCGAAAAATTCTAAGTCCCTTCATTATTTTTCACTTATTATTTTTAATTACTTTTTAATTAATTACTATTTTTAATTTAATATGAATCATTCATCTCTTAATCAACAGTCAAAAGAACCGCTCGTACTGAAGTATACTTAAAAAATTAATCACCCTTTTACCCCTCTCTTATAGCATAAAATATTCAAATTTCACGAAAAAAATTTAATCCCCCTTTTTAACCCCTTCTCTTATAAGACAACCTTGAGGAATGAGGAGGAGGATTGTGGAGGAGGATTAAGGAGGAGGAATGAGGAGGAGGGTTGTGGAGGAGGATTGAGGAGGAGGTTTGAGGAGGAGGCGCCCACCACCACCACCACAGCCTCACGCCTCCTCCTGAGGTCGGAGCCCCATTTTTCCCCTACTGTCAGGGATTTACTGAATCGGAATTTAGATGAAAATTCGTTCTTGAGATAGCGCTATTGCGTTAATTATGAATAATGCAGTATAGCAGCGTCATCTCTTAAGCGATTTCCACCAAAATATAATTAGCATCAAATAATATCAAGGAATAATTGAATCTAAATTTTTACGAAAGTCCGTGCATTAGTTCTTGAGATAAAGGTAAAATGGAAACAGGGGCGTGCGAAAAGAAAACTCCGCCTGGTTCAAAGTTCCAATTTAGATCCCCCCCCCCTATTAACTTTTTCTTGTGATAGGCCAGAAGTGATGTTAGAAGTAAAAATTTAGCGCCCTTTAAGTTTCCGTGCTCGGAACGACCGCCTCCTTTCGCCCCCCCCCCCCCTTTCACATGGCGCTGAGTGGAAATTGTGAAAAATTCAGCATAGCAGCGCCATCTGAGAAGCGATATACATCAAAATGCAAAAAAAAAACATCAATTTATGTCAAGGACTAATGGGATCCGAAATTTGATGAAAATCCGTGCATTCGTTATTCCAGGGCTGTCCAACCTTTTGGTGAACAGGGGCGCACCTCAGCTCTTGGTACTCAATGAAGGGCGCCATTTTTCATATGACTCAAAACATGTGGTTGTATTATTGCGTAGTATTAGTATACATGCACATCTTAATGATGTGGGGGTGAACCTTAAGATCGTAGACAAAAGGCACCTAAGTTTATGAAGTTACATATATTAAATTACAAATTATCCATTTTTCTACGTAAGTTCTATCTTAAAAATGTTTGTAGGGTAAGGTACCAAAAACTTTAAACATGCCTATAACAAAAACAATAACAAAATGTCAAAATAAATAAACATGGAGATCAAAGTCTATGCTAGATTTCTTTTAGGATGCCAAAATGCATTTTGAAGGTGTGAATTTAGCTTTATAAAAAGTAAAACAAGCTTTATAAAAAGTAAAACAAGTAAAAAGAAAAACAAGCATGATAGTGACCAATTCATAAGGCTATGGTTCCAGAAAAAAAGTCTGGAAGGGCTTTCGTAGACGGAAATCATATTCTTTATAACACTTTATAAACAACAACTAGAAATCGTGAAAATAGGGATGCTTAAATTTTCAAAGTATGTTTCTGGTATTTTAATATGTTTTCGCAGACTTTGAAAATATCTCTAATGGAAATAAGAATGATTTTAAAGAAAAATTTCTTTATAATGGAATTTTACTTTAAAAAAGTATAATAACAGGAAACTTTCAAAAGGGCGCCAAAAAATCTTCAAAGGGCGCCATGGCGCCCGCGGGCGCCGCGTTGGACAGCCCTGCGTTATTCAAATATAGCTGTTGCGCAAATCGCAAAAAATGCAGCATAGCAGCGCCACCTGTTAGGCTATATACACCAAAAATTAATTAGATTCAGTTTATATCAAGGTCAAACTAAATCTAAAGTTTTTGGAATTCCGTACATTTGTTCTTGAGATAGAACGGTCAGAAATTTTTGTCATATACAGATTCACAGAGTGACAGACACACACACAGACAGATATTTCTTAAAAACCATAAAATCGTGTTAAAGACCTTCTAAAATATATAAATCCATCAAAAAACGGGAAGTCGAAAATTTTCACGAATCTAATACTCTCTTCTTGTAAAGTTGCAAAAGAAAGTAAAAATGTAAAATCGATTCTGCCCATAAGATCGGTCTTTAGATTCGATATCGATCTTTAGATTCTATTTCGATCTTTAGATTCCATGTCGATCTTTAGATTTGATTTCGATTTTTTTTTCTAGGCTAAATCAGTGTTGAATGCAGGTATTTTTCTGCGACTCCGGAGGAAGGCATCATGTGTTACAGCTCTGTAAGAGAGGGGGAATCGCAATTTGTGCATTAGAAAGCATAAAATCTCATAACTTCTTGGGGTGGGGGATCCCCTGCGGGTCACCCCATTAATTCGACACTAGGTTAAATCGTTATATTTTTGTTTAGAAGTCCAGTTATTTGAAGTGGACTTCTAAACAAAAGCTGTGTTATTATAAAACATAATAACACAGTTTATTATGTTTTATTTTTCACGCTCGTCTCTTCTAACTCCCCCCCTTCCGCGTCAGTTTTAAATTACAGGGCCGTTCGAAATATGCATACAGTTTTGAAAATGTCCAATTCTCGATCTGATTTATTTTAGATTCACATTTTAAATCCTTGACAAAAGATAAATAAAGGATTGCTCTTCCGCCCGTTTGGGGTTTATCTGCGCTCCGCCGGGGGCCATATTTTTTTGTTTCTTCAAAAGAAACAAAAAAAAAATGTTGAGGGGAGGCTTGCGCCCTCCCCCAATATACACCTTAAAATTTCGCTCATTTAATCATTTAATTTCTCGCTCATAATCATTTTTAACTTAAAAGTTTAAGCTACATGGTACCCCTTAGAGCTGTGGACCCCTCCCCCCCTTATCGGTCACTCACCTAATTTTGCTTATTTCTTCACTTCATTTTAATCTTTAAAAGGCTATTACTGCTTCTATAGGAGTTACAGTGGGGAGAAAAATTCTAGTATAGCTAACCATTTCTCGCCGTTTTTTTTTTTTTTTTTTTGCTATTCCAGTTTCCCGATTTTCCCTATAGGACCTTTTTTGGGGGGCCAGAGGGGGGTTTTCTCATTTCTTGATACAATATGTCTATTGAAAGCTTATGCTTCATACATTACAAATCTAGCATAAGAATTTTTCTCCCATCATTTCAAGTCACGTTACGGACCCATAATGTGTTAAAATTTTAAGTTTTCAAACTTCTTCGAAAACAAAACAAAAAATCAGCGAAAGTGGGGTTCGAACCCCGCAATCTTTTGATTGCACACGTAATCTCTAAGCTTATTGGCTTTCGAGTACTCAGCAGCGCTATTATTTCTTTAGATTGTCATCTTTAAATTCATAATATCTTTTGAATGGAATGTCCGATTTGAATAATTCAAAACGTAAGCTACAGATATTGTAACAGGCATTAATACAAAATGATTTATTTGGATAAGGATTAAAGTATCGATAGTATGTCTAATTTTGGTTGGTGTATTTATCGCGTTTTAAAATGTAAAAAAGTAGTTACAGTGAGTTAACTACAATAGCTAGACATATGGTATCGCGCGTTTTTTTTTTTTTTTTTTTTTTTTTAGATATTGATATGTTTTTTAATATTATAGAACCTTTTTTTTTATTCTTTTAAAAGTATTTCCTGACGATTCAACGATTCAAAAAATACACACGTAATTTTTCAAGGTTTCACTTCTGTCGGCACCCTCAGAGTGCCACTATTTTTTTTTTATGTTCACCCGTCCTACCCCCCTCCCCCCTTCCTCACCAATCTTAACTTACAGGTTCGCTCAAATAATGACTGCGATTTTAAAAAAGTTTAATCCTCGTCCTATTTTATTATAAATCCATATTTTGAAACCTCAACAAAATTGGGCCAATACATTTGGGCCGGGGTCGCCCTTCTCTCTTGGGATTTACCTTGCCCCCCTGGGTGGAGGCATATTTTTTGTTTCTTCCACACCATCTCATGTAACATATCGTTATAAAGCTTTTATCTCTTCGTCTTTTTCTGTTACTGCCCCTCTCTTCACCTAGTTACATGCTCTTGGCACTTTTTGTAGTTTCAAAGAGTGCATGTTCCCCGCGGGCCACCCCATGAATTCAAGACTAAGTTAAACACTATATTTTTGTTTAGAAGCTCAGTTATTTGGATTATTAGTTTATTATGTTTTTTTTTTTCCAAGTTCGTCCGTTTTAATCCCTCTCACCCCACCCCCCCCTTCCTCGCCAATCTTTACTAAATGGGCCGTTCAAAGTATGCATGCAATTTTTAAAATGTTCAATTCTCGTTCTATTTTATTGTAAATCCTCATTTTGAAACTTCGACAAAAGATACATTTGGGCTATGGTCGCCCTTCCGTCAAGAGTGGGGTTTACCTGCCCTTTTGCGTATGGGACATAGTTTTTGTTCTTTCAAACTATCTCGTGTAACATTTGGTTGGCATTAGGGAAAAAAAAAAGTTTTTTTGTCTATACTCCTTGTTCCCCATCCTAGTTACACGCTCTTGGCACTCTTTATCCTCGGTTTAATGCCAAGTTACTAACAAGGAAGGTCTCCATACGGGCATACTCAGAAAAATCTGAAAAAATTACAGAATGTTCTTCTCATATAGTTATACATGTTTATAAAAAAAAATTCGGCGGAATCTCCTTATAACGTCCGTAAAAAAATAATAAAAAATTCGTTTATTTGGCGATTTATCTCCGGTTGGCGAAAAAACGAAATTTTGAAAAATGAGCTTTTACGCTTCGAATACTTTTAAAGAAAAAACTTTCTATGTTCAATTTATTTAAATAACTTTAGTTTAAGTAATTTTAGTTTTGCATTTTTACTTTACTTTAAGTGTAATTTTGTCATATACGTTTATATGTACTTATAACAATAATATATTAATATATTTTATCATTTAAAACACAATTTAAATTGATTAAAATTGTTCCAAATTGAAAAATACACTGTTAAAAATCTGCTGCATTTTGTTGCAACGCACTCCCTTGCTTGTATAGAAAACGGTTACTTGGCTGTGAAATGGAGCTTTCTCATTGGTTGGAATAGAGATATTATATACAAGTGGTGGAGTGCGTTGCAACAAAATGCAGCAGATTTTTAACAGTGTATGACACGGTCAATTCACAGTGCTATGGAGCATTCTCATTGGTCAGAAGAGAGATATTCTATAAAAGTAGTGGAGTGACGTTGCAGTAAATGCTGCAGATTTTTAACAGTGAAGTCAATTAAAATCAATTTTCAGATTCGTTAAAATCGTCTGCTTTTGGCGAGGAAATGCACTGCTCGCCAAATCCCGCTTCGCTTTCAGCTTTTCACGCCAATTATTCCAAACTATTTTATTTTTTTACATATCTAATAATGTAATTCCGCCGCTAATTTTCACTGATCCTTTATTACCTAAATGAGTAGTTCAATTCGTATTATTTTCAAAAAATTCTGAGTATGCCCCCAATGGAGACCTTCCTTGTAAGTGTTGTTGTTAGTTGAGTTATGTCTCTCAAATTTGTCAAAGTTTTTGTGTAAGTGACAATCATTTTAAAATTTAAAATTCTTATTATCCGACTCTAAAGTCTGCAATAGCTTAATTCTATGCCTCCCTAAATAATGGGGATGGGGAGGTGGGAGGCGGTAATTACGGTCTTGCTGATTGTCTAAGTTTTGGAATTAGTAATTTGGATCTTCTCTGTGTGAATCTGAATATCGAAATATTGATTCTAGTATCGATTCTAGAACTGAGAAATCGATTCTTATTATGATCGATGTTTTTTATACGATATCGATTCTCAAAATTTCCAGAATCGCCCATCACTAAGCAGTACTAATGAAACTCTTTTGATGTCTCGTCGTTGCTGGAGCAACAACAGTAGCAAGTGAGAAAATACTATGAAAAAGAATTTATTTCTCTTGGACTAACTTCTTAGTATTTAATATCGGTTATATCTCTTTGTATCATTTTCCAAATTTTTAGCAAATAAAGCTCTTGACATTTGTTTTCTTTTTTTTATGAGTTTTTGTTATTTGGTAAAGCTAATACATCGAGTTGAATGGAAAATTTGCAGGTCTAAGTAATAACATAATGAATGGAAAATTTGCAGGTCTAAGTAATAACATAATGATATTTCAATGCCTTTAGCCACCTATTCCTCTTTGCACTGAATTATTACTCAAGATTTTTTCTGATGATATCCGACGGTTTCTTATGATAAAGAACAGTTTTTATTATCTCTCTGACTACTAGCAAGATTAATTTCTCGCCGATTGTGTGCGGTTTCATATTTTTGCGATTAACATCATATGCAGGGGTCACAGCCACTCGGAAGGATTTGGAGCAGTTTTTGGAGCAGTCAAAAATTGATTTTGGAGCAGGAAAATCAGTTTTTGGAACAGGAAAAAAAAAAAAAATTGGAGCAGGAAAATCAGTTTTTGGAGCACCCCCCCCCCCCCCAAAAAAAAAAAAATAAAAAAAAAAAAAAAAAAAAACAGGAAAAGCAAACTGTAGAGAAAACAAAAATAATTTTGTGGACACAAAATTCAACTGGAACAACAGCTATTTTTGGAAACAGAAAAACAAATACTATAGAAAGATACAATAAGCAAAACGGCCCCATGTTTTTTTAATTGAAATCGTTTTTTCGACGATCTTTAAACAAAATCTGCATTTTTACGCGATTTTTTCCCCGAAAACGGCGTTTTATTCCTACAATCTTTTGACGAAATCGCCGTTTTTTCTGTGATCTTTTGATGAAATCGGTGTATTTTTTCAAATATTCTATTGACAAAATATTTTTAAGCGATCTCTTACCGAAAACGAAGTTTTTTCCCGCGATCTTTTAACGACATTGGCGTTATATCTGCTATCTTTAGACGAAATCAGCGTTTTCCCGCGGTCTTCAGAAGAAATCAGCGTTTTATCTTGCGATATTTGGTGAAATTGTCGTTTTTCCCGTGATCCGCACAGGAAATTAGTGTTTTTTTATCAATCTTTAGACAAAGTTCGTTTACAAAAACATTGACGAAATTGTCTTTTTTCCACGAAATATTGACGAAATGTATGCTATTTCGGCGATCCATTCACGAAATTTTCATTTCTACGTAATTGTTTTTTCCGCGCGCAAAACCGTACAAGTTGGCAACTATGCGGAACTGATTACCCAATTTCAAATTTTCGGACGAGAATCGGAGTTTCGAAATACATCATTTTACTTACCCTATCATTGAAGGCAACCAAGAAGATGCCGTAACGAAAGTTCACTTACCCGTTTGATCATTTTTGACCAATTTCGTCATGGTAAAAAATGGCGGCGTGACCGGAAAAAAATAAGAAAGATCGTGGAAATCCGCGGGTTTTGAAAGTAAATAAAAAAGCGGAAATCCGTGGATTATGAAAATAAGCAAAACACGGAAATTCGCGTTTCTGCAGAAAATTGCCATGCTTGTTGATTCGATATGCATCGTTGAAAAAGTCAGCGTCAAATCATCCAATAATATAAGTTGTAGAGGGTAGGTGGGGCTACTCAAATGTCGTCATCACGGAAGGGGAGGGTAAGAGTCAAACAACGTTGCAACACGTAGGGGGAACTGGGGTACATTGATTCATGGGGCACATTGATACACCCCCTCTACCGCTCACAGGGTCATTACAGGAAGTTTCACAACAGCTCCAAAAGGTGATGCTAGTGTATTCAACTACATACAGAAAATCTTGGAATGATTCAGCAGTTTGATGAAATGGGACGGGTGATTTATTGTTTTTGTTGTTCAAAAGTAAATTTGAGTTGTACAATTGAAATGCTATTATACAACTGTTCCAGTATTTTCAACCAAAATGAATACTCTCCCTGGTAAGTACAGCTACTCTTTATCAGTTCCTCATTATTTATTGTTAGATAAATTATGAAGTGTTGGATTTGCGACTCATTTTATTCAAAATCGCTGTATGGGGCACATTGATACAGTTTATGACGGGGCACATTGATACAGCCTAAATCCTTTAATAGTTGATATTTTCATTATCTTTTATTATTTTTTTTTTACCATACACTCCTTAATCCAACCTTTTTTTCACGAAAAATTTCTAATATTAGTTTTTATTGAAGTGAAATAGCTCTAATTTCTTTATATTAGAACATTTTATAGTATTTCTGAAAACAGAAGACGTAGGAACTTACCCAGCATCTAGTGCTAGTAGAACTAATAAAAGAAAAGGACGGCATTCTGGCAAATCTCGAATTTATATCGATTCTCCAGAGAAAAAAGTATTTTCGACATGAGAAATGTTAAGTAAGAGAAACAAACTGCAGAACAGAAAATGATACTTATAAACAGAATTTTTAATATAATTATCCTTTATTTTCTGTTTATGAACCTATTTATAAACAGAAAAACTGATAATTTTTTCATCTTTCATAAGAAAGAAGATAATGCTGGGGTTGAAGTGCTAGATATGACAAAGTTACCACAGCCAACAATCAGACAAGAAACAGCCAGAACATCAGGTTATAATATATTTAATTTTGATTGCTTTAATATTGCTTAAAAATAAATTGTGGGTGATTTGAATTTTTATAAATAAATATAAAATGGTTTTCTAACTCATTTTTTATGAAAAATATGCATTGGTATTATTTTGTCGTCATTTTTCTTAAACGTATCAATCTGCCCCGGGGATGGGGCACATTGATACAAATGACTTTTTTTGATTTTTTTAAAATTACATGCAAAAATACTATATAAAACAATGATTGTACATTTTTATAACATACTACACAAGTTTTGCTATCACCTCATGGAAAAAAAACTTGAATTTTCTCCTTTCTTGACACCAAAAAAAATCTTAGAAAAAAACTGTATCAATGTACCCCAGTTCCCCCTACATTGAAAAAGAAAATTCATCGAAGGAAACAAAATGGCGCTAAGAAATAAAATTTTGCCGCAGAAGGAAAATACAAAATGGCCGTTTTGGAGCAGAAACGGCCAAAATAACTGATTTGGAGCAGATATTTTCGTTTGGAGCAGTTTGGAGCAATTGGAGCAGGTCTGTGACCCCTGCATATGTCATCTTCTTCTTTACAAGACGGCTGAAAAAAGTTTGATATACGTAGTTGACTGTTTTAAGATTTTCTTTTACAGTCTTTGAAACATACAACACATCTGTGTCTTTTTTAGGTGCGTTCGTAATAAATACGTAGCACCTATTGTTGTCGCTCAGTCCGTCCGTCTGTCCGTCTGTCTGTCCGTCTGTCCGCATATAACAACGCAAAAACTACCCAACCGAATCATTTGAAATTTAAAATACATAATTATAACATAATTTTGTCGAATCATTTCAAATTTTATGAAAGTCGGATGGATAGATCAATTACAGGGACATTCAAAAGGATTCCGTTACAATACGGTCAATAGGGAAAAAAGTTTTAAATGCATTTTAATCGTTTGAAATTTAAAACATATAATTATTGCGTAATTTTGTCGTGTCATTTCAAATGTTATGAAAATCGGATGCATAGATCAATTACAGGGACAATCAAAAGGATTCCGTTACATTACGGTCAATGGGGAAAAAGTTTCAAATGCATTTTAATGATGTTACACTCATTCGAACATAATAGAATTGGCATGAATCTATGAAATATATACTAAAATATGCAGTCTGTACAATCTGTGATGCAAAGAATTTTTATTATTAAATTACAGGGCCGCACAAAAGTATTCCACTACATAATGCTATACGGGGAAACATGGTTTGGTACGTGTTTTAATTATATTCAACTATTTCACATTTTATGAATAAGATATACGTTGCTGAGGTGTAATAAAAATTACTTCCTGCATATTTACAGAAAAGTAAAGATTTCGACTACTATACAGTATCCGGAGTGCGCTCTACTATATCAGCAAGATCTGAATATTTTTAAAACTTCGTTTTCGTACGAACGCACCTGATTTGCTACGTTCACGTGCAATTTCCAACTTGTTTACGTACGCATTTATTCAAATGATCTTACAGCCTAGGGGGCTTCATGGTATTGAAAAAACTTTTTGTCAAGCCCATAGGTAACGATTGGTTTGTAATAGAGTATGTAGATCCATATTTCAAATACTCAATACTGTACTGACGGCATTTCTTCTTCGATTAAAATATTTAAACATAAAATTTGTCCTTATTTAAGTTTAAATAAATTTACATTTGTACAAATTTATAAATATAAGGATTTTTATCACTTTTACAAAGAATAAACAAATTTCTTGAACTGATTCAATTTACAGATTCGTTTAAAAATCTCTTTTAAGGTCTGTTTTAAGTGTCGTCATACTTCAGAATTTTTCGAAATACAGGTTAATTAAAAAAGAATTCTATTTAAAACTTTTATCCAGCCAATTATCGCGAATTTTGTTCTCCACAATTTTTGAATTCATAATGATTTTTAATGCGAGTCATTTGCGATTTTCCGTGTTTCGCTGTGATATTTTGACATTCATGAAAGAGTTGCAACAATGTTTTTAGCCTAATATAAAAAAAAAAAAATTGTTCTTCGAAATTTTAGCCCTCCGTGTTCACGGCGATTTTTTGACAATAGTAAAATAAATTCAATCCCCCTCACCCGCCTCAAATGTACGCTCGCCTGTATAGATTTCCCTTTAAAGTTTTTGTTATGAACTGGACAATCAACTATTTTCTCTATATTACTTCCTAAATAGGTAGGTATGCATTCACCGCCCACCATGACTCTCCTAACGCCCCCAATTTTACTCTAGACTCGCTACCGCCCGCCTGGAAGGCTCCAGCGCCCCCTTTGGAAACCTATGATATAAGACTATCTACGAACTGATAAATAGGCAGTATAAAACTGTGATAAAAGAATATCATTAGAAAAAGAAGCTATTTGGATGGCTTCAAATTAACATTTGTAATTGCTGCAAAATTCATGATAAACATCAATAAAATGAAGAAAAATACATTTGGGTTTAAATTATTGTGCAGTTGTTGATTGAAGTAATTATCTTAGAAGTTTGTATATTTAACCTTCTGACAAAAAACTCTAGAAAAATTAAAACCCCATAAAAAAAAAAAAAAAAAAAAAAAAAAAAGTAGATATTGAGGAAAGTCTCTTTTAATAGCTTGAAAGGACAGTAATATCCCACTTACAGTTTGTTCCAAAATTCTATATTTACACTTAAGTTTTAAAATAAATGTTTACACTAATGAGGTAACTGAATAAAAAAAAAAAAAAAAAAAAAAAGCTTTTATTTATTTATTTGCAAATAAAAGTTGTTTGCCTGCCAATCAATCCTTTTAACATTTTAGTAACAAAACTTTGCTCCTGAAAAAATTAAAACTTGGAGGATTATTCCAAAAAACTAATCAATGTTTTATAGTCAAAATTCCCGAAAGAACTGATGCGTGGAGATCTGCACTCACAGGAATTTCTAGGCCCAGCCTGTACAGAAATCAGTGAAGTATCAGATCCGTACCGAAACACAAAATTCCTGTAATCCTTTGATGAAATTTACATTTTTTTTTCGCAACCCTTTGATAGAAATTTGCATTTTTTTCTGTGATCCTGGGCTGGACTTCATGTTTTTATTTTCGGGATAGTTTCATGAAATTCATCTTATTTTCTGTGGTCCTTTGAAAGAAATTTGAGATTTTCTAGGATGCTTTGATGAAATCCCCATTTTTTTCTGCAGCTCTTAGACAAAATTTGCATATTTTCTATGATCCTTTCACGATATCAGAGTTTTCCCCAGGTTTAAAAAAGGGGCAGGGCACTTTTTACATTCTTCAGGGAACTTTTTTGATTTTTAAGGGCACTAAAAGACACTTTTATAGAGTTGTATCTAGCGGTTCAAAAAATCGTGAAAAAACAAATTTCGTCAATAAATCGAAAAAAATTCCAAAAATTTAGAAAAAGAAAAAAAGGTAAATTTTGTTAAAAGACCGAGAGAAAACAGCTAATATTGTTAAACGATCGTGAAAAAATGGCCAATTTCGTTAAAAGATCACAAAAACAACAGATTTTGTTAAAAAATCGCTAAGAAACAGCAGATTTTGCGGAAAAATCGCAAAAAAACGACAAGTTTCGTGAAAAGATCGTGAAAAAAAAGACAAATTTTGTTAAAAGATCACAAAAAACGTCATTTTGAGGCTGTTAGAAAAAAAAGTTAGGAGGGGGGGGGGGGAATGGTCTAATTCTAATTATGCCCCGGTTACGATTTTCTCTTCGCGCGCCACTAATTGTGAAGCAGGAAAATCCGCTTTTGGAGCAACAGAAACACAATTTTAAAGCAGGAAAATTAGTTATTAGAACAGAAAAATTCACTTCTGATATTTTTTTTTTTTTTTTTTTTTTTTTTTTTTTTTTTTGTGCCCCTTTGACGAAATTTGAATTTTTTCCACGATCTTTTGATGAAATCTGTCGTTTTTTTTTTAGATATTTCGACGAATTTTGGGTTTTTCTCGAATTTTTGAACGAAATTTGCCATTTTTTGGCAAATTTTCTGACGAAATCTGTTATTTTATCACGATTTTTTGACAAAAGTTGCCGCTTTTCTTGATCTTTTGGTGAAATTTGTCATTTTTTGCGATCTTATGGTGAAATTTGTCGTTTTTCGTGAACCATTTGACAAACTTTTTCGTTTTATGGCGATTTTTGGACGAAATTTGTCATTTTTTCCACGATCTTTTGAGGAAATCTGCCGTTTTTTCGGGACTTTGTGATGAAATTAAATTTTTTTCAAGTCTTGCCGGAAATTAGTCGTTATTTCGCAATTTTTTTTAACGAAATTTGCTGTTTCTTTGTGATTTTTTGACGAAAATTACGCGTTTTGTGAGACGCGTAAGAGATATATGTTCCGTCACCGATTTTATGCGCAATTTACGCTCTATAGCGGGTCCGCATCATCGCCGAAGGGCTGCGTTTTTTCAAATGTGGGGCAAGAAGAGCGCTATTTTTTTGAATGATCGACAAGAAGGGCACCAGTTTTTGGATCAAGGGCAAGAGGGGCGCTATTTCTTAAACTGAAGGGCAGGAGGGGCGGAGCGCCCCCTCTGCCCAACCCTCTGGGGGGAACTCAGCGATATTCATGTTTTTTCAGGGACCCTTTAGAAGAAATTTGTGGGGTTTTTTTTTTTTTTTTCAATTCTTTGTAATTTTTTTTCGGCTGTCATTTTGGAGAAATTTAAAAATATGTGAAAGTTTGTTATATATTTTGTAGACTGTACTATTTAAAAAACTGACTAAAATTTTGCCCACCTCATCAAACACGCAGTGTCAAATCGTGAACAGACATATAATTCCCCATTCCTGCTTTTGAGTATTAAACTTGATCTAGCATTGTTATGTCACACAGACAGGGGTGATTCTGAATGAAATTTTTTTTTCGGAAATTCGCATCGCATTTTCGGAAATCGGCGGGGGGGGGGGGATCTCGGACAAAGTCGGCGTTTTCCCGCTATCTTCAGACGAAATCAGCAATATTTTAGCAAAATCGGCGGTTTTTCCGCGATCTTTTGATGAAATCGGCTTTTTCCCATGTTTTTTTTAAGTGAAATTGGCGTTTTTTCGACGATCTTTAGACAAAATTTGCTTTTTTACGCGATTTTTTCTCGAAAACAGCGTTTTATTCCCGCGATCTTTTGATGAAATCGGCGTTTTTCCCGTGATCTTTTGATGAAATCGACGTATTTTTTCAAATAGTCTTTTGACAAAATATTTTTAAGCGGTCTTTTATCAAAAACGGCGTTTTTTCCCGCGATCTTTTAACGAAATCGGCGTTTTCCCGCCATCTTCAGAAGAAATCGGCGTTTTATCTACGATATTTGGTGAAATTGCCGTTTTTTCCGCGATCCGCACAGGAAATTCGCGTTTTTCATCGATCTTTTGACAAAGTTCGTTTACAAAAACATTGACGAAATCGTCGTTTTTCTACGAAATATTGACGAAATGTATGCTATTTCGGCGATCCTATCACGAAATTTGCATTTCTACGCAATTGTTTTTTCCGCGCGCAAAACCGTACAAGTTGGCAACTATGCGGAACTGATAACCCAATTTCAAATTTTCAGAAGAAGATGCCTTAAATTTTCGGAAATTTCGGACGAGAATCACCCCTGCACACAGATTTTAATTTGCTGCAGTTTTAAACAGTAAATTCTCCTTATAAGTAAGTAAATTTTAAAAAATCGTTTACCATATTAAACAAATTAGAAATTACATGTCAAGCACAGCAAATTTGGTGCATTCTTACACAAAGATCTGAATATAACTTCTATATAGTAACAGTATATAATATATTCAGTACTTTGGATACAGTATAGTAGTAGAAAACTGTTGTGCCTACCCATAAATACTACATGCTTTCTATTATATAGAAAGTAACTTGTAAACCTTAGCAACATATATCAATTCCATAAAATATGAAAAAGTTTGATATAAAACGAGCTCCAAACAATGCTTCTCCCTATACCATTATGTAATGGAATACTTTTATTTGGCCCTGTAAATTAATAAAAAAATATTGCTTGTACCACATATTGTACGAAATGTATATTGAAATGTGTATTGAAATGAGTCGACAAAATTATGCAAAAATTAGATGCTTTTAATTTCAAACGATTTAGTTGGGTAGATTTTACTCTGTTACATGCGGACAGATGGACAGACAGACTGAACAAAGACTATAGGTGCTACGTATTTACATAATTATGAATGCACCTAATAATAGCATAGTTGTAAATACTTGAAATTCAAGACATGAATGAAAATTTTAATGAAAGTCAGTTTCATATTTTGTAAAAATAATTACTCTTTGTTAAAAACTTTTCATTAAATAGAAGAAGAGATTCTGCATTTTCCTTAAGTTTCAGTAGCATAGAAATACCATTAAAAACATGCATGTTCATTACTTTGGAAAAATATGATAAAATGGAAATGATATTAATATAAATAACTCCTACGTTTATTGAAAAACATTTTATTGTATTTATAACAATACCAAAATTTAACAATTCTTACAATTGTATTTACTGCATTAGTAAACAAAATTACAAAAATGATGGAACTGTTTCTTTGGAATTTGCAGGAATTACTTGCAGAAATAAATTCTAAGCTGATTCATGGTTACTAGCTTACATATCAGCAAAAGTTGTTCCAGCATAACCAACATTTTCTCGCTGCAAATCCACAAACGTGATATACATTCTGTAAATAAAAACATTAAATATTCATTAAAATAATCATACATTACCTTATAGTTAATTATTCTGCTCTGTTGAATTCACACATTCATACAGTACAGTGAGGGCTTAACACTGGAATGAGATTTGGCCCCTACTAAGGAAATATATTTTGGTTCGAACCATAAATTTTTTTTCTAAAATATGTTTAAAAGAAACAAAGAGAAAACTAGTTAATTTAATAACTTAAACAATTTTAAATAAAAATTATGGTGTTAAATATTTTTTATAAAAGTTGTGTGAAAATTCCCTTGTTTCTAGTGTTAATTTCTATGGAAAAAAGTATTGGAACTCTAATACATATTTTGCACAGCTTCATTTTAATTACAATGTAAATCAACTGAATTTTTTTAAATCATTGATTTAAGTGAGTTTTTCTTTAAAGTGTTTTTAAATATAAATTTAAGATGTAAACAAACATATTAATGTATTTTATTATAATTTAGTTTTACAGTTTAACCTCGAAAATCCGGATTCGTTGGGATCGCGGCGCTTCCGGATTTTCGATTTTTCCGGATTTTAGAGGTCTGTTAAAATTTTTTTTTTAAATAATATAATAACATACAAAAGACAATTTTTCCCCTAGTACAAATAAACTGCGATTAAACGGACGAATTAAATAATAAAATGAGCAAATAGACTTTAAAATAACTTATGCTGAAATTAAATATACATACTATAACAAAATAAATCAAAATATACCAATAATTAAAGTCTAATGATTAGCATCATAAAAATATCCAGAATATGTTTATATTTATTTACCGTATATACTCGCGTATAAGTCGAGAAATTTTACACAAACGAAGAACTTCAAAGTGGGGGACAGGGTTGGAAAAAAACATGTTTATTAAAAAGAACAAAAAACATGTTTTTTTGTTTAAAACATGTTTTAAACGTTTAAAACGTTTTTTTATCACACAGCACAGTTTTGATTAAAGTGAACAAAAATTATTAAATATAAAGAATGAAAATATTTTCAAACGGCAGTAAGGAAGAAAAAAATTATATAACAAATACCAAATATTAATTAGCAATTTTATTTTTATTCTAAACTAAAACATTCAATTGTTCAGTTCTTTAAAAATGGTAACAAGTTTGTCAATACCCTTACAACAGCCTTATCAACACCCAAATGATTTCTGGTTTTGCTTTGCACAAAACCAAAAGTAGAGAAAACTCTTTCTAATCCAGCACTAGAACATACAGCTGTATGTAACTGTTTTATGATATTCATGGCATTTTTATCAATGTGTTTTTCAAGGCTTAACCACCACAATAAATATGTTATTTCCACTTTATTTGATTCTCCAATGGCAAATTTATGATTGGCAACTGCATCAAACATATAATCAGAGAATGGAGCTGACTTAGCTTTATAATTTATAATTATTGGAATTAGTTCAGGACATAATTTGGCAGCAAGGTTCATGTCTTTTTCAGTCTTATCAATTGCAAATGATTCTCCTTTAAAGCATAATGAAATATGTAAAAAATATGTAATAAATGTGTAAAAAAATATGAAATACGTAAAAAATTAGTTAAGGAATAATTGTTTTTGAAACATGTCCATTTTTTATTATTAAACTATTATTATTATTTTGAGAACATATTCAAACTGAAAATCAAAATAGATAGATTGGTTGGTAAGTAGCATACTTTTATAACTCTGAGGACTGAAAAGCAAATTTAAACAATTAGAATTTAAAAAAAACTAAAAGTAGATAAGTTTTTTTTTTTTTTTTTTTTCAGTTTATTTTCATAAATGAATTATTAAAAAGGAAATACTATTACAAGAAATTTAAATTAATGTTGAATTTTTTTATATATGCACTCTAAATAAAAAGGAGTGAATAGTCACTCCAGAATAGTGAATACTCACTCTACCGCAGACTCAAAATATGCCGAACCTCTTTAGAGTGACTATTCACTTCGGGCAAAAGTGGAATCATTGACTCTTTGAAAGAGTGAATACTCACTCCTAGGAAGTGAATATTCACTCTACACAGGGGTCAATAATCACTATTTCTGAGGAGTGACTATTCACTTTCGCTAAAGGAGTGCGTTTTTTCACTCCTAGTAGGAGTGAGTAGTCACTTTTTCATAAGAGTGAATGCTCTTTTTTTTTTTTTTTTTTTTTTTTTTTTTTTTTTTTTTTTTTTTGCAATGAATTCTTTTTTTATTGCTATTATGGGCATTTTAAAAGAATCGTGTCTTTTAGAACATACAATGAAAATAAATTCAAACGTGGTAAAGATTGGAATAAAATACTTTATTGACAATATTTATTTAATTCAAAGTATGTAACATTAATTGAACTTTTTAAGGGAAAATGTAATTAAAGTTACACATGAATTAGATTATTGACAGAAATAGTAAACTATTTTATTCCAATCTTTCTCCTTGTGTTTGCTTTCATTGGTAGTCCGATAAATATATGATAGTTTTAAAATGCCCATAAGCACAAGTTATTAAACAGTTTTAAAATATTAAACATACATTTTTTTTCAGATATACCCATTAAGTTTTACATATTATTTAAATAAATCCATAATGCACGTTATCTATGTTTTTTTTATGTGTAATTAAAATCTTATTTCTGAAAAATATATATTAATACAAGTCGTATTTATAAAATGACATGGTAAGTCATATTTAATTTCAATTTTTTATTACCGTATATAGAGTAGATGTGCATGTAGTACCTGCCGGCGAAGACACTCACGAGCTAATGCTAATCCTATGGGGAAGCATTTTTCTAATATCTGGTTTGCATTTTGACATTTTATTTATTTATTTATTTTACATTGAATAGCTGAAGTTCGTCTCTATATCGCATCTTTTTTTACTTTTTCGATTTCGGTAGCAGATATTTTTATAAAGTTTCTTTTACTTTCAAAACCGGTACCAAAAATGAAAGTGTTATTTAAAAAAATATCTGCAGATAAAATTGAAAAAGTAAAAATAAACAAATATTTAAGAGAAAATGTGTTTTTGTCGTCTTCTGTAACTTAATTGTTTTTATTTAAATGGTGAACGATTAAGCCCTATAAGCCCTTCTTTGACTGTGCCCTTAAACATTTTTTTCGGCTTCATGAGCGGTTTGATTGCCAGATTATAAAATAGGCAAAACATCGTTAGATTCATTTTTAAAAAATAATAATAAAATGAAGAAGATATTGAAATTTTATAAATCACATTAATATAACTTAAAAACAACTATTTATAAAAATTTTGGTGTCATTACATTTTGGTAAGTGCAATTTAAAAATTAAAATTGATTACTTAAGTTTTTAATTAAATCAAAATATTTTATGCACTATAAACATTACCGTAATTGCTTTTTTAACAGTGCCTATATGAGATGTACGTTACTGGAAAATCACTACTTAAGTATTCTAGTAATGGACACTCCTCTCAAAACCTTAAAAATTAATGAAATTTTATAAACGACATTAAATAAATAAAATTCAAAGCTTTCTTCAACTACAAAAACAAAAATTTCAATTTTGCAATAAAATAAGGAATACTTAAATTTATTAAATGAAGCCAGCTCTTAGTATGATTTTCAATGAAAACACGATTTTCAATGAAAAAAAAGTGAAACTTAAAAACATTATTTTGTGCTTCCTGATTGGTTTAATTAAGAGTGTCAACAAAAGTGCTAAATTATAAAATATGCAAGGGCGAGTTACGAAAAAAAAAAATAAAAAAAAATAAAAAAAAAAAAAAACTAAATTTTTATTAGTTTTTTTTTTTTTTTTTTTTTTTTTTTTTTTTTTATAAACCAAAAACATTCAGGTGTGTGCATTACTGTTACATCTACCCTATAGTATTCTATAAATGTGAGTTAAAGTTTTATAAAAGTATACTCATGTACGAAAAAGAAAAATAAAGAAAATATGAAATACAAGAAATGACTACATATGTATTATTCTTACTATTGGAAAAACAATTTTAATGAGTTATTTATCTCTAATAAATAAATTTCATCTAATGTAAGTCATACTGCAAATTTTTAAAATTACTAAAGCTATTCATTTATAAACATCAAGGATAAAACACAAATCTTTGCGTCAGCGATTTTTTTTTCCTCCACGCACATAAAGATAGCAGAAGCAAACAGCTTCCTGTTAAAGTAAAACTTTAACTCAACATTCTAGAAGTTACATTCGGAAAATAAAAATTTGAAATTAAAATTGACTTACCGGTTTTTTATTTTAAATATTATCCGTTGTTTGATGAATAATAATCCTTTGTTTGATAAATAAGATATGTGCAGTGCAACATCTTCGTCACTGAGTATTAATGGAGTATTATTGCTTTTTACTGAATTATTTGTTCTCCATTTTGACTTCAGATCAAGAAACTTAATCTATGTGGATTATTTTGAATCATAAGATATCGGAGTATATCCAAGATCGAAATTTAAACTACTTTTCAGTATTAATAATACAAATTAAAGATCCACATTTGCAGACCGAGGAAACGAAAGTGAGACACATAACGGACACGATAAAATGGCGGAAACATTTTTATCATCACAACTGAGAAGACGATTTCTGATTGGCTGATGCGTAATACGTATCTAAGTCACTTTTTAAGAGTGACCGTTGACTCTATCGAAGGAGTGACACTCATTTTTGAAAACGAGTGCGTTTTAATAGCACATAAGCGTAATTTTATAGGTTATATTATAAAATGTAATTTTTGAAAAGTAAGAATTGACATATTTAGGTAATTTTCATTGTTTTACTCCATATATTGGTTCAAAGTTGAGCGGGGAATTTTTTCAAGTGTATAATGCCGGGCTTTCACTCTCGTTAACGGAGTGAGATTTTTCACTCTCGACAACGGAGTGAGATATTTCACTCCTTTTTAGGGAGTCGGAAATTCCACTCTTAAAAGAGTGTATTTGTATAAAGTTCACTCTAAAAAGAGTGAAAATGCAAATCACTCCTACAAAAAGTGAGCTATTCACTCCTCCCAGTTTTAGAGTGTGAATATTTTAAACTGAAGTCATTATAATTTTAATAAAGAAAGAGAAAAAAAACGATAAAAAATCTTTTTTAACTACTAAATAAATATCTGTAAAGTATTATAGCATTATGTATTGATGGGAGAAAGTATTATTTATAGTTATTAAGAAGGCATTTAGCCCAGATTTTTTACTCAATATTATGTTCTCTGTGCACCAGCTGTCAAATTTATTCACTAAAACGGAGAAATAGATCTCTCAAAATATACAAATAAACACTTAAAAAGTGTTGTAAAAATAGATATTATTTAGTTATTATTTACCTTAGATCTTTTGGATGCTCTCGCATCCATTTTCAAAGGAGTATAAAAGAAGATAATTCATTAGAAATGGAAAACGTAAAAACAAAACAAAAACAGTCCGCATGTACAAACAAAGTCACTATGAATTCATCAAAACACCAAGGACATTGTACCAGAATGCCAAATATTAAGAAATAATGTCATTAAAAACAGTATCATTGTTAAGCAAAATTTCGAGGGATTCACGGATAGTTGAAGAGTAATGGTTTGATGTTGAAAAGATTATTTTAGCTTTGTCGAAATTTATCAAAATATTTTCTTTTCTTTGCATTCTAGATAAGGCTGTACTAGGATTGTTGTATTGTATATCCGAAAAATGCTCTTTCAGTCTTACTTTTAATCTTCGAAATTTAATATATTATAGAACTTTGATATTATATAAAAAATCATAATTGAGATATTTAAAAAAATAAATTATGTATTTCGAATTTTAGAGGAAATAAATTTACTTTAAATACTTAATTAAAATTAAATAACCAATTTATAATTTTAATAAAATTTGAATGTCTTTTAGTACATACAGCTAATTAGAAATTTTTAATACAATTTTATTTCATAAATTTTAATTTGTGACATTATTAGCAATAATCATGTTTTAAACATTGTTTTAAATGTAATGTTTTAAACGTGTTTTAAACAGCTGTTTTAAACGAAATGTTTTAAACAAAACAACCCTGGTGGGGGAGTCGACTTATACGCGAGACCTAAAAAAAAATCTATAAATAAAATATCGGAAAATAGTTTGCTAGCGAATCGATGCTACAGCACCCCATTGTGTTTGTAGAGTACAAAATCCAAACTCCGGAACCCTTCCAACCTTGACGATTCTGAATTTAAGATAATTTTTAATTTATTTTTCAAAAAAAAAAAAAAATCTACCCTACCCTGTTGCAAAGAACAACAAAAAAAAAAAAAAAAAAAAGGTGTGTGATTTATGTCATTTCGGAATGCTTCAGGAGTCGATCTTTTCAGAACGATTTCGAGGAGTCGTTCTTTTTCAGAGTTGTTTCTTGTCGGAACGAGTCAGAGGAATTGCTCGTTTTCGGAGTCGTTTCATTTTGGAATGAGTCCGAGGAATTGATCCTTTTCTCAGTCGTTTAATTTCGGAACGAGTCCGAGGATCGGTCCTTTTCGGAGTTGGTACATTTCGGATCTATCCGAATTGTATTCCGAAGAATTGCTCCTTTCGATTCCACGAACTCGTTCCGAAACGGACGTATTCTTTTTTACATACTGAAATCTTCCTTTAGTTCCACTGCTGGGATCGCTCTTTTTGATTCGTTCCTCAACAAAAAGGGAAGTTTGATTTCATTGAGCATGACAGTTGGTATAATTGACAGTAGGTATAATATAGGGGGCAAGGGGGGCGGGCGCCCCCCTTGCCCCCCCGTAGCTACGCCACTGTCTTTAATAGACATTGAATTATTACTATTTTCATCCGTATTTTCTTGTATTTTTACAACCAAAAATTCCTCGATTTTAACTAAATCGTCAACAACAATGTCCTTTGCTTTAGTAAATGAATCGTATAAAGCATTAATACTTTCTTCGGCGATTCCAAAATAAGATTTCTTTAAATCAGCTTCTTAGCTAATTATTTCTGCTTTAAGCTTCTCAGTTAATTTAACATTTTTATTTTCTATTGCTTCAGCTACTTGAATGTTATATCTATTAATTTCTTTTATAGTGAAATTAAATTTCTGTTCACTTTGTATTTCTACTTTCGTTTTCATTCTGAAGTAATTAACCTTTATAATTAAACTTAAATAATACGCTAGACGCTCCGGCTCGACGGACCAAACAATTTATTTATGTTGAAATTTTAACTGCTTAAACTTAGAGAATTGATTTTTATTTGAATAGAATAGAAAATAAAGTACAGTAGAACCCCGCTAATTCGGACTCCGATAATCCGGATCTCCGGATAATTCGGATCGGTTTGGTCATTTCTTTTTCAAGTTTGAGAAGCGATTGGCTAATTTCCGTAACATTAACTTGTTTCACCGTCGTATTCTAAATAAAAAAACTTTTTCTGACATGTTTTCGGAATAAGTAAGCAAAGTAAACATTATTACTGTCTGCAAATATTCAATAAGTTTAACATAAAGGTGATTTTCTGTTAGTATGTTATATTTTATTTCTTTTTTTTTTTCTAATTCTCCGGATAATCCGGATTTTCGATAATCCGGATTGGGTCCGGTCCCAATTAATCCGAATTATCGGGTTTTACTGTACCTTTCTTTATCCTCTGGTTTTGTTCGACGTTTTCAGAACTTAAGGTATAATATTGCTTGTTGTGGAATAACTTGAAAAACATTGTCTTAAAAAACATTCGTTGACTTGTTTGTTGATTTTATACCTTCGAATATGAATTCTTACAGAAATAAAAATATGATTTAATGGGATTTTTAAAGCGATTTAATAGACTTCAGCAAAACGTAAACATTCTTTGAATCAGAACATATTCTCAACTGTCACGCAGTCAATCTGCGGAATAAAGAATAATCTAAAAAGATGAGTTACAAATGAATACATACAAATTATATCTATGAAAAAACATATTGGGAATTAACAAACACAAATGAATGAGAATTAATTAAATATAATATTAATTAAAGTCAAAATAGCCTCGTTTTATCAAGATCAAATGTTTTTGGTGCTGCCATCTACAGTCATATTTCAGAAATAATAGTGCCATTTCTGAAGATTCCTTTTTAGGATTCAACTGACAGATTTACTTTAATACGCAACCTACGTAGCCAGATAGAAAGAGTTATAGTTTAATTTTATCTCAGCTTGCAGAAATATTTCTAAATATTAATGAGTAAATATTCCAATATTTAATGTAATTCTGCTTAGATTTCCTTACTGTTGTAAGATTATTTTGAAAATATTTTGTTTTTAAACTGTACACAGTATTTTACTTTTTACAAAGATAAAGCTTTTTCTTTCTGAAAGTTGTTTGATTATCCGTATTATATACAGTTGAACCTCGAAAATCCAGACCTCCAAAATCCGGAAGTCTCTAAAATCCAGACATCTTCCGATTTCAGTTTTATTAATTTTCAAAATAAGATTTAGTTGCAATTTCCATATTTATTTTGGAATGTAGTTTTAATCCCTTTTAATTGAAACTAAGTACCGTATATACTCGCGTATAAGTCGACCCGCCTACAAAAAAAAAAAAAAAAAAAAAAAAAAAAAAAAAAAAAAATTTCTCTTTTATGCAAGAAATAAAATTTAATTATACATACAAACAAACAGAATTTCTACATAACAAGTGCTGCCACTGAAAAAGAAAAATTATGTAAAACGCCATTGACTGAAAAGTACTGAATGTCATGAGTAGGTATAGGATGGGAGTTCAACCCCAGCGTGGTGGAGGTGGTGGAGGGAGGAGGAGGAAGTGGAACCACCACCACCTCCTATAAGAGGGAGGGAGGATCACCACCACTTGAATGAGAAGCTTATCTGATGGAGAGTGTTTTATACTATAATAGGATGAGGGGAGGGCTTAAAATTGAGGGGGCTTAAATTTTTAGGGTTTGAAACTTATGAGATTATACTGTAGTAGAGGGGTGGATGTTTGGAGTCTGTTAGAGTATGATGGGATTTTTAGAGAGAGAGAGAGAGAGGGGGGAGGGCTTATTTTTTAGGAGGGGCTTAAAATTGAGGGGGGCTTAAATTTTTTTGGGGAATTCAAATTAGAGTAGAGATTGGAATCAACTTAGAGTAGGAAAGATATTTGAATACGAAATGGAAAAAAATGTAGTGGCGCCCTCTATCGGTGGGAATTGGAACGTGGAGTTTTCTGAAATAATAAGCTTATTTTTTAGGAGGGGCTTAAAATTGAGGGGGGCTTAAATTTTTTTGGGGGAGTTTAAATTAAAGTAGAGATTGGAATCAACTTAGAGTAGGAAGGAAATTTGAACATATCGTAAAATATGTTACAGTATGATGAGATTTTAGGAAAGGGGGAGGGCTTAATTTTTAGGGGGCTTATTTTTAGGAGGGGCTTAAATGTATTTTTTTTTCTTTAAGATTGGAATCAACTTAGAGTAGGAAGGAAATTTGAACATATCGTAAAATATGTTATAGTAAGATGAGATTTTAGGAAAGGGGGGAGGACTTAATTTTTAGGGGGTTTATTTTTAGGAGGAGCTTAAATGTATTTTTTTTTTCTTAAAGATTGGAATCAACTTAGAGTAGGAAGGAAATTTGAACATATCGTAAAATATGTTATAGTAAGATGAGATTTTAGGAAAGGGGAGGGCTTAATTTTTAGAGGGGCTTAATTTTTAAGGGGCTTAATTTTTTTTATTTAGGATCTGAAGCTTATAATATCATACTATAGCAAAGGGGTAACCTCCTCATTTTCCAAACTTCACCCCCCCCCGGAAGATTTTTATTTGTGTGCTGCCCTCTGTTGGATCGAATTTTCGTTGGAAATTAATAATTTTAAAAAATTGAGTCTGATCAATTAAGCATTGCTCATCACGCCTGTGAGATAATCGAGTATTGCGATAAGGAGGAAGGTGAGTCTGCTTAATTAAACATTAATCACAATTGCCCATTGCTCATCCCGCCTGTGGCCGCATGTCTTATATTACAATCGAATCATCTCTAACTTAAAATAGTATGTTATCAACACGTATTCACTGCCTTGCACAAACATCCGATAACCAAACAATTTTAACAGGAACTAGCTGATATAAGAAAAATATCAACTAAGATTACATTTCACATATTTACAAATGACAAGAAAGAGAACTTTGTTTGATGTTTCAACTAAGCTTTTTAAAACGACAATTTAATTTCATTAAACCATTACATATGTTTTTTTTGGAGGTTCTCTGTTTTATACAATTTACATTAACGTTAGAGCAACAATGAAAATATTTTTAACTTTACTTTACCTAAACCTTGATTTTTACACCATTCAAAATATATAAACTACTTCATTATTAATTATTTTTCGATGTACAGTTCTAATAAACGGTTAATTACCATGTATTCATTTTAATAAGTTTGCTGTATTCACATAAAAAGTGTTTTTACAAGTTATTATCTATTAGTCGATAACGACAAATTTAAGCAATATATTACTTTAGTATAGTATTGTTTTATCACTGTGCTGAAAATAAGTGATTCTTTTTCCGTTAATTTTCACATGAATTTTCTAATCAATTAGTAAAAAATTACAACAGCATGATAAACACCAGATAACATCGAGCCTTTCTTATCAAATACCATCATATTATCAGATCACTTTGTAAACCAATCCTATTATTTTTTTAAAAAACAGTAGCGCCTCCTAGAATTTAATAGATTTTTGTGAATCTGTAGAAATTTATCACACTGTTTATTGTTTTTTGTCATATGAAGATGTTAAGCGCTGTTCTTTAAGTGAGTGCTGTACAAGAAATTTCTTACTTCATGAATATGGAATCGGATTTACCCAGTCAAGAGGTGCAAGTTTCGAATAGTGAAAGATCACCCTCTTCATCGACCCAACCATCCTTTTCTTGTAATCAATGTCAGAAATGCTTCTCTAGAAAGATTGCGTTAACCAGACATCAAAGATCCCACTTGGATAAAAAGTCCTTTAAATGTGAAACTTTCATTCAAAGTACTGATTTAAAACGACATAGTGTTACTCATTCCAAGACACCCATTTTATATAAATGTGATCAATGTGCAATGGAATTTTATAGAAAGTATTCGTTAAGAATTCACAAGAGATTTCATAAGACATATAAATGCAATGAATGTTCAATAGAACTCTCTAAAAAATATTTGTTAAAAATTCACAAGAGATCTCATAAGAAGTTTCATGTTTGTGAAAAATGTTCTAACTCGTTTCTATCAAAGTCTGCTTTAACTAAACATAAAAAAAGTCATCGTCAAAAGGAATATAAATGTAAACACTGTGGTGTTATATTTTACTCTGATATCGATTTTTTATTTCACAAAAAAGTTCATTACAGGAATTTCGAATGCAAACACTGTAACAAAACATTTAATGTTGACACCAAGTTTATTCAACATTTGATTAAAATGCATAAGTGAAAAAATGCAAACTTTGTCAAATCATGTGAAATGGTTGATTTTCTGTACAGTTTATAATTTTTTTGTATTTTTATCATTATCGAGAATGATGAATAAATAATGTGTAAATGAAAAAAGCTTTAGTCTTGTATTTTTGTTATAACAATTCATAAATTTTAATAATTATTTCACGATATTGTAAAAAATTTTCTTAAATTTTAACATTTAGAAAAAAGGTTCCTATCAATTAAAATACTGAATTTGTATTTATATTGAATTAATTTTCAAATACTTTTAATATATTAGAATTATTTACCAAGTTTAATTTATCATTTATATTAGCAATTGTTATTCACATAATCATGATGGATATTACCTAGTGTTGCCACAAAAATTTTCAAAAAGAACGAAACTGTTAACATTGTGTATCATTAACCACTCAGATTAAAACTTTTACCTAGTGTTGCCACAAAATTTTTCAAAAAGAGCGAAACTGATAACATTATTTATCATATACTTACTTAAATTTAAACCTTGTGTTGCCACAAAGTTCTTCAAAAAATAGTAAAACCATTGACTTAATATATAAACTACCACTTATGTACAAAGACTTTTTTTTTTTTTTTTTTTTTTTTAGTTTATTAAAAAATGGTTGACTAAAACTAATGGCATTACTAATTTTTTAATGTTTAACTGTAACCAACGCTGATTTTTTAACATATATTAGGATATGTGTTGTTTTTAAGCATTCAGTTTGCAAGTGATTTCCGTTTGAACTTTCATCAGCAGCTATTCTTATTTTTTGAAAATGGATTCTGTAGCAAATTTGTTAAAAAGACCTCTCGACGAAGTAGTTTCTTCTTCAAAGTATCAACGTTTAGAAGAATGTAATGAACCTGCTTATGTGAATGAATTAAACTTGCCGAGATTAGAAGTTCCCAATGCATTGAACACTAACAATGAGACAATATCATGTGATTATCCACTGAATGTGAAATCTGAGATTAATACGAATTTTTTTAACTTAATTTCCCAAGACGAATATTTTCAAGAACCCACTACTAGATGCGAAGAGACTATGTTCCAAGCAATCAACCTTTCCCAAGCAAGTGATGAAAGCCAATCCACCACTTCACGAACTAAAAGGGGCAAATCCTGTAATCGTGTTATATTTCGAGAAGAACTCGGTGATTGTATCTTCTTAATTTTAAAACTGTATAACAGACAATTTTATATACATATTCAAGAGTTTAAACGCAGTGGGCTTACTAATGAAGAAATTGTAACGAAAAATGCAATTTTTATGGATGTTAACAGTTGGTACGAATTTTGCAATAAAATTTTTCCATTTAATTTGAAGTATAAAAGTTCCTCGTTTGTTGCTAATAACATGATATTAGTGTTAAATTTTAACAATTCTATCATGCGAATTAAACATTTAAAGAATTATTCTCACATTGACTTGAACGAGCATCAGTTAGAAAAGTTAAAAATAAAAGCCTTTGATCTGAATAAAGAACTTCTTCAGCATATATATGTAAAGCATTTGCCAAACTTAATAAGACAGAAATGTATCGTTAGTCACACATCTTTAGAAAATGAACGCATGTGTCAACATAAACTTATAACGTGTATTGAAAATAGTATGTCGAGTATACTAAAGCGCATTTTTGAATGCAATGGATGTATTTTTAACCACGAATCTGTAATCTTTCATCCCTGTTTGATATTAAATAATCGACAAAAATTTGAACAAATGGGAGAAATGTTATTAACTCTAATAGATTTCGACTTTGTTATGTCCTCGTTTTTAAACGAAGTAGATTGTATTAGTGAAAACTTCTTATCTAATATTAATGTAGAAACCATTCAAAACGAATTGTTTAAAATAATGAAATAAAATGTTTTACTATTCTCTTTAATATGTGTGTTTAATTATTTTCAAAATGTATGTTTATTTCGTTTAGCTTTTTCAAAACATTTATAAATTGTTTCAATTTGTATATGTGTAAAAAAAGAAACACTTCATTATTAATAAAAAATATATTAACTATCTTAAAAAATAATAATGTATAAAAAAAGAAACATTTCATTATTAATAAAAAATATATTAACTATCTTAAAAATAATAATCTTAATATTTTAATTCATTCTTTTCAAAAATTAGAAAGTTAAACAGTTAATAAAAATTAATAAGTTAAAAAAAAAAAACTTTATAAAAAAATTAATATCAATAGAAATTTTTTTCAAATGTTTAAAATATATTTTGAAAATTTTAAAATGTATTACAACTTATTAAAATTGAGTTTACTGATTTATATGAGTATCTATATTATTTTCACTCTGTTATATTACTGTAACATTACAACAGATTCATAGTTAAAGACATATAAACATTAGGATGTATATAAAAGTAATAGATTAATATACTCTCTTGTTTTATTAAAAAATAAAATAACTTCATAAAAATAAAAGTTTTATAAAAAAGTTTTAAAAATAATTCATTAGATTAAAAAAAAAAAAAAATGACAAATTAAAAAAATATATTTCATAAGTTTACAAAAAAAGAAAAAAAAAGTAACATAAAAAGTTTTATCGAAAAAAGTAACATAAAAAGTTTTAACAAAAAAAAAAAAAAAAAAGTATTATAAGAAGTTAAAAAAAAAAAAAAAAAGTATTATAAAAAGTTTTAACAGAAAAAAACTTTACACAAAAAATAATATCAATAGAATTTTTTTTTCAAATGTTTAAATTATATTTTACAAAAGTTAAAATGAGTTTTCTGATTTATGTATATTATTTTCACTCTAATATCTTACTGTAACATTGCAATTCATTTGCAATTTATTCATAGTTAAACATATAAACATTAGGATGTGTATAAAAGCAATGCATTAATATACTATCTTGTTATTAAAGACAAAATAATTTCATAAAAATATTTTCAAAATTAAAAAAAAAAGTTTCATAAGTTTACAAAAAATAAAAACTTTATGAAAAAGTTTAAAAAATATTTTATAAATTAAGAAATATATTTCATAAATTTCAAAAAAAAAAAAAAAAAAAAAAAAATCATAACTTAAAAGTTATTTCAAAAGTTCTAAAAATATTACATAAGTTCAAACGTTTAAAAAATACTTTCCAAAATTAAAAAATATTACAACTTATCAAAAATGAGTTTACCGATTCATTGATTTATGTGTGTATGTTATTTTTATCATATTATCTTACTACCGGCATTAAATTACGTTCATAGTTAAACACATTAGGTTATGTATAAAAGCAATAGATTTATAAAAATTCAAAAGTTTAATAAGTATTCAAAATATTTCGTAAACTTAAAGAATGAATTTCTTCCAACTTATTAAAAATGTGTTGACCGATTTACCTACTTTATATTTTACTTTCATAATATAATTTTTCTATCGACGTAACATTTTATAGTTGTATAAAAACATTGATTAATATGCTCTTTTGTTTTATGAAAATTATAAAACTTTTTTCATAAAGATTAAAAAATGTATTTCGTAAGTTTAAAAAAAAAAAAAGTTCAAAAGTTAAAAAAAAAAAAATAAATAAAAATCAAATGTTTAAAAAATGATTTACAAGTTTAAAAAAAAAAAATATTACAACTTATCAAAAAATGAGTCTACATATTTATATTATCTTACTACCGACATTACAGAACGTTCTTAGTTAAACACTTATAAACATCACTAAATGTATAAAAGCAATTGATACTTTCCTGTTTTTATTAAAAGTCATACTAACTTTATAAAAATGTTTTCAAATAATAATAAAAAAAGCTGTTATTAGATACTCCCCTTTAATTACATCTCATTGATAAGTTTTAATCAACCATCCGACCATTCAACTATTATGTGAGTTAGGATCTCATTGATAAGTTTTAATCAACCAACAAACCAACTATTTATTTTCCCTAGCAATCAGCTATTTATTTACCCTAGTAACCAAAAAGCTTTTATCGACACATGAACAAAATTTTAAGATGCAAGACTCGTCCTTTTTAATCGAAAATACAATGACTTATATTATATATATATTTTTTTTTTCTTACTTAAATGAAACCTTCGCATGTGCATGGTAAAACTTAGAAATATTCATTTAATACACAAATTTAAAGAAAACAGACAAGATCTTCACACTTCTTTTAGTATTGTACTAACATTTTACCAAATATCTTTAGAACTCAACAAGATTTTAAATAATTATTTTAATAAAAATTGACATTTGTAAGTAACATTATTGAACGAACTTGGAAAAATTAACTTGGCAAAACAGGTTTTCGCTGTTCCAACTTAGTAATATTCATAAGTTTATATGTTAATCAACCTGTTTGGTTATGTCCCAGCATGGCTTTATAAAATATATCTAAAAAAAAAACCTTTAATATTAATGTTTAAAAATATGTAGTTAGTCTTTTATAGATAATTATTTTCACTTCTTTTATTTAAAAACATTTTTAAATAAAATTAATACACTTGCCAATTTATCTGTGTTTTATGAAATGTGCATGCAAAACTTTTAATTATAATTTCCACATTTTTAGTATTTCAAATTATTGTTTTCAAGGTGTACTAAAATTTGGAAAAATATTTAATTTTCATGCATAATTAAAATAAAATAGTTTAATAATAAAGACACATTTAACATTCTATACTCACCATCGCAAAAGCACGTCCAACGCAGTCAAATGTTTGGGAAGAAATGAAAAATTCAAAGTCCTTATCAGAAAATGTTATCAGATAATTCTATCGAAAGATCTGTGACGTCAAAGAACATGTATGTGAAAATTAACGGAAAAAGAATCACTTATTTTCAGCACAGTGATAAAACAATACTATACTAAAGTAATATATTGCTTAAATTTGTCGTTATCGACTAATAGATAATAACTTGTAAAAACACTTTTTATGTGAATACAGCAAACTTATTAAAATGAATACATGGTAATTAACCGTTTATTAGAACTGTACATCGAAAAATAATTAATAATGAAGTAGTTTATATATTTTGAATGGTGTAAAAATCAAGGTTTAGGTAAAGTAAAGTTAAAAATATTTTCATTGTTGCTCTAACGTTAATGTAAATTGTATAAAACAGAGAACCTCCAAAAAAAACATATGTAATGGTTTAATGAAATTAAATTGTCGTTTTAAAAAGCTTAGTTGAAACATCAAACAAAGTTCTCTTTCTTGTCATTTGTAAATATGTGAAATGTAATCTTAGTTGATATTTTTCTTATATCAGCTAGTTCCTGTTAAAATTGTTTGGTTATCGGATGTTTGTGCAAGGCAGTGAATACGTGTTGATAACATACTATTTTAAGTTAGAGATGATTCGATTGTAATATAAGACATGCGGCCACAGGCGGGATGAGCAATGGGCAATTGTGATTAATGTTTAATTAAGCAGACTCACCTTCCTCCTTATCGCAATACTCGATTATCTCACAGGCGTGATGAGCAATGCTTAATTGATCAGACTCAATTTTTTAAAATTATTAATTTCCAACGAAAATTCGATCCAACAGAGGGCAGCACCCAAATAAAAATCTTCCGGGGGGGGGGTGAAGTTTGGAAAATGAGGAGGTTACCCCTTTGCTATAGTATGATATTATAAGCTTCAGATCCTAAATAAAAAAAATTAAGCCCCTTAAAAATTAAGCCCCTCTAAAAATTAAGCCCTCCCCTTTCCTAAAATCTCATCTTACGATAACATATTTTACGATATGTTCAAATTTCCTTCCTACTCTAAGTTGATTCCAATCTTTAAGAAAAAAAAATACATTTAAGCTCCTCCTAAAAATAAACCCCCTAAAAATTAAGTCCTCCCCCCTTTCCTAAAATCTCATCTTACTATAACATATTTTACGATATGTTCAAATTTCCTTCCTACTCTAAGTTGATTCCAATCTTAAAGAAAAAAAAATACATTTAAGCCCCTCCTAAAAATAAGTCCCCTAAAAATTAAGCCCTCCCCCTTTCCTAAAATCTCATCATACTGTAACATATTTTACGATATGTTCAAATTTCCTTCCTACTCTAAGTTGATTCCAATCTCTACTTTAATTTAAACTCCCCAAAAAAATTTAAGCCCCCCTCAATTTTAAGCCCCTTCTAAAAAATAAGCTTATTATTTCAGAAAACTCCTCGTTCCAATTCCCACCGATAGAGGGCGCCACTACATTTTTTTCCATTTCGTATTCAAATATCTTTCCTACTCTAAGTTGATTCCAATCTCTACTCTAATTTGAATTCCCCAAAAAAATTTAAGCCCCCCTCAATTTTAAGCCCCTCCTAAAAAATAAGCCCTCCCCCCTCTCTCTCTCTCTCTCTAAAAATCCCATCATACTCTAACAGACTCCAAACATCCACCCCTCTACTACAGTATAATCTCATAAGTTTCAAACCCTAAAAATTTAAGCCCCCTCAATTTTAAGCCCTCCCCTCATCCTATTATAGTATAAAACACTCTCCATCAGATAAGCTTCTCATTCAAGTGGTGGTGATCCTCCCTCCCTCTTATAGGAGGTGGTGGTGGTTCCACTTCCTCCTCCTCCCTCCACCACCTCCACCACGCTGGGGTTGAACTCCCATCCTATACCTACTCATGACATTCAGTACTTTTCAGTCAATGGCGTTTTACATAATTTTTCTTTTTCAGTGGCAGCACTTGTTATGTAGAAATTCTGTTTGTTTGTATGTATAATTAAATTTTATTTCTTGCATAAAAGAGAAATTTTTTTTTTTTTTTTTTTTTTTTTTTTTTTTTTTTTTTTTTTGTAGGAGGGTCGACTTATACGCGAGTATATACGGTACTTAGTTTCAATTAAAAGGGATTAAAACTACATTCCAAAATAAATATGGAAATTGCAACTAAATCTTATTTTGAAAATTAATAAAACTGAAATCGGAAGATGTCTGGATTTTAGAGACTTCCGGATTTTGGAGGTCTGGATTTTCGAGGTTCAACTGTATATAATACGGATAATCAAACAACTTTCAGAAAGAAAAAGCTTTATCTTTGTAAAAAGTAAAATACTGTGTACAGTTTAAAAACAAAATATTTTCAAAATAATCTTACAACAGTAAGGAAATCTAAGCAGAATTACATTAAATATTGGAATATTTACTCATTAATATTTAGAAATATTTCTGCAAGCTGAGATAAAATTAAACTATAACTTTGTGCTTTCTACTTTAGTGATGCCTATCACATTAAAGTTTGAGCAAAATCTGAACCATTCAATGATTTTTCATTTGAATCTAATGTAGTGAACCTCAACCTTTAGAATTGTGGAAGGTAAGAATTTGTTGCAGTTATTGAAAAGCTTTCAGAATCAACAAGCTTTTTTCTTAGCATTACATGCTGATGACACGGCCATACTTTTTAGAAACATATCACTAAACATTGTGATCGAACAACTCCAATCCTACCTCCAGGCTCTTTCTATCTGGCTACGTAGGTTGCGTATTAAAGTAAATCTGTTGAATCCTAAAAAGGAATCTTCAGAAATGGCACTATTATTTCTGAAATATGACTGTAGATGGCAGCACCAAAAACATTTGATCTTGATAAAACGAGGCTATTTTGACTTTAATTAATATTATATTTAATTAATTCTCATTCATTTGTGTTTGTTAATTCCCAATATGTTTTTTCATAGATATAATTTGTATGTATTCATTTGTAACTCATCTTTTTAGATTATTCTTTATTCCGCAGATTGACTGCGTGACAGTTGAGAATATGTTCTGATTCAAAGAATGTTTACGTTTTGCTGAAGTCTATTAAATCGCTTTAAAAATCCCATTAAATCATATTTTTATTTCTGTAAGAATTCATATTCGAAGGTATAAAATCAACAAACAAGTCAACGAATGTTTTTTAGGACAATGTTTTTCAAGTTATTCCACAACAAGCAATATTATACCAAGAAGGCTATACCTTAAGTTCTGAAAACGTCGAACAAAACCAGAGGATAAAGAAAGGTACAGTAAAACCCGATAATTCGGATTAATTGGGACCGGACCCAATCCGGATTATCAAAAATCCGGATTATCCGGAGAATTAGAAAAAAAAAAAGAAATAAAATATAACATACTAACAGAAAATCACCTTTATGTTAAACTTATTGAATATTTGCAGACAGTAATAATGTTTACTTTGCTTACTTATTCCGAAAACATGTCAGAAAAAGTTTTTTTATTTAGAATACGACGGTGAAACAAGTTAATGTTACGGAAATTAGCCAATCGCTTCTCAAACTTGAAAAAGAAATGACCAAACCGATCCGAATTATCCGGAGATCCGGATTATCGAAGTCCGAATTAGCGGGGTTCTACTGTACTTTATTTTCTATTCTATTCAAATAAAAATCAATTCTCTAAGTTTAAGCAGTTAAAATTTCAACATAAATAAATTGTTTGGTCCGTCGAGCCGGAGCGTCTAGCGTATTATTTAAGTTTAATTATAAAGGTTAATTACTTCAGAATGAAAACGAAAGTAGAAATACAAAGTGAACAGAAATTTAATTTCACTATAAAAGAAATTAATAGATATAACATTCAAGTAGCTGAAGCAATAGAAAATAAAAATGTTAAATTAACTGAGAAGCTTAAAGCAGAAATAATTAGCTAAGAAGCTGATTTAAAGAAATCTTATTTTGGAATCGCCGAAGAAAGTATTAATGCTTTATACGATTCATTTACTAAAGCAAAGGACATTGTTGTTGACGATTTAGTTAAAATCGAGGAATTTTTGGTTGTAAAAATACAAGAAAATACGGATGAAAATAGTAATAATTCAATGTCTATTAAAGACAGTGGCGTAGCTACGGGGGGGCAAGGGGGGCGCCCGCCCCGGGCGCCGAGGCTAAGGGGCGCCAAATTGAGAGTGATTTAAACCGAGATTATCTTACATATTTTAACAATAAACGAAAATTGTTGACTTTAATTTTTTTTTTTATGTTTGTTAATATATTCTTTAGTAAAATATTTTGCTGTATCCAATTAATGAAGAAAGGAAAAAATTATGCAAATATTTCTAGGGATGGCTCAACACAGTCGGTAACGAAGATAATTATGTTTCTGGATTGAGACGCAAAATGATTAAATAGGGGTGTCAAATTCAAAGGAGCTTTAAACTGAAATTATTTCACATATTTTGAAAATGAATAATAATTGTTGACTTCTTTTGTGTGTCTGTGTGAATATTTTGAAGAAATTCGGTGAAGTTGGAAGGAATGGCAAAATTCATAATTGTCGATCGCTGATGGAGGCTTTTAACTGTCTAGCAAGAAGTAAATAAATCAAAAAGCCCATTGTAGACTTGAAATCACATTTCTGGTATCAAGAACATTTTTCATTTGTAGCTAGCTGACCCGTCCGTCGATTTTTCCAAATGAACTGCGAATGATTAAAACGTCTATTCAAAATTTTTAAAAAAATCTTCCAAAATGAACCTCTTGGATGGGTTTCCAATGGCTTCCGCAGCATAGAACGGGTGTGCTATGCAGCCAATAACCACCCATTAAAAACATGCATTCAAATTTATTTCTGTCAAAATGAATCTCCGGAATGGATGTGCATTGCCTATGTCACCGTGTAGAAGGCGTACTGCACCCATGCAAGAACATCTGGTGATAATCGTAAAATGAATTGAAAGGAAGAAAATTCCCTTGAAATAGGTCCCATTAAATCTCAGATAAAAATGCCCCTGGTGATGGAAGATAGAACTAAAACCTATAAAAGACAATCGAAAACTAAGTTGAATGAGAAAAGCCCAGTGGAAATTGGGATCATAGAACCCGAGATAAGAAAACGTCATCTTCACATGAAGATGGAGCTAAAAATTTCAAGAAAATCATAAGCTAATTTTCAAGAATCAATACCTGTTGAAATCTATTTTGTAGAATCCGACAAAAAAGGGGCTTAAAAGTTCGACAGCCATAATACTTTAAAATGTAAATAAAGGGAAGAAACTGTTGTGGATGGACTCTTAACTTCTGTCACTTCACTCTATCCACAGAACACACTAGTAACTTTCAATTATATTGATAAAATACTTTTAAATTATGATTTTAGCATTCGATAGCGTTTAATAATTAAGTTGATTGTCTGCATGTTATATAATCTTTGATATATCGATTTCCGAAAACTAGTGGAGTATTCGGATGGAAAAAAAATATTTTTATTTTTATTTTTAAAGGATTTTTGTTTCTGTATGTTTCTCTCATATGCAGGGCTGCCATAGACGATTATTATTTTTTTTTTCTAATTGGTACCACTTTCCCAAAACATAAATCCTTACACTTCCTTACAAAACATCCTTACAAAATTTTAATTTCTTTCGACAGGGAAATCAAATACACACGGACGCACATATATTGGTTTTCACGCTGATTTTTGCTGTTCTTAGCATTTCATATAAATATTTAAAATGAAACCTACCTTAAACCAATGCAAAAAGTATTTAGCTGAAAGAACAAAAAGAAAAGGTATTATTTCTTCCTTATTGTAAAATCCCTTTTTCCGTCAAATTGTCATTGAGAAAGCCAAAAAATGAAATGTGAGCTACCTACCCAAAATTTTTCCTACTTAAATCGTGTATATATATATATATATATATAGCTGCTTGGCGCGCTTGGCTTTCTCTGTTTAAATAGAGCAACCCTACTGATTTGGCGAAGTTCCGCTGCGTGCATTGCGAGCGAACTGATTTTTCTCCTGTGTTAGTATGTCAGCTTGTATAATTAACTATTGCTTCATGCATTATTAATAATTTAATTGCAAAGTCCTATTCATGATTGGTGATCAACAGATAAGTTGTTTTTGTTCTCAATTTTTGTTCTCAATATTTTGTTATCTTACTTTTTATCCAATTTATATATGAATGTAAAGTTTATCATTTCCACGTGCAAAAATAGGGTTAGTTTGTGCTTATGTTACTGATACTATTTGCTGCACGTTACTGTTTTAATATATTTATTTTTTTTTCATTTTTTCCACCATTTATTACTCTGTTCTTTGTTTAATAATTTGGTTTTTGTGTGCTGGTAGCCCCAAATACGTATTATTTTGCTATTTCATGGCTAATACGTGGATGAAACCGCACACTTCATTTGTAGTTTCAAAGCATTTGGGGCCTGACGATTCTGCTTTTGGGGCTACAAATTACATTTGCATTTATTTTATTTATTTATTTATTCAGATTTACTCGTTTCACTATTTTTTTTTTATTATTATAATTTAATTCAATTCTCGTTTTGGTTTATTGTTTTATTGATAAAATCCATTGGTGAATCTTGTCTACTTTTAATGGTATTATATATTATATATATATATATAAACGAAGTAGGACTTTTCTATCTTTCTAGTACGACCACTACAAACGTCTGTTTTCGTCGTTTTAAAATTTCAATTTATTTTTCACATATTTAAATTCAATGCTTATGCATTAGAGAAAACTACATCTAACTATGTTAATTATGGGAATGACTGAGAGATCAATAGAATAAAATAATTTGACTCGAGAACTTCTTTGGTCTGAACTCTTTCATCATTGCATCTTAATATCATCTCAGTGAAATCGATTGGAGGTCTTACGAATTACTTACGCCAATTTCGGGACCTACATGGTCGTAAGTTATTCAGGCTTATCAGAATTGCCAAATCTAAACTTTTTTGTTCCAGTTCATGCTGTGGTTCCAATTCATGCTCATGTTGAGGCTTGTAATATTTTCCAGTAGGGGGCGAAGATGTCAATTTACGAGAAACGTTTAGTTTGATTGGTTAATTAGTTCTTGATTGACAAATGGTCAAGATCCGCACAATTCCTGGAATCTGAAACACACAAAGATTTAGCCACAAACGAAAGAAGAATTCCCTAAATGTCCGTATTTTCCATCTTAAGTTACTCTCTGATTTTACTGGTGGTCATAATAAATGTCATGTTGAAAAACAAAATTCAAGGAGTAAAATGGATTTTGAGAAGAAGAATTTATGGATTTTAATTAAAATTTCTGAATTTCAAAAGGATTTTAGTTTTTATCATTTTCATATAGAGCATATCTCTCTCTATATTGATATCTGATCATTGTCATGCGACTGAGAATATGTTAAGGGTTTATTATGATCTCAAACAAATTTTTTGGATATCTTGATTTACCATAAGAATTCAAGGCCTTTTATTGTTTTCCCACCCATCTTTAAAAATGGATTCGTAGCAGTGGCGTAGCTATGTATTTTGGCGCCAGGGGGCAGCAAGAAATTTTGCGCCCCCACCCCAATATAGATATATAACAATTTCTCTCAATTTGGCGCCCCTAGGCCTCGGCGCCCGGGGCGGACGCCCCCCTTGCCCCCCCTTAGCTACGCCACTGATTCGTAGCAATTTGAAATTCTAGAGTGACTGCAGTTTTTAATCAGGAGATTTAATCACCATAATCGGACGTATCATAACTTAGCAGTTTTAGTAAATGTGTTTTTTTCCAAATTTATACTGTTTATCGTATTTCCCATTACAGAGCCAGATTACCGCACAGGCCTATAAGGCTATGGCCTTGGACCCACTGTTGCTGGGGGCTCAAATTTAGTAAAATGATTTTATAAAAAAAGTCTTAAAATTACAGTTTCCGCATTATTTTCTAAAAAACAAAAATATACTTTGATTAATTTTGAAACCGTATCATAATATCTAATAATAATGCATTCCTATCCTCTACAACCCCTCCCCCCCAAGGTGCCCTCAAACAGGCGCTGGGTGATGGGCCCCGCACAACCCTAATCGGGCTCTGCATCCCACATGCTTAAAACAACATAAACATATCCGTGAACATACCGCTAATCTTTTGAAATTCCCATTCAAATTCAATATTGATGAAAATTAGAAATCTTCAGTAATCCTATGCATTTTAGTTTAGTGTGTTTGAGTAAAATTAGCCGAATACGTAAAACAAGAAAAAGTGAAGATGCCTTTTCCTCGTACAAGTCAAAAAGACTACTTTGTTTCTTCTTCCATTTTTTTTGGGGGGGGGAGGGGGGGCGCAAAAATTAATCCTGCCCCGGGCGCCAAAAAACGTAGCTACGCCTCTGATTAAAGATAACACTTTAAAATTGCCAAAATTTGAATTGCCGATATTTTATGGAGATATCAATAATTGGATTACTTTTAAGGAAACATTTCTGACTGCAATTCATAATAATGAAAATTTATCAGATCAATTAAAATTTTCTTATTTAATAGCGAGTGTAAAAAATTATCCTGCTAAATTAATTTCGGGATTTTCAATTTCCGGTGATAATTATAAAGAAGCGTGGGAAACTCTTGTTAATCGCTATGATAATAGTAAGAATTTGGCATACTCATTACTGTCAAAATTCATTAATGCTAAATCATTAAAATCACCTACGCAAAAATCAATTCTAGAGCTATTGGACACTTGTAATGAAGTTATTCGAAATTTGAAATCTTTAAAATTTGAATTTAATGAATTTGTTGATTTGATTTTAGTTTATTTAATTCAAACAAAATTTGATGATAATTTACGAAAACAGTGGGAGTTATCATTAAATGATGATTGTTTTCCAACTTATGAAATGGTAATTAGTTTTCTTGAAAAACAAGCATGTAGTCTGCAGAATTGTAATGTTGAATTTATTAAAACTGAATCTAAGTTTAATAATAAATTTGATCCTAAATCTCAACATTTTCCAAAAAGATCGATATCGAATAATGTTGTAACGGATAATGTGAATAAATCACAAAAAATTATTTGTCCAAAATGTAATGAACCCCACCAACTTCATAGATGCCCATCAATGCAGAATTTATCTGTTGAGCAACGCTGGCATTTAGTAAAATTTAAAAGGTTATGTACGAACTGTTTGCGTTCTTCTAACCATTTTGTTGCTAATTGTTTGATAAATACCACATGTAAACATTGTAATTCGAAACATCATACACTCCTTCATCGTGATCAATCTGCCCCTGCTCAACAACAAATTATTGGACAACAAGATCATATAACAACCCCAAATGCTGTAGGTAATTTAAATGAATCAAATTGTTTTACTAATCAATCGTTTAGTAGAAATTCTCAAACATTGTTGGCTACTGCCATTATACGTGTAAAATCCAAATCAGGCAAATTCATTCCTTGCAGGGCGATGATCGATAGTGGGTCTCAAAAGAGCCTACTTTCTAAAACTTGTTGTGAAAAATTAGGTCTTCCATCAAGGCCTACAAATCATAAAATCTCAGGTATAAATAATTTAGTTGCAGAAACAGCTCTTCAGGAAGTTTCTTTGACATTCTCTGCCCATTTTAATGATGAAGTCTTTCAGTTAGACGCGTTAGTTGTTAATCAGATAACAACAAATTTACCAAATTTTCTGATTACAACTACGTTTTGGCCACATATTGAAGGCTTGAATCTTGCGGATCCAAATTTCCATGTGTCCAGTCGTATTGATCTTCTTATAGTTGCAGATTTGTTTGCTAATATCATAATAGGAGAGTCTATTTTAGGACCTAAAGGATCACCGAGTGCTATTAATTCTAAACTGGGTTGGATACTATCGGGAATTATTTATTCGAATGAATCAAACCAAAATTCATCTGTTAGTTGTCATGTTACTTCGCAGATTACTTCTCAGCTGCAAAAGTTCTGGGAACTTGAGTCGGTTCCCAGTTCTGATCCAATTTCTCTTGTTGAAGATAATTATTCTAAAACCGTTTCACGCACAGAATCAGGACGATATGTTGTAAACTTGCCGTTTAAATCTAAGCCAATCCTCGGTGATTCAAAATCTCAAGCTCTAAAGCGGTTTTATTTATTGGAGAAGAGTCTCCACCAAAACCCTTTGCTTAGAGAGCAATATTTAGCATTCATGCAAGAATATATCGATTTGGGGCACATGGAACTTGTACCAAATTCAGAAATCTCAAATCCGGATCATTTTTATCTTCCGCATCACGGGGTACTAAAAGAAGATAGTTCAACTACACGACTTAGAGTAGTATTTGACGCATCTGCAGTTGGTTCATCAGGCCGCTCTTTAAACGATTATCTAGAGATAGGTCCAAAATTGCAGCCGGAAATATTTCCTTTATTATTAAAGTTCAGAATGAATCCAATTGCTTTTAGTGCTGATATCGAAAAAATGTTTAGACAAATCCTCGTTAATCAGAATCATATTGATTATCAACGCATTCTTTGGAGATTTAATTTAGAAGACACTATCAAATCATACAGGCTGTTGACCGTTACATACGGTTTTTCCTGTGCACCTTTTTTGGCCATTAGGACATTACGCCATTTGGCCATTGATAATGAACAATCTAATCAAAAAGCCTGCCAAATTATTCAAGATGAAATTTATGTTGATGACCTCCTTTCTGGAGCCGATTCACGAGAAAATGCTCAGAATTTAGTTACACAACTAATAAGTATTATGAAAAGTGGAGGTTTTAATCTACGAAAGTGGACCTGTAACGATCCTGATGTAATAGATCACTTACCTGATGAAATGAAGGCTTCCTCAAAAAAGGTCATTCAGGAAGATGATACTGTTAAAGTGCTTGGTTTACTTTGGGACTCTTCCAAAGATATTTTACAAATTAGGTTCGCTGATTTAAAGGATGTTAAAACAAAACGAGACTTGTTATCTGCAGTGGCTACAATCTTTGACCCTCTGGGTTTCCTAGCTCCTACAACAAAAAAGTTAAAAATCATGATGCAAGATCTTTGGAAGGATAAGATTTCTTGGGATGAGAAAATCCCACCTGCCATACAACAGGTTTGGAATGAATTTTCATCTGAAATGCATTTATTGAAATCGTTAGAAATTCCTCGATACATGAATTTACTTAATGAAGCAGTTGTTCAAATTCAACTGCATGGATTTTGCGATGGTTCGAATAAAGCTTATGCTGCTGTTACATATTTACGTGTGGTTACACCTGAAAGGGTATTTGTTAATTTGATTGCTACAAAAACTAAGGTGAACCCTATTAAACCTCAAACATTGCCTAGAATCGAGCTTTGTTCAGCTCTTTTGCTAGCTAAGTTATGTTCTGTAATTATCGACACATTAAAGGTAAAATTTGACAATATTTATTTGTGGTCGGATTCCCAAATTGTTCTCAGTTGGCTAAAAGCACCACCTTTAAAGGGAAATCATTTCGTACTTAACAGAGTATGCCAAATACAGGCATTAATGCCTTCCCATGAATGGAATCATATTCCAGGTGCTTTAAATCCTGCAGATGTAGCTTCTAGGGGAATTCCTCCACGAAAGCTTCTTAATCACTCTCTGTGGTGGCATGGGCCTCCATGGCTACTGTCAAATGAGCAAATCCCAATACCTAAATTCACTGCTCCAATAGATGAGTTAAATCAAGTAATTGACTCTGTCAGTAATGTAACACAAGTAAGTGCACCTCCTGACTTTCTTCTTAAGTTTTCGAAATTCTCTAAGCTGTCAAGAGTCACAGCCTATTGTCTTAGATTTATTCATAATGCTAGACATAGTACATCAAAAAAATTTGGAAATCTAAGTTCAGAAGAAATCTCTAATTCAATTCAATGCATTGTAAAATTAATTCAAAGTTCTGAATTCAACACAGAGCTTAAGTTATTAAAAGAAAGAAAACCCTTACCAAGCAATAGTAAACTATTACCACTAAATGTATTTTTAGATTCAAGTGATATCATTCGAGTAGGTGGTCGTTTGTCACAACATCAGTCTTTAAGCTTTGATAGAAAATATCCGATGCTACTCCCAAAAAATAACTTTGTCACTAAACTATTAATAAAGCATGTACACGAGAAACATATGCACACAGGTACACAGCTAGTACTTTCTATTATACGTCAACAGTTTTGGTTTGTTAATGGTCGTTCTACTGTGCGACAAGAACTCAACAAATGTGTACTTTGCAAACGCCTAAAAACACAAGCTTGTCAACAAATGATGGGAGATCTTCCCGTTGACAGAATCACCCCAATTCGTCCATTTTCCAAGGTTGGTATAGATTTTGCCGGTCCCTGCATAACCAAGCCAAATTTGCCTAGAAGTAAGATAAAATTAAAAACATACATAGCAGTATTCGTCTGCATGTGCACTAAGGCAGTGCATCTGGAAGTGGTATCAGACTTGTCTGTGCAAGCTTTGCTAGCAGCCCTAAAGAGATTTATTGCACGTAGAGGCCTGCCGTCTGATATTTATTCAGACAATGGTAAGAATTTTGTAGGTCTAGCAAATCAACTGAAGCAGTTATTCCAATATTTGAGGGACAGAGAAATTCAAGATTTTCTTTCAAGCCAAAAAATCAATTGGCATTTCATTCCTCCATATGCGCCGCACTTTGGTGGGCTATGGGAGGCAGCTGTAAAGCTTACAAAAAATCATCTGTTAAAGGTATGTAAATCCAGTATTTTAAACTTTGAAGAATTATCCACGTTACTGTGCCAAATAGAAAGTTGCATAAATTCAAGACCTCTAACGCCGATGTCATCAGATCCATCAGATCCACGCGCATTAACTCCAGGTCATTTTCTAATCGAAGCACCACTCCTTGATATTCCAGAAGCTTCTAATTCGCGAGCTCTATCATTAAATGCTCGTTGGCGCCTTATTGAAAGGGCCAAGAACCAATTTTGGTATAGATGGTCAAGAGAATATCTCCAACATCTCCAACAGTGTCCTAAATGGACTACTCCAAGTGTTAATCTACGAGAAGGAGACTTGGTAATAATTCATGAACGATCCCTGCCCATGAGATGGAAAATGGGCTGCATTCTACAAACTTTCCCAGGACAGGACAATCGAGTTCGTGTAGTCTTGATTAAAACAGCGGACGGTGACAGCAAACGTCCTATTACAAAGGTATCCCCTCTACTGCCGGGGGCGGAGGATGTTGAATCCTAAAAAGGAATCTTCAGAAATGGCACTATTATTTCTGAAATATGACTGTAGATGGCAGCACCAAAACTTTTGATCTTGATAAAACGAGGCTATTTTGACTTTAATTAATATTATATTTAATTAATTATCATTCATTTGTGTTTGTTAATTCCCAATATGTTTTTTCATAGATATAATTTGTATGTATTCATTTGTAATTCATCTTTTTAGATTATTCTTTATTCCGCAGATTGACTGCGTGACAGTTGAGAATATGTTCTGATTCAAAGAATGCTTACGTTTTGCTGAAGTCTATTAAATCGCTTTAAAAATCCCATTAAATCATATTTTTATTTCTGTAACAATTCATATTCGAAGGTATAAAATCAACAAACAAATCAACGAATGTTTTTCAAGACAATGTTTTTCAAGTTATTCCACAACAAGCAATATTATACCAAGAAGGCTATATCTTAAGTTCTGAAAACGTCGAACAAAACCAGAGGATAAAGAAAGGTACTTTATTTTCTATTCTATTCAAATAAAAATCAATTCTCTAAGTTTAAGCAGTTAAAATCTCAACACTGTCGAAAGGTGCTCCCATGATCTTCTCCAGAAAATCTATTACCCCAGCCAGACATTAGTCTTAAATTAAATAATGAAGATATACCCTGGGTCACCAACTATAAATACTTAGGAATTTACCTTGATTCTAAATAAAATTGGTCAAAACAGATTACCGATGCAAAATCGAAATCTGTAGAAGCCAAAGCTTCTTCAAAATTATTATTATTTTATTTGCATAATTTTTACTTAAATTCTTTATTTTAACCCTTGTTTCCAGTTTGCAGTTGGAAAGCGAAGCATAATCCAACTAAATTAACCATTTTTTCCTGTCCGATGATCGTTGTTTTCACGACCTTGTAAGAATGAATTTCACTGATGGTCACTTGCTCTCTCCGGATTGGACAACCAAGTTGTTCGTCGTATCCCCTTGATTATTTATACTCCTCTTAAGTTTATTGGAAAAAAAATATTACACACTGGGTATGTAGGTATAAACAATAAAATTAGATTTTTATTAATTTATTTTTTGATTATTGCTACACCACCAGAAAATATTAATGAAATAGGTACTAGGGATGTAGATATCTAAAAACAACATTCAACTATTAAAAAATAATTAAACATAATTATGAAGTATTAATATTTTACCGATCAGAATTGATTCCAAGAGTTTCTTTCACATGAGCTGAGAGTTTACTGGAAATTTTAGCATTTTGAGATCTTCCCAAACTTCCAATGCTTCCAAGTGTTGCAAGGGCACAAGGGCTTTTCTCATCACTTCCACCCCATAACATCAGTTGATCAGGCAAGATGTGTACCACCACATACTAATGAAAAAGAAAATTGTGAGATTGATGTATTTTTTTAAATATATATATATTTAAAACGATCAAACTAAAAAAATATTGAAAAAAAAAATTAAAAGATGTCAAGATGCATCTAGGTTGACGTTAATGCCATTTGTTTTGGTGCTATTTTAGTGAGAAACCCCAGTTTTTGAATACCTCAGAGTTAGCCGATAAATACAGCAGTTTTATTTTATAATGAAACTGTTTCAATTTTATTATAAAACACTCATGTATTTTTAACATACATTTATTTTTACATTATTTATTTACATATACATTTAATTTTATCGTAAAAGACTAAGCTGCCATCATATTTTATATAACTAAGTTGCAGTAAGCCATTAAAATGGTTTGAAATATGAAGCCAGTTATCGCTCAAATTTAAATGCTCTCAATCATTTCAAATAAGGCAAGCACATTGAACAAGGACTGAATTTATTAGATGGGGATAGATCTTCAAAGTAAGACACAAGCAGACTCTCTGAAGCCGTAAATGTTTAGGCCAAATTTTGATCAGTTTCACAACTGCATTTTAACTTTAACTTTATGTAAAATCAACATATTTCTCTTGTTTTTGTTGTTGTTTCTTCTTGCGATCCTTTCGGGCTTTTTTAGGGATTTTTTGACGAAACTTGTAGTCTTTTTATGTTTTTTTAAGAAATTAGCTATTTTTTCGCAATTTTAAAAAGAAATTTGCCTTTTTTTTTTTTTTTTTTTTTTTACGATGCTTTGATGATGTGTTTCTTGCGATCTTTGGATTAAATTTGGGCTTATTTTATGATATTTTGACGAAATTACGTGGCCCCCCGAGACATGGAAGAGTTATTTTTTGCATAATTCATATGCTATAGCACATGCATGGCATTGCCGAGTCTGCGACGCCCATCGCAGTGTCGCGCAAATTCTGCCACGGGGATGTATGCCATCTGTTTTTTCTACAACTACACCACTGATTTTAAAATCATCTAAATTCAAAGCTTGAAGTCTCGATTGCTATTAGCTGAAAATTAGATATTAAACTATTTTTATTCTTTTAAGTGTAAATGAAAATTTCTGAAATAATCTGCATGCAATAAATACGATAGACAATATTCCTGTGATGTTACATAAGATAAAATGATGATTTTTACAGTCTCAAACTGAAATTATTGCAAAGAATTTATTTGCTTGTCACACTCAGGAAGTGAATTCCTGTTGCAAAGAATTAAAAAAAAAGTGTGTGATTTATGTCATTTCGGAACGATTCAGAGCAGTCAGTCTTTTTCGAAACGATTCCGAGGAATCGTTCCTTTTTAGAGTCGTTTCATTTCGGAACGACTTCTAGGAATCGAACTTTTCCGGAGTCGGTTCAATTCAGATAGAGTCCAAGGAATCGTTCCTTTTCGGAGTTGGTGCATTTCGGATCGATTTCGAGGATTCGATCCTTTTGGGAACCAATGACCTAAGATACGTATACATTTTATGTCTGAAATTTTGAACTTATCAGCAATTTTTTTTTTTAATTTTCGGAAAAATTTTGAAAAAATATCACGTTTGTTTGAAAAAAAATGTGTGTAAACGCCACATCGCTTGAAATTTTGACTTAAAACCCGTAAACGCCGCGGCGTTTCTTTCGAAAATTATGGTACTTGATAATCTTAATTTTTTAGCCCAATTACTATAGATATTATGCATCACGAAAAAACTTGGTAAATTTGTGTTAAAAATTATGACTAATGGCTTCTAATTTCGAACCCTGGTCGAAATATACGTTCGTAAATGGTGTATAGCCCGCGGACTATAAGGAAAGGGCAGCTGATGCCACTGTGGACGAATTACTGTGGATAAGGGAGAAAAACCTGTCCATTCTTTAACGACCGACATTGTACGGATGAGCTCCGGGAATTTGATTGGTCTAAATTTGCCAATGTATAAGCAAGTATATGATTGGGCTACGTCGTCAAGATGATTCCTACAATGATCGCTATGACAAAAAATGTAGCGGTAGATTGGTTGACAGAAGTGCTTGTTTGTAAACATGCCCTTTCCTTATACACCGATGCATCTCTGCGGATTATACATGAACATTTTTACTGCACTGCTCGATTTAAGGGTGTGGTCTATACACCCGAAAATACGGTAATTCTGTTTCGAATTCTCCAAAAAATTAATGCACTCGATTCCAAAAGTTATGAAAGATCGTTTATCAGCCCGGAAATTCGGATAGTTATGTCCGAATTTCTGGGCTAATAACGATTTTTCACGGCTTTTGAGCCGAGCTCAATTGCATATTTTCACAATCAGTTTCATCAACATCAATCGTTCGTAGAAAATAGAAACGAAAAAAATTTCTTTTGATTATCGTGATAGAAATGCCAATTTTCTCAAAGAATTGAAAAAAAAAAAAAAAAAACTTTCCGCTTTTTTGTCATTTTCTGCGTTTTTGATTTTTTATGTCTTCAACGATCGCGGGAAAAAGGCCATTTTAATCAAAATATTGCGGAATAAAAACTCAATTTTCGTCGGAAGGTCACAAAAAATATCACTATTTTCGCCGAAAGATCGCAAAAGTGCAATTTTCATAAAAAAAAAAAAAAGACAAATATCGTGAAAAAAAAAAAAACCACGGATTCCGTAAAAATATCGCAAGAATAACACAGACTCAGTCAAAACTAGTCGTTGGGGGCCATCGTAATACTTACCCATCATATAAATGCATATACAATATATGAAAATAATACATTTGAAAACTATTTATAAAATAGATTGTAATTCCAAAACTAAATTTAAACGTGTATTTATATTTTTATTGTGCATAGTAATGCTGTATTAATGAGTTGTGGATGAATCTCTTTCGATAAATTATACAACACGCCTAACTACTCAAGTAGTACTGAATTGCGAAAAAGAAACATCCTTATAACTCCAAAATGAATTATCTTATTAACTAACAGTTTATTGCGTCAGATTAAGCGTCTTATTTCCAATTAAAATATATCTTTGAATTGAAATTTGAATGAAATACAGGGTCATGAAAAATCAAAAAAATGTGGAAAGCAGGATTACAGATATCTCGGCAACTGATAATTCGATCAACTTCGTTCTTTATGCAAAATTTGTGTTATTTTATTGCCTTTTACGGTCACTCCTTAAAATAAAAAATTTCGAAAATTTTTATATACCTTTCATCAGAGCGAATTTTTCGAGAGTCTGAAAAAAATAGTTCCGGATAATTGAGGTTACTGATATTAAATAGGCTTCGTCCCATTCTTACATACTAAGTACATACAAAATTTCAAGTCTCTATCTCAATTCGTTCGGGAGTTAGAGCATTTACAGACAGACAGACTGACGGCAAATTTTTTTCTTCTAAAAATATGTTTTCCGAAATCTCCAGTGTCGAAAACGTGTAAATCCGTCAAAAAAAAAAATAATTTTCGATTTTCAAAACGATTGCAAGACTTACCCTATACTATGTATGATGGGTAAGTAATATCACGTAAAAAACGCGGATTGCGTAAAAAAAAAAAAAAAAAAAAAAAAAAAAAAAAAAAAAAAACGCAATTTTTGTCAAAATATTACGGAATAAAAATGAGATTTTCGTCAAAATATCATAAGGTGGCGCAGATTTCGTCAAAATGTCGTGAGAAAAACGCAGTTTTCGTTAAAACATCACAAGATAAATGCAGATTCCGTCAAAACATCACGAGAAATATGCAGATTCCTTCAAAATATCACAAGATAAATGCCGATTTCGGCATAAGATCATGAGAAAACCGTTATTTTTGCCAAAAGATCGCGATAAACTGTGATTTTCATCAAAAGATCTTGAGAAAACTGTGATTTTTGTCAAAAGATCGCGGAAAAAATACTAACTTCGTAAAAGAATTTCAGAAAATTTGCTGTAATATTGTTTTCAACAACTTTTTTGCAAATTAAACTTTAGCTTGCCATGTTTGTTAATTGATGTTTTAAGTGAAAACATGTTAAAATTTAAATTGCTGATTGCTACTAGCTAAGATTGCGGTGTAAAACATTGTGTCAGAAGTATGAACTTAAAATAGAAACTTTAATTTCAGAACTACTTATAATATTTGCATAAATGGATTCACTCTGACCTCTTCTCCCCCTCCCCCCCCCAAAAAAAAATTAATTAAACAGGATTTAAACAAAAGTATCGACAATTTTTTTTGTGAAAATAAGCTTCTTAATTGTCTTACACATGTGTTATTTAAAATAGTTTCTCATTTTCTGGTTTACACGCTTTTCCTTTTTTTTTTTTTTTTTTTTAACTTTTTGAAATCTTATGCCTGTTATTCTGAGACAGTGGCGTAGCTAAGGGGGGGCAAGGGGGGCGGTCGCCCCGGGCGCCGAGGTCAGGGGGCGCCAAATTGAGAGAGGTTTAAATTGAAATTATCTCATATACTTTGACAATAAATAATAATAAAAAAAATTCTATCTTTCTTTTTTTTATGTCGGGTGAATGAAAATTTTCTTTAGTAAGATATTTTATTATATCCAAATAATGAAGAACGAAATGTTTCTGAAGGGATGGCTGAACGCACTTTGAATTTAAGATCTGCACCTGAATTTAGGCGCAAAAGGTTTAAGCTGGCGCCAAATTCAGAGGAGCTTTAAACCGAAATTATTTCACATATTTTGACAATAAATAAAAATTATCGATTTTTACTTTTGTGTGTGTGCGTGTGTATGTAAATGTTTTGAAGGAATTCGATGAAAGTGGGGGGAAATGAAGTGATTCTTAATTGTTAATTATTTAAGAAGATTTTTAACTGTTTAGCCTCCAGTTTATAAATCGAAAGGCCTATTGGTAACTTGTAGTCATATTTTTAATATGAAAAGAACATTTTTCATTTATTTACTAGTCACCCACCCGATGATTTTCCCAAATGAACCGCGAATGTTTAAAACGTATATTCATACTAAAATTTAAAAAAAAAAAAAAAAAAAAAAAAAAAAAAAAAAAAAAAAACGAAGAAATGACCCTTTTAGAAATGAATTTCTGGTATGTATCTCCACTGTCTTCGGCAGCTTGCGCTGTAAAGAAATAAAAGGACAATTTTGCGGAAACTTTAATGGAAATCTGGACGCCAGTGCAATTTACTGATATTTTTGATATATATATTTTTTTTTCGGGGTTATTTTTCTGAATTTTTCAGAAATGTCTCCGTTAAAAAACAGTAAATTGCATTGGCATCCTGATTACCAGTACAATTTCTGTAAAATTGTCCGTTTTTTTACAGTGTAGATCTAGCGCACTACGCACACATTTGTAACCACTAAAAACATCCATTCAAATTTATCTCTTTCAAAATGAATCTCTTGCACTGGCCCTTACTGCCTACGTTAGAGGTCTGCACGGGTCGGAATTTCCGTGCTGGGTCCTGGCCCCGTCTGAAAGTTATTTTGGCCCGGCCAGGTCCGATGTAAAATTCAAAAGTTCGACCTGAGCCCGGCCCAGCCCGTTTATATTTTTACATTTTTAGGCCGATCTCGTCCAACACAATTTCTACTACAGTAAAACCTCTAAATAACGGACTCCTCGGGAACGCAGAAATTGTCCGCTATTCGGAGGTGTCCGCTATTCGGAGGTGTCCGCTATTGGGAAAACCTCAGAGATTCAAAAATCCCAACGAAATGCTAAATGTTGTATTAATTTACTTTTATATGTCCTAAAACTTCTATTATATAATTAATTAGAAATTAAAATTATTTTTTAAGCCATAAAATTGAAATAAAATTGTACTTACTTATATCCACTGTTGATTATATTTTCGTGAAAATAAAATTGCTTACTTTTGCTTGCGATCACATATAATTTGTTTTTCTATGTGACGTTATTTTACATTGAAGAGTTCTGGGCGGGAGGGAAGGATTGCACTTTTTGACCTTTAAAAGCATAAAATCTCAAAATATTCTTGGATGACATTTCAATGCTCTGGGAGTTATTCCTCTCGGACAATCCCCTGAATTTAGCACTGAACGCATGGGGGGGGGGGGGGGGTTCCCTTGCTCTTTACCTACATTTATCTGTGATCACAAAATTTGTGGTACGTTGTCCTGATAAATTCAGAAACCTTTTGACTGTTTTTTCCTTTTTTTTCTGTTTAAAAAATACTTTTTCATCCTTTATCGCCGGATAAAGTGTCCGCTATTCGGAATGTCCGTTATTCAGAGGTTAAACATTCAAAAATTTAGGTTTTGTGAGTGGGGATTAAAAAACTGTCCGTTAAATAGAGGTGTCCGCTATTTGGGAGTGTCCGTTATGGAGGTTTTACTGTATTTCGAAAAAATTCAGGGTTTTATCACATAATTAAGATTAAAAAAAAAAAAAAAAGTGTGGCACTCGGGGACTGCCGCGGTAAAGCTATTGCATAGCATTTTTTATCAACTTATGCAAAAATACCGCGTCAATGTCTGCTAAAGTCTATCGAAGGATACCGTGCCGAAGTCTGCCAAACTCAAACGTCGTTATCCGGAGTGTTAGGATTTTTTCTCGTTACGAAATTCCTAGATTCGGCCGCCGCGCTCAAAGCCCGCGATAATAGCTATGCAATAGCTTAATAAATTACCAAACAAAATTTGGCCGCGCTACGAAAATTAAATCGCGACTTATAAGCATTTTAAATTTTTCGACCCTCACCGTGGGGGTCTCTTGTCACCAAAAATTAACACTGTCTCATAAAAAATTACCAAACAAAATTTGGCCGCGCTACGAAAATTAGATCGCGAGTTATAAGCATTTTAAATTTTTCGACCCTCAGCGTGGGGGGTCTCCTGTCACCAAAAACTAACACCGACTCATAATAAATTACCAAACAAAATTTGGCCACGCTACGAAAATTAGATCGCGAGTTATAAGCATTTTAAATTTTTCGACCCTCACCATGGGGTGTCTCTTGTCACCAAAAATTAACACTGTCTCATAATAAATTACCAAACAAAATTTGGCCGAGCTACGAAAATTAGATCGCGAGTTATAAGCCTTTTAAATTTTTCGACCCTCACCGTGGGGGGTCTCCTGTCACCAAAAATTAACAGTCTCATATTAAATTACCAAACAAAATTTGGCCGCGCTACGAAAATTAGATCGTGAGTTATAAGCATTTTAAATTTTTCGACCCTCACCGTGGGAGGTCTAATGTCCCCAAAAATTAACACGGTCTCATATTAAATTACCAAACAAAATTTGGCCGCGCTACGAAAATTAGATCGTGAGTTATAAGCATTTTAAATTTTTCGACCCTCACCGTGGGGGGTCTAATGTCCCCAAAAATTAACACTGTCTCATAATAAAATACCAAACAAAATTTGGCTGCGCTACGAAAATTAGATCGCGAGTTATAAGCATTTTAAATTTTTCGACCCTCACCGTGGGAGGTCTAATGTCCCCAAAAATTAACACTGTCTCATAATAAATTACCAAACAAAATTTGGCCGCGCTACGAAAATTAGATCGCGAGTTATAAGCATTTCAAATTTTTCGACCCTCACCGTGAGGGGTCTCCTGTCACCAAAAATTAACAGTCTCATATTAAATTACCAAACAAAATTTGGCCGCGCTACGAAAATTAAATCGTGAGTTATAAGCATTTTAAATTTTTCGACCCTCACCGTGGGGGGTCTAATGTCCCCAAAAATTAACACTGTCTTATAATAAATTACCAAACAATATTTTGCCAAGCTACCAAAATTAGATCGCGAGTTATAAGCATTTTTAATTTTTCGACCCTCATCTTGGGGTGTCTTCTGTCACCAAAAATTAACACTGTCTTATAGAAAATTACCAAACAATATTTTGCCAAGCTACCAAAATTAGATCGCGAGTTATAAGCATTTTTAATTTTTCGACCCTCACCGTGGGGTATCTTCTATCACCAACAATTAACAATGCATCATAATAAATTATCAAAAAATATTTGACCGCGCTACGAAAAATATATCGCGAATTATAAGCATTTTAAGTTTTTCTGCCCTCACTGTGGTGGGTCACCTGTCACCAAAAATTAACACTGTCTCATAATAAATTACCAAACAAAATTTGGACGCGGTACGAAAATTAGATCGCAAGTTGTAAGCATTTTAAATTTTTCGACCCTCACCGTGGGGGGGTCTCCTGTCACCAAAAATTAACAGTCTCATATTAAATTACCAAACAAAATTTGGCCGCGCTACAAAAATTAGATCATGAGTTATAAGAATTTTAATTTTTTTAACCTTTACCGTGGGGGTTCTAATGTCCCCAAAAATTAACACTGCCTCATAATAAATTACCAAACAATATTTGGCCGCGCTAAAAAAATTAGATCGCGAGTTATAAGCATTTAAAATTTTTCGACCCTCACCTTGGAGGGTCTCCTGTCACCAGAAATTAACAATGTCTCATAATAAATTACCAAACAAAATTTGGCCGCGCTACGAAAATTAGATCGCGAGTTATAAGCATTTAAAATTTTTCGACCCTCACCGTGGGGGATCTCCTGTCACCAAAAATTAACAGTCTCATATTAAACTACCAAACAAAGTTTGGCCGCGCTACGAAAGTTAGATCGCGAGTTATAAGCATTTTAAATTTTTCGAACCTCACGGTGGGGGGTCTCCTGTCACCAAAAAAAAATAAGACCACCAAAATAAACATTGTCTCATAATAAATTACCAAACAAAATTTGACCGCGCTATGAAAATTAGATCATAAGAAACATAAGTTTGAGACTTGATATCCTAATATCTGATAAACACCACGTCAATGTCTGCCGAAGTCTACCGAAGGATACCGTCCCGAAGTTTTCCGAACGGAAACGACATTAGCCGAGTGTTAGGTTTTTTCGTTACGGATGTGTTAGGAATTTTGCGCGTTACGGAATTTTTGTATTCGGTCACCGCCCTCAAAGCCCGCGATAAAAGCTATGCAATAGCTTAAAAATACTGCATGCACATTTATAAGATGATTTTACAGTATGTTATGTTTTACAGGAAATACACAATAGCAATAGTAATTATTACTTAGATTCTTAGACTCTCAACATTCAAATAAAGATTCATTAAAAATTTACTATAGTTAATAAAAAAAGTTCTGCGCGGGCCCGACCGAAGGACAATTATTTTGACCCGGCCCGGTGAAAAATTAAAAAGTGCCTGGCCCGATCTGGTCCGGCACAATTTCTACTATTTTGAAAAAATCAATTTTTTATCATATAATTAAGATTCCTTTAAAGAATACTGCATACATATTTACATACATTTTACAGTATATTTTACAGAAAATACACAATAGCAACATTAATGATTACTTAGATTCTTAGACTTTCAACATTCCAATTAGAAGTCTGCTCGGGCCCGGGCCGGGCCGGCAGGATTAGAAATTTTTTTTCAATGGGCCGGGCCAGGCCCGGCCGATAAAAAAATTTTTGCTGGCCTGCGGCCCGTTATAAAAATTTCAGCAGAGACGATAAAATATGAGTTATTTTCAATGAATATATCTTTAACGAGAATGAATATAAATGTGCTAATTTGACAACTAATTGATGACACTAGTTTGACAAAACCAATACAGAAGTGTAACTTGTATAGTGTAGAGTTCGGAATCGGACAGTTGCATTGTGTATAATTTGGTCTTAATATTTTTTTAGCAGACTCGTGCTGAGTCGAGGTCAGTCTTGCATTCTTTTTCTACATATAGAGGAGCTGAGCCGGAACTAGACTTAATAGCTTTCATGATGTGTGGGGCTAACATGATTTGTAAAATTATTAAAAGCGCTAAAGAAGTTATGTTAACGTAATCTTTGGATGTATACTCCTGGGTGTTTCTTAAATTCACTTCTCAACAACGCGAAAGTTTGACACAGCTTCTAACTAATTTTTTAACTGTAAAAGTATAAAATTGACAAGCTTGACTATTGAAGGGATTTGGAATCGAATAATCTCTTTCATTTTTGGTAAATAAGATACTTGCATAATCTTGTTGAGATATAAGAAATTCTTGTCATATGGTTGCAGATTTTTCTCCTTTTCCATGCTGCCGCTTCCGGAAATTCTATTTAAAACTCTAACTTTGACAGTATTTTCTTAAATTGCTTGCATCAAAAATTGGATAACGCCATTTGAGTACATGGTTTCAGAATAGAAATACTTGCTAATCTTATGCATTTCCAAAAAAATAAGGAATTCAAAAATGTTTCAGAAAGTATCTCTTTTGGATATGAAAATGGATTTGGAATCTTTAATAAAATTATATAGAAATATTTTCATAAATCTACTTTTATAACCACTTAACGAAAAAATAAAGCAGGACGCGTTTCGAGCCACAACAATAACAGCTCTTCATCAGTTGAACCAACACAAGTCCGTAAGGGAACAGAATAGCTCGAAACGCACCCTGCTTTGATTTTTCGTTTAATGGTGATTTTTACAAAGTGTATTATTCTGATTATTAATTATCGCTAGTGTTATCGGTGTTTTTTCACTACTTTTATTACACAGTTTCAAGAGTTACGATGTTTTTAACTTTCTTTTTTTTTACTTACCCATCATACGTAGTATAGGGTAAGTCTTGCAATCGTTTTGAAAATCGAAAAAAAATTTTTGACGGATTTACACGTTTCGGACACTGGAGATTCCGAAAAACATATTTTTAGAAAAAAAATTTTGCCGTCCGTCCGTCTGTGTGTCTGTCTGTCTGTCTGTAACCGCTCTATCTCCCGAACAAATTGAGATAGAGACTTGAAATTTTGTATGTGCTTAGTATGTAAGAATGGGACGAAGCCTATTTAATATCAGTAACCTCGATTATCCGGAACTATTTTTTCCGGACTCTCGAAAAATTCGTTCTGATGAAAGGTATATAAAAATTTTCGATTTTTTTTATTTTAAGAAGTGGACGTAAAAGGCAATAAAATAACACAAATTTTGCGCATAAAACAAAGTCGATCGGATTATTAGTTGTCGAGATATTTTTAATCCTGTTTTCCACATTCTTTGATTTTTCATGACCCTGTATTTCATTCAAATTTCAATTCAAAGATATCTTTCAATTGGAAATGAGACACTTAATTTGATGCAAGATACCGTTAGGGAATATGATTAATATTTTTGGAGTTATAAGGATGTTTCTTTTATGCAATTCAGTGCTACTTGAATTGTTTGGCGTTTCATACGATTGGTTCATGAGAAATTCATTAATAGAGCATAATTATATGTTAAAAATACTTAATTATATGTTTATATTTTGTTTTGGAATTGTGATGCATTTTATAAATTGTTTACATATGTTATGTTTTCATATATTATGTTATGCATATCCATGATGGGTAAGTGTTACGGTGGCCTCCAACGACTAGTCTTTTATTTTAAAGCATATTAATTTTTTAATGAATCTTTATTTGAATGTTGAAAGTCTAAAAATCTAAGTAATCATTAATGTTGGTAACGTGTATTTCCTGTAAAAGGTAATGTAAAATCATTCCATAGATATGTATGCAGTATTCTTTAAAGGAATCTTAATTATAAAATAAAAATCTGATTTTTTTAAAAATAGTAAAAATTGTGTCGGGCCATAACGGGCTGGGCCTGTTTTCACTAATTTCTGTACGGCCGGGCCGGGCCGGGCCCGAGCCTGGAAATTCCGGCCCGTGCAGATCTCTATAATTCCAATAAAGATTCATTAAAGAATGAATATGGCTTAGAATAAAAGAAAAAAAAGCTAAAAATATCATAACTTTTGAAGCTGTACAGTAAAAAGTAGATTTATGAAAATATTTCTATATCATTTTGTTAAAAATTTTCTCAAAAACCAAAGGATCTACTTTCTAAAACATTTCTGAATTCATTTCTTTTCAAAAATGCATAAGATTAGCAAGTGTTTTTATTCAGAAAGTATGTAATCGAATGATGTTATCCATTTTTTTTTTTTTTTTTTTTTTTTTTTTTTTTTTTTTTTAATAGAAGCAATTTAAGGAAGTTAGCGTTTTGTATAAAATTTCCGGGAACGACAGCATGGGAAAGGAGAAAAATGTGCAACCACGTGACAAGAGTCACTTATATCTCTACAAGTTTATACAAGTATCTTATTTACCAAAAATGGAAAACACTATTCAGATTCCAAATCCCTTTAATAGTCAAGCTTGTCAATTTTATACCTTTACAGTTAAAAATTATTCAGAAAATGTGTCAAACTTTCGCGTTGTTGAGCAGCGAATTTAAGAACCACCAAAAAGTATATTTCCAAATATTACGCTAACATAAATTCTTTTTCGCTATCAGCACTTGTACCAATCATGTTATCAGACGCCCTACATATTTTGTGAACTATTAAGGGTGTTCTCAACTGCTCCGCTCAACAAGCGCAAAACGTTTTGACACATTTACAAATGCATTTTTTAACTGAAAACTGTAAAATTGAACGGTCTGACTATAAAAGCGATTTCGAATTGAACAGTTTTTTCCACTTTATGATAGTTAAATTACCTATCCAGTTCTAAACTATTTCGATGACCTAATCACCCGTTTTTCTCTTGCTTTTCGACCGGTTTTTCTGCTTTCGTCGGGAAATGTTCGGGATTGTAATATTTTTTCCATCTGGGCACGAATGTGTCAATTCGGCAGGAACATTTAGTTTAATTAGTTAATTAGCTCTTGATTGACAATTGGTCAAGAATCGCACAAGCTCCGGGATCTGTGATGTACAAGGTTTACCGATTGAATTATCGTGCTATAAATTAATCTAATATAATTTTCTATGTATCATTTTCTGCATTCTATGTATTAACCTTCTATTTATTCTGTTGATCTGATTCAAAATATTAGACCAGATTGTGTGATCGTTAAGTTGGTTGGATGAATGAGTCCTCTAATATTCGTCCGGGAAGGCTCAGTTGGAAGAGCATTAGCGGCTTTAGCCAATAAATCCCTGGTTCGAATCGACGCCCAGACTTTTATCACCCACGTGGAAAATTTACATTCTGCGAAAATTATAAACCTTTAATAATCGAGTTCCACACATTTTAACTTCGTATGTTTGTGTAATCAGCTGAATCGTTAAAAACAAGGAAGAGTGAAGACTCCTTACAAGCCCCCCCCCCCCCCAAAAAAAAAGTATTTTCTACTCTCAAGGGAAAATAATGAAAATATTTTCTTTTTTTCTAGGGGGGGGGGCGCAAAAATTCTTCTTGCCCCGGGCGCCAAAATACCTAGCTACGCCACTGTTCTGAGATATTGATAAAAATTGCTTCAGTGGTATATTGTCATGTCTGTATTCTTGTAACTCTTTAATAGCACATAAAATAACAGTAGGTTTTAAAGATTTTTTTTCTCCCTCCCAAACAGCTCAATTCCCCTCCATTTATAAATGCTGGGAAGGAGACTCCCCGCCTCTGGAAAATTGAATTTCAAGCCCTGCAGTTTCCATGTTACAATGGCATTACTTTAAATCAACTGTATTTGTGTTAGGCTCTGTCGGAAGGTCAGCTTATGTTTAACCTTTCACTGTGAGTTAAACTCTGCTTAAGATTGGATATTTACTAATGTAATATCCAACACTACCAATGTCATTTTTGGCCTCTTACAAGAAAAATGTTGGTCGGGGGAGCACCAAATTGAAATTTTGACCCAGGTGCAGTTTTCTCTTCGCACATCCCTAGGCAGGGCGGAGCACCAGAACAGCAGGGTGCCAAATGACCATTTTTTTTTGTCCATTTTTCTCACGTCTATATTTAGCATGGTATAGTTAAAATTATCCTGTCTGAGGTATACCAAAGCATAGAAGAATCTAAGAATGATATTCATGAAGAAGCCTGTATAAAACAAAATTACATAGTTAAGTATTATATATTTTATGATTACATATTTTAAAATTTTTTAAAAAAAGTCAGTCATTGGAAAATTAGTAAAATTCTCTTTGCAAATATACTTCACGGAGGTGGGGGGAGGGGACGCCAAATTTCATGTTTGACCCGGATTCAAGTAAGGTTAGTTTCGGTCCTGAGACCCCCTTCATTAAAGCCAATAAAAATGGAAAAAATATTTCTTTTAAGCATAAATCAAAGAATTCAGAAATAGAATATTTCTGGAGTTCAGGGCAGCATAGTGCGAAAGGGGGAAGGGTGAAGGGGGCAGTCAAAAACGAAATTTAGAGGGCACCAAATTTATATTACGAAAGTCTTTTTTGGCTTGTAAGAAGAAAAAGTTGGTGGAGGGGACACCAAATTCAAACTTTGCCCCGAGTGCAGTTTTCTCTTTGCACGCCCCTGGTTATACACTCGAATTTTCCATTATCCTATTTTTTTCTTAGCATAAAATGAAGTTATTGCAACAGTTTAATCAGAAACATAGTAATTACGGTGTAAATATGCACTAATTTATCTTATTGCGTCACACAGAGAAAAAAAATGTATGAGCCCCCCCTCCCCCCTACATTTTCATGAGTACCCCCCACCCCCTAATAATTCCCTTCTCGCTACGGTCCTGATTTCATTTTTAAAGTAAAACTTGGAAACTTCATTAAGGATGTATTTCAATTCAAACTGCTTTTTTTCTGATTTATTTTTAAGTTCATTTTTGCTCTCAAATGCATGAAACTGGCAAATTGTCTTATTTAGAAAGTACACAAGGTGCTGTGCTTGTCGATTCTTTAATAAATGCAGAAAATATTGCAAAAAAGCAATCAAAAATGGCATTTTGAACCGATTTTTCTGAAGCGGGAGATCTGGGAACGAAAAAGAGCCATACTGAGAGGGTAATTGTTTATAAATCAAATTCTAATGAATTAAGCGTAAAATGACATCACACGGCACCTTATACGGCTCTTCAAAAATCCCCTGCTACTTACGTATTAACGCCACCACAGCAGATTTTGCGCTAATACGCTAATAAAGAGCAAGCTTGCTCGCACGTGCACAAAAATAATGGCATCAAAAAAAAAAAAAAAAAAAAAAAAAAAAAAAAAAGCACTAAAAACTAAAAAAATGGCGTCAAAAATCAGCCAAAAACGAGGCAACAAATAATCCAAAAGATAACTGCGGTGGCGTTAATACATAAAGTACCAATCCCCTGGGCAACTTTCTTGTTTCTTTTCTACTTTTAAAAATGTGTCTGAAATTGTATCAGAAAATTTCGAGCTGTTGAAGGTGGAAAAGCGTTTTTTCGAATACACCCTTAAATGTAATTTTTACGGACAGATGGCAGCACTAACTAAAGCAAATCTTCCAACGATTCTTCTTACAGTATATTCTGTTTTATAGTATGTTCGATGACTGCGAATACCCGATTTATGAACAGTAACGAGTAACGAAACGAATACTTTTTAACGGGTAGAGAATCTGAAATTAAAGGTAGCATAAAGGTATTCATTTTGTCATTATTTTTACAGCACTACAAAAGACACAAATTTTGTAAAAAGAGCGCAGAAAAAAAACAGTACTGGGAGTGGATTTTTCTTCTGTCTCTGTTGTAACCATTCAGAAAATTTGATGCGAATTTCAAAAAAATTTTTTTTGTCAGAATTATTTATACAATATTACAGTAATATTAATATGAATTTTAGAAACTGCAACTAAAAATTGTAATTTGACTCCTAAGATCTTTACAGTAGTCGTCATTTGATGCCTATCACTGTTCCCAGTAAAGGTTTGCCGCAAAAATATCCAAGTAACATAAAAAAGCGAGTTGAATGCAACTGAATGCAAATAACAAAAACAACTCTTTATTTTTTAATTTAATGATTGAAAACAATTATGTCAAAAAACATTATAACACATTTTACCTTTTTCAATTTCATTCATTTTGCATTTAAAATTGGTTTATTTATTTATTTATTTTTATTTTTGAAAAAAATAATATGCTAAATAATTTGTTATAATTGTCATTTCAATTTACGCCAAATATTTATCTTTTAAAACTAGATTTTTACTAATTAATGTCCCATATTATACATCACAAAATATAATAAACATTTTAAAAATATATGCTAGAAAATTTTAATGTACAAACTATGTTGTATGTCACGAACGAATGAATTAATGAATTCATTAATTTGTAGTAATAAAAATAGTTTTTTGTTACTAGCTTATGTTAGTAATTAGAAAGTTACCGTATTTTCGGGTGTATAGTCCGCGGCTTATACAAGAAAAAAACCTCCCCAAAAGCCGCTGCGGCTTATACACGGTGCGGGTTATACAAACATTTTTTTTTTTTTAATTGGAAATCGTGATATTTTTTCTACAGTTTTTAAACCTTAAAAATTTTGAAAAAATTATCGAAATTTATAAATTTTTTTCGCTATGCCTTGAAATTTAGAGCGTTCTCCCATGCTTGTAAAGGCTTTTTTTACTGCTTAAATACAGTTATTTCTGGATTTGGAAGAGCTGTCGCAACTATCGCCAAGTATTGCACTGATAGATGTATAATAGCCATTGTGTTTGTAGAGTACACAATCCAAAATCTGGAACACTTCCAATTTCGACAATTCCGAATTTAAGATCATTTTTAGTTTATTTTTTATAAAAAAATAATTTACCGACCCTGTTGCAAAGAACAAAAAAAAGTGCGTGATTTATATCATTTCGGAACGATTCAGAGCAGTCGTTCTTTTTTGAAACGATTCCGAGGAATCGTTCCCTTACAGAGTCGTTTCATTTCGGAAGGAGTTCAAGGAATCGAACTTTTCCGGAGTCGTTTCATTTCAGATAGAGTCCGAGGAATCCTTCCTTTTCGGAGTTGGTACCTTACCCTGTTGCAAAGAATAAAAAAAAGTGCGTGATTTATGGCATTTAGGAACGATTCAGAGCAGTCAGTCTTTTTCGAAACGATTCCGAGGAATCGTTCCTTTACAGAGTCGTTTCATTTCAGAACGAGTTCTAGGAATCGAACTTTTCCGGAGTCGTTTCATTTCACATAGAGTCCGAGGAATCGTTCCTTTTCGGAGTTGGTGCATTTCGGATCGATTACGAGGATTCGATCCTTTTGGGAACCAATGACCTAAGATACGTATACATTTTATATCCAAAATTTTGATTTTATCACCGATTTTTTTTTTAATTTTCAGAAATTTTTTTTTAAATATCACGCTTTTTTGAAAAAAAAATGCGCGTAAACGCCGCGTCGCTTGAAATTTTATCTTAAAACACGTAAACGCCGCGGCGTTTCTTCCGAAAATTACGGTATTGATAATCTTAATTTTTTAGCCCAATTACTGTAGATATGCATCACGAAAAAATTTGGTAAATTTGTGTTAAAAATTATGACTAATGGCTTCTAACTTCGAACCCTGGTCGAAATATACCTTCGTAAATGGTGTATAGCCCGCGGACTATACACCGATGCATCTCCGCGGGTTATACACGAACTTTTTTTTACTGCACAGCTCGATTTAGGGGTGCGGGTTATACACAGGGGGCGGGCTACACACCCGAAAATACGGTAATTGTTTAAAAACCTGTCGTTCTTGATAGATCTTCAGGTTTGAACGTTTAAAAAAATTAAAAAACAGATTGAAATTAAAAAAAAAACAGGATATTTTTTTCTTTTTTAGGATATTTATAATATACTGATAAATGCTATGCAGAAACATAAACCACAGTTTTAAATACAAGCAGCTATTAAGGCTATATAAACAAACCCTTAAAAATATTCAGGGATTCACTTTATGAGAAAGAACCTATCAGGGGCGTAAACCACCCTAGTCGCGTAGGGGGGTGTAGGCTCATAAATTTCCGACTCCAAGAAGGAAAATTTCCGAGTACTATGGCCAACATGATTACGAATAATATATATATATATCATAATACTCAAGATAATTATTACTTAGTATCGAGATAGTCGAATAAGTTTTAAAGCATTGATGTTGATTCTTTTTGAAATATTAATGTATGTATCTAAAAATCAGTGTTGAATTACTATGATTAATATGCGTAGAAAATTACTGTTTGGAACTCCAAATTGCCTTGTTTGATATCAGTCTTGTTTCTAAATATTCAAAAACGAACGAAACTTGATTGAAGAGCTGGAGATTCGTGGTCCGTTTTTTTACCAATAAAGGGTTTAATGCATTTTACTTTTTTTGTGTATGCCATGCTTATTCACAAAATTTTCATTATAGATAGACATGCAAATTTTGAGTTAAGCATAAGGAATCCTGCTATCCGTGTGCATCTACAACATAAAAAGGGTACTACTCTGTTATCCCGTCGATCAATTTCGCCAAGTTATACAAATCGCTAAACTAATAGCCAAATTATACATATTGACATAATTTTTATTTTAAATAACGAAAAACAAATAATTAGTATAATATTAATAAAAATATTAATAAAAAGTCGAAATAAAAATCACTTAATGACATTTTAAACACGTGAATCGTATTTAATGTCATTGAATGTGACATTCACGATCATCCATTATTGGCATTTAATCTTATAATTTGGCGATAATTTTTTGGTCGACGGGATAACCTAGTAGCATCATAAAAAGTAGCCAAAATTTTAGAGACTGAAAATTTTCGAATGAACAAAACTCTAATTCATTTATTTATTAGTACTTTAATAAAGTATTAATTACTAAAAATTACTATTAACTAAAGTACTAGTAAAGTTGTACGTTTAGTAACAAGATATATCGCTATGTAAAAAACAGTTTGGAACAAACTGTAATGATTGGAATGTAACAAAAAAATTTCAAATTGCCTGTTTTTTTTCTGTGACCGATTGACATATTCAGGAGCGATTTTGTTCCAAAACTTTAAAGCACTCGCTGCCGAAAATCATGAAACATTGGTGCTCATTCCGGAAATTCGGATATAGAAAAGTATAACGAATTCCGATTAACAGACGCTGAAAAAAATCAATTTCTTCACAAATGACCGTGGAATTAATGCAAATTTCGTCAAAGGATAGCGAATAAAATGCACATTTTGGCAAAGGATCGAGAAAAAATGCAAATTTCGTCAAAGGATCGCGAAAAAATGCAAATTTCGTCAAAGGATCGCGAATAAAACGCAAATTTCTTCAAAGGATCACGAAAAAACAGAAATTTCGTAAAAGAATTGCGAATAAAACACAAATTTAGTGAGAGGATCGTGGAAAAAACGTAAATTTTGTTGAAGGTTCACAGAAAAATATTCATTTCATAAAAGAATCATGAAAATAAGCAAAAAAAAAAAACCTCGCATTTCAACAAATAATCCCGAAAAAATATTAAGTCATGTCAAAGGATCGCTAAAAAATGTTAAATTTCGTCAAACGATCTAAAAAAAATGCAATTTTCGCCAAAAAATCCTAGAAAAAAGGCGAATTTCGTCAAAATTTCGCCATGAAATGTGAATTTCATTAAAGGATTGCAAAAAGACGCTAAATTCGTCAAAGGATCGTAGAAAAAAACGTGAATTTCGTCAAAGACTGGAAGAAAAAAGATAGCAGTCTCTGTAGAAAGCGGCACAAATACAAATATTTATGTTTATCATTATAATTTTTAATGTAAAATAATAAACCAAACTAATTCGCAAACTACATCCAGTTTAAAATTGACCTGAACCAAACACAGTTTACTAGATTTGCAACAAAAAATAATTAGCGCCAAGAGAGAATCCCCCCCCCCCCCCTTTGCTGTAAACTTTAAAAAAATTGCTGTGGATTTTTGTATTCAGAATTACATTGAAGACATGAAAGAATTTCATGAAAATATCAAACAATTCAGTTATTTACACATTTTGTATATCTCAAATATTCTGTAATAAATTAGCTTACTTACTCCAAAAAGATTTTTTGGGGCTAAAGCAATGCAAAACAGTTTATGTATATGGGTTGAAATTTTATCAGCATGCTTTTCTTTATTATATGTGTTCTTGTAATCACTATCGAAAATGGAATTACATAACCCACATTGCACTTTTTGCCTCTTACATTTAGGTGGGGACATAACTGATACAAAAATATTGAATTCTTAATTATATACCAAAATATTCTCGCATCAAAACTTTTTAATTGAACGATTTCGTACTATGAGCCAGAATACTAACGGATTTAAACAAAAAAAGAATTAACGCAAATGCAGTTTGTTTTGTAACTGACACATAGATCTCCATGCACATAAGGTGGGAGTGCCAGTGCCCAGCCGTCTAGGTGCCCAAGCTTTACGTTGAAGAGAAAACAATGTTCTATCTCTCTATTTTTCAGCAATCAGTTAAAATCTTTTTAGCGGCTTTAAGTAAAATTGAAATTTGTTTGCTTGGGGAATATTTTAGCGACAAAAATGCGGGATTTCTTAATATAAGTTTTAATTCTATCTAACGACATACTTTAAGGCAGAGCAAAAATTTGGTGTTACCCCTCATTTTTCCGATTAAACAAAATGTAGTAGTAATAATAAAAATATATAAAAAAAATTAATATAATTGATTCAGGAAAAAGAAAACGAAAGTATTATTTCTGATAGAAGTAAACTCGTTTAGACTGTAAAATATCTAAATTATTTCGAGTTACAAATTCAAAGTATTTAGGTATTTTCAATTTTCATCTTGTATCATATAAATTTTTTAAGCACTTTTTTTAATCAATAAAAAATTACGTAAAAAGTAAATAAAAACAATTTCACATTTTTTTTTTAATAAAATAAAACAAAAACACAAATTTAGTTGGTAGTAAAAAATAAACCATAATTATTTTCGTTTAAAGGTAAAGTTTGTGTCGACTGGAAAATAGCCAGAATTTGATATGGAAAAATACCAAGTATTTGCAATTCAGTTTTGAATGTTCGTCGGATGTTACCTAAATTCCATGATAAATATTTCTAATTAAATTTAAAGTTGGGATAAATAAATAAAAAAAAAATTGAAGTTTCTTCACTTCAAAAAGTATATCTTAAAATTTCAAGAAATTTCTTAAAATAAACTAAACTTTCCGCAGTAAATAAAATAATATATAACAATAAATAAAACAGGCGGATTTCGATATCTCAATGTCAAAAGGCACCAAAAAAAAAAAAAAAAAATCAAGGTTACAAATAACATTAACATTGCTGGAATATGTAAATAAATATTTTTTTTTCGTCATATCGATGTTTCGAAGTCCACAATACTTGACAAATTAAAATTTATCTGAATAGCTTTACCAGAAAAATAAAATCCTATATATTAAAAAAATTTCTGAATAGTTTTATCAGAAAAATAAAATCCTATATATTAATAAGTTATATTAATTAATTAGTAAATTAAAATAATTAGCAACTATTTAAATTAATTACTAATAGTTTCGGCTAAGAATAAATTTGTTTTCTTTGTTCTAAATTGCTTTTTCTTATTTTTCTAATTAGAAACTACAAGGGGAAATAAATCAGACTGAGAATAAAACTTTATCAGACTAAGAATAAAACATTTTCTTCGATCTAACTTTTGTTTCTTATTAAGAAACAATATTTCTGTTTAAGAAATATTTTTGTAGTTTTTAATTAAATAAATTAAAAACTACAAAAATATTTCTCCAACTCATAAATATTTATAGGTTAATACCACTTTTTTTTCGGCTAAATTTACTTTTTTCCGATCGAACAAGAATTTTTCCGACTGATTTTTCTATTTTTCCAATTTATAAATTTTTATAGGTTAATACGTAATACTATTTTTTTCGACTAAATATGCCTTTTCTGATGGAACGGGAAATTTTCCGAATGATATTTCCGTTTTCTAGTTAGTAAGTTTTTATAGGTAAATAACATTTTTCCCAATCGAACAAGAATTTTTTCAACTGACTTTTCCGTTTTTCCAATTTATAAATTTTTATAAGTTAATGCGTAATACTATTTTTTCCGACTAAACATGCCTTTTCCGATGGAATGGAAAGCTTTACAAATGATATTTTCGTTTTTTCAATTTATAGGTTTTTATAGGTTAATAAAAAAATTTTCCGATCGAACAAGAATTTTTCCGACTGACTATTTCGTTTTCCCAAATTATAATTTTTTATAGTTTAATAAGTAAGAATATTTTTTCCGACTAACCATGCCTTTTCCGATGGAATGGGAAATTTTCCAAATGATATTTTCGTTTTTCCAGTTTATAAGTTTTTATAGGTTAATAACATTTTTTCCGACTGAACAAGAATTATTCCAACTGACTATTCCGTTTTTCCAATTTATAAATTTTTATAGGTTAATACATAATACTATTTTTTTTCGACTAAACATCCCTTTTCTGATGGAACGGGAAATTTTCCGAATGATATTTCTGTTTTCTAGTTTGTAAATTTTTATAGGTAAATACCATTTTTCCCAATCGTACAAGAATTTTTCCAACTGACTTTTTCCGTTTTTCCATTTTATAAATTTTTATACGTTAATGCGTAATACTATTTTTTCCAACTAAACATGCCTTTTCCGATGGAATGGAAAGCTTTCCAAATGATATTTTCGTTTTTTCATTTTGTAAGTTTTTATAGGTTAATAAAAAAAATTTCCGATCGAACAAGAATTTTTCCGACTGACTTTTCCGTTTTTCCAATTTATAATTTTTTATAGTTTAATACGTAAGAATATTTTTTTCCGACTAAACATGCCTTTTCCGATGGAATGGAAAATTTTCTAAATGATATTTTCGTTTTTCCAGTTTATAAGTTTTTATAGGTTAATAACATTTTTTCCGACTGAATTTTCCGTTTTTCCAATTTAGAAAATTTTATACGTTAAAACGTAATGCTATTTTTTTCGACTAAACATGCCTTTTCCGATTGAACGGGAAATATTCGAGTGGTATTTACGTTTTTCCAAGTTATAAGTTTTTTTTAGGTTAATATGTGATACTATTTTTTCCGACTAAGCATGCATTTTTCAATGGAACAGGAAATTTTCCGAATGATACTTTCGTTTTTCCAATTTATAAGTTTTTACAGGTTGATACCATTTTTTCCGATCGAACAAGAGTTTTTCCGACTGATTTTTCCATTTTTCCAATTTATAATTCTTTATAGATTAATACGCAATACCATTTTTTCCGACTAAACATACTTTTTCCGATCGATCTGGGAATTTTCTGACTGACTTTTTCTTGGGGGGGGGGGGTGTTGCACCCCCCCAAACCCCCCCGGCATTTACGCCCCTGGAACCTATAGCCAAAATTTGAAATACATCAGATAATTGTGCATAAAAAACAATTTATCTAATTTAAGGGGGGAATAATCACCACCCCCTTTTTTAATTAGCAAAAGAACCCCATAACCAATCAGGGTTGTCTTAATGAACCTACATTCAAAATTGAAGCAAATCTGATAATTCTGTGTAAAAAGCCATTTATTTAATTTAAGAGAGGTTATTCCCCATTCCCCCTCTATACTTAACCATTAAACTCCCAAAATTCTTCAGGTATTATATACTGTGACGATGTACTGACAACTTTAATCGTGGCAGAAGATAGATAGCGAAGTCTTATTGTGAAAAGGTATGAAGGGGTGAAAGCAGGGTTGAAAAAAAATCATGATTAAAAAAAAAAAAAAAAAAAAAAAAAAAAAAAAAAAATCTGATTTGATTTTTTTACAATCTTATTTTTAATTATTGTGTTTTTTTATGTTTTTACAATACATGGAGAAGTTTTTTATAATAAATAACTAAAAAAGAATAACTAATATAAGAAATAATTACATAGTTAAGAAAATACTATATACTAGTTACTGATTGGTACTAAAAATTAAACATCTAGGCTTTAATCTAAAGCCATTCTATATTTTATAATTGAATTGTGCACTTTAAATATGTTGTAAATGAATAGAAAATGGTAAAAAAAAAAAAAAAAATTAAATATTCATTTAATGCAAGCTATTTATTAAGGGATAAAAATTGCAATTAATTTAATATTTTTTAAGCAAATTGGAATAAATCAGGGATTTAATTGTTTGAACAAAAGCACTAATTTAGAAGCTTTGTCTACTCCTAATTTAATACGAAGGCTTGAATGAACTAGTCCTAAAGAAGAAAACTGTCTTTCTACTCCAGCAGATGAAGCCACGGCTGTTGTTAATTGGTAAATAAATTCAATTTCAATACAGTAGACTCCCTCAAATCTGCACATAATTTATGTAAACAATGAAACATTCAGTTCAGATGTGGGTGCAAAATTTAACTTTTTTAGCTTTATATCAATTCCATACATTTTTTAATTTGTAATTTTTGTCAAGGTTATTAAATTCATGTTTTTTCATGAAGAAAGAGCAATTTATTTCTGAAAAAAAATCTAAACATTGGTAATAACAATCTTACCAAATATATTTGTGTTAATCAAGCTTTTATAGTTACCGTAATTTCTGGAAGAAACAACGCATCGCGAAAAATCACTCAAAAAAATTTAGAAAATGGTCGTAAACGCCGCAGGTGAAATTTCCGCGGTAATCGCGGTTGACGTGTTAAACAGAAACACATTAATAAGCTGTATTAAGAAATCATAAAAATGAAATTATTAATCAGAAATTGATAAATAAATACAAAATGGATAATATTATTTAAATACCGTATTTTCCGGAATAAGCGCCACGACGCATACGAGTTTAAAAGTAAAAATATGCTTAGTGCGGCGCAGCGGATACGGTGATTTTTTTTCCTAACAGTACCGTAAAAACCGTTAATTCCCCCCCCCCCCCAAACGTCACGAAAAATCGTAAAATAATTAGAGGGGGGCGCTTACACGGGATTTTTCCGCGATCGTTTCACAAAATTTGCAGGAATGAATCGTGAATCTTTGAATGAATCATGAATTTTGATAATTGAAGCAATACTTGAAAAAAAAATTGGGTTTAAAAAAAAAACGTAAATTCTGTCGAAAAACGCAGAAAAAAGAAGAAATTTGTAAAAAAAAAAAGCCAAAAAAGCATGAAATCAAGTAAAAAAATCTCGAAAAAAAGCACATTTCATCAAAGATTCATGATTCATCCATTTCAGCATGATTAATCACTGAATCTTTGGAACAGGGGAAAAAAAATCGGATTCAGAACAAATTTTCTGAAAGTTATAAAAGAAGGGGAGGGGGAGATAAGAGGGAAATTCATTCGAAAATGCAATTTTCTTTTATTCGTAATCTAATGCGAAATTTGCGTAACTTTTTGCGGTCTTTTAACAAAAATTGCCATTTTTTTGCGATATTTTGACGAAATCGAAATTAATTTGTTTTTGCGACCATTTCTCGGAATTCGCGATACATTTTATGTCCAAAATTTTGGAGTCATGATCAATTTTTTTTTTTTTTTTTTTTTTTTTTCGGAAAAATTCAGAAAAATATCACGCTTGTTTGAAAAAAAAAAAAAAAAAAAAAAAAAAAAAAAAATCCGCGTAAACGACACAGTTTAATTTTCAGTTTAAAACTTCTGTTTTTTTTTTGTTTAAATTGTTTAAATTTCAGTTTAAAACACGTAAACGCCGCGGCGTTTCTTCCGGAAATTACGGTATTAAGTCTGACTTAACTTGAAATAAAGCTTCGTTATTTTGTGATCCTGATGTGGAATAGTAATGCACCTTTATGAGGCGAGCTTCATTGAATAATTTAGGAAAAACACATTTCATCTTTATAGTGAATATTTAATTGTACTTTATTGATTATTAATTTGACCTTTGCTTTTAGTATTTTAATCATTTTAAAAATTATGTAAATTTTTATTATTTTAGTTTATTAATTATCTTATCTTAATACATAGTATATTGTAAGCATTCATTATACTTCTGATTTCATTATTAATTCCATTCAAATTACTTTTAAAAAATGTAAACAAAACAATGACCAGAAATCTGCAAAATTCTAAAATCTGCACAACCTCTGGTCCAAAGCTGTGCGGATTTGAAAGAGTCTACTGTATCGCCGATTCTTTCTTTACCTCCATTACATAAAAGGACTTTCACCAATCATAATCTGTCATAATATCAGAAACATAATCTATAACATATCTGTCATAATTTTCAGAATGGGTCATTTTTTGCTTGAAAATCTGCTACAGTGGTGAGAAGATATGGACAATTTTCTTTAATGAAAACCTTCATTATTTTCCCCTACACTAAGTGAAATTTCTTTCCATTCAAAACAGAGGGATTTAATAAAACTCCAGCAAAATGATAGGAATTAATAGCTTGTTCATATCTTGCTTTAAATTTTGTAATTCTATGTTTATCTAACACATTTTCTAACTTTTTACCCAAAATTTTCCTTTGATAAGTGCATTCATGTGATATTGCAAAAAATTGATTTAAATCAAATTATTTTTTTTAAATCGGTTGATTTAAATCAGTTGATTTAAATCATGCCAACCCTGGGTGAAAGTATTTTTATTCAAATGCTGAGAAGATTAGGTATTATTGACCTCAAGGAACATGCCTAGAAAATGATTGCACTGGGCTAGTGGCAATGATCTGAGGGGAACATTGGGATTATTGAGCATTTAGAGGGAAGGAAGGTAGTTGGAAGAGAGACGTGCTGGTAATGTACAAGAAAGTACATTGATGTAAGCAATGTATGATGATGCTAAGCGAAATGTGATACTGGAGTGTTGCTCCTATGTAGTTGCAAATCAATTTGTCACTTTTTTTCCGGTAACATTTTTTCCTTGACCCTTTTTTTCGTGTCACTTTTTTCCACTTTTGTAGTTTATGTCACTGTTTTCCAATAACTTTTTCCCCTAGATTCAGGCAAGTAGATATCATGATTAAAAAGTTGTAACTGAGAAATGTTTTTCATTCTTTGATAAGATCTTTCAGAAGACGATTCTCATAGTGGATGATTTTAAACGAATTTACGACGTGGTAGCGACAAAAAGGAGAAAAAATAGTTATCATGCGATCAAAATCACTTGTAATTTGTTAACTAATTTATTTATTAAAAAAAAAATATGGTGACTTTGTTATCTATAAGTAACTCTATCCTCCCCCCGCCAGAGCCGAATTCTGGCTGCACCTTTGGCGCCTGCATATCAATAAGTAGTGTTCGCAAGTTTCTGGAGTCAAACACGTAGGACATAAAGGAGACTGGCAGAGATTGAACCTGTGGAGTAAAGCCCGAGTAGGAAGAGATTTCGTACGGAGACAAGATAGAAGCACTTCCTTCCTCCTATGGAGACGCAATTTCCTATGTTCCCAACTTCTTTTTGTAAGAGGTGAGAGAAATCAGAACCATATTTCCCAAGAAGCCAAGCATCCTCAATGTGGAGGAGTCAATGTTGATAGGGTAAACAGTACAGTCATTGGCACTGTGTACAGTTATTGACACTTTTGTATTCAAATGAAAATATTAAGGAAACTAAGAAAGTTTTGATGTTGAAAATAATTTTAATGAATAGTTCATTCCTTTTCAAGATCACATGAGTATATGATCATGACTAAAAATCAAGTGAATCATATTTTTGAAAATGATGTTTATAGAAAAGTGTCTCACTTTTTAAGAATTGTCACTTTTTTGGAAATATTAAGCAGTAAAATTTCTATATAATACAATTATTCTATATTCTATATATTATTCTATATAATACAATTATTCCAATTATTCTAAAATTTCTATTAGTATAAAACTGAAGAGCCTAAATAAATGTTAATACAAATATATTGAAACTTAAAAAAAAAAAAAAAATAGAATTTCTCATAAAAATGTAAGCTAATTGTATTCTCCAGGGGTGATTCTGAGTGAAAAAAAAATTTCGGAAATTCACATCGCATTTTCGGAAATCGGCGGGGGAGGGGGGGTAATTTTGCGAATTACCCCCTCCCCTCCCCCCGCGATTATCCGCGATCTACAGACGAAATCGGCGTTTTCCCGCGATCTTCAGACGAAATGAGCGATTTATCTGCGATATTTTAGCAAAATCGGCAATTTATTGCTATCGATTGTCGAAATCGGCGGTTTTTCTGTGATCTTTTGACGAAATCGGCATTGTGCCACGTTTTTTGGATGATCTTTAGAAAAAATTTTTATTTTTACGCGATCGTTTCTCAAAACCGCGTTTTCTCCCCGCGATCTTTTGACAAAATCGGCGTTTTTTCCGTGATCTTTTGATGAAATCGGCGTTTTTTCAAAGGTTCTTTTGACAAAATATTTTTAAGCGATCTTTTATCGAAAACGGCGCTTTTTCCCATGATCTTTTATCGAAACAAAATCAGCGTTTTATTCCGTAAGTTACCCCCTCCCCACAACGATTATCCGCGATCTTCAGACGAAATGAGCTATTTATCTGCGATATTTTAGCAAAATCGGCAATTTATTGCGATCATCTTTTGTCGAAATCGGCGTTGTTCTGTGTTTTTTTATTATGGAATCGGCGTTTTTTGGACGATTTTTAAACAAAATTTGCATTTTTACACAATCTTTTCTCGAAAACGGCGTTTTATCCCAGCGATCTTTTTACGAAATCCGAGTTTTTTTCCCCATGATCTTTTGATGAAATCAGTCTTTTTTCCCCCCCAATATTCTTTTGACAAAATATTTTTAAGCGATCTTTTATCGGAATCGGCATTATATCCGCAATCTTTAGACGAAATCGACGTTTTCCCTCAATCTTTAGACCAAATAGACGTTTTCCCGCATTCTTAGTCGATATCAGCGTTTTATCTGCGATATTTGGTGAAATTGTCGTTTTTTTCCACGATTCGAACTAGAAATTCGCGATTTTCAGAGACCTATTGACATAGTTTGTTGACAAAAACATTGACGAAATCGTCGTTTTTCCACGAAATATTGACGAAATGTGTGCTTTTTCGGCAATCCTTTCACGAAATTTACATTTCTCTGCGATTGTTTTTTCCGCGCGCAAAACCGTACAAGCTGGCAACTATGCGGAACTGATAACCCAATTTCAAATTTTCGGAATTGGATGCCTTAAATTTTCGGACGAGAATCACCCCTGGTATTCTCTCCTTGTAAAAAAGTGGCCAGAAGGTGGCTGCAGATAGACAGTTTTTCACTGGCCACTTTTTCTTATTTACTGGCCCTGTGGCTAGTGCTAATTTTGCCTTTTAAGAATAGGGTGTCTTAATAAGGTATGCACAAGGAACAGAAACCCACCTTTCCAACGAATAAGTAGCAAAAACAAACGTAAAAAATTCTACATATGTGGTGAGGAAAATTACACCGCATTACACGGTACGCGAAAGATAGTGGTTAGTATTAATAAAGTAATATTAAGATAATATCCCAATCCGCGTTGTGAAAGATTGTACTGGATATTACCAAAAAAAATTGTTTTCTTTTAAACTTATCAATAATTTAAATAAAGGAAAATCGCAATAGCTCAGACTCAAACTTATTTAACGTTTAAATTTGCAAATCAGGATTTTAAAAAGATAATATGAATGTAAACAATAACTGTCTTCCAACAAAAAAAAATAATTTTATTAATCAAGAATCTGCATCTATTAAATTACTTAAAGAGAAATAAAGAAAAGAAAATATCAAAGAAAACAAGGATATCTATGTACATACCAATATTTATTTCAAAACAACAAATTATATTCAGAATACAATAATAAAATACCATTCAAAAATATCAATTTCGTAATTAGCAACACAATGAGATAACACCACTCGAAAATGTATTCATTTCATAATAATATTTTTTTTCTTAAGTTTTATGTTATCATAAACCTACACAATTTTCTCACAGCACAACTAAAAAGGCATAGCCTAAGTTATTATTCACTTTTCTTCTCTTTCTTTTTATTTTATTTTATTTTATTTTATCTTATTTTTTTTTTTCATTCCTTATTTAAATTTCAAGTAAAAAAAATTAATTTCCATATTAAAGAAACTTCTCTTTATATATGTGTATAAAATCGGCTAAAAGATAATTTCTAAAAAAAGGTAACACCACAGAGAAAGATTAAATTGCTCACCATTGTTGAACAGCTGGCAGCTAAATCCACAGAAGGTCTGTTGAAACAAATAACTTGCAGCACTCTCACGCAGCACAATTGAAGTCTCGTAATTCATAACTGTCCGTTAGAATGCATGGCAGTAATTAAAAAATGTTCACAGCAATCTCGTATATCACAACGGAAGTCGCATGAAGCACAATTGTCCATTATAATGCAGGACAGTAATTAAAAATGTTCTTTGGAGATTCAGATCACTAATCATGAATATCAGTCAGCCAGGTCGAGCTTTAATTGTAGTTGTCCATTTGCACTCACAAAATATTTAAAGCGTAAAATTTTATTTATTATATTCAAGCGTATCCTTATCAATCGCTGCTTCTTTATAATCCGTTGAGGGGATCTGGTCCAGGGAGCTCTGGTTGCGTCTTTTCGCAAACTCCATATTGTTTTTTTTTACCAAGTCAAAAAAAAAACACTTAAATCTCTGCATCGGAGTGGAATGATTTCTTTTCGGAGTCCTTTCTTCATGACAACATACTGGGAGAACAAAATACCTTCTGAATCTGCTAACTTCTAACTTCTGAGGTAGTTCTTTTTTTTATTACTTCCAATCCCTTTTCTTTATATTATTGGTTTACTTGCAAACGTTTTCATTGGGGCAATTGTCCTTTCACTTCTCATTGGTGGTGGTGGTGGTGTATTTTGTCGGCCGATTATCTACACTAGGGATATAGGCACACTTCTCATTGGTCCCCTGTCCAAGTAGGAGGTTCCCTCCTTTCGGCCACTAGAAAACTTTTTTTTTCCCCACGGGTTGCAGAAACTCATCAGACCCCTGTCCGAGTCCTCCCTCCTGTGGGCGTTCACGGCTGTAAATTCTGTTATTGTTGGCTCCTGCGCGTAATGTCAAAGTTGGAGACAGTCTGGGTTTTTTACAACTTTGCTATTATCATTATCTGACGTTTTTATGGTGAGCAATTGAAATTTCACTTGGGTGTTCCTTGTTACAATCATTCGTTCCCACCGAACGTTCTAGAGTCATAAAGTTTATAGCTTTAATTACAAAAAAAATAGCCTTCATCTTTTCCTGAAACCTAAAGTTATTATTACTACCTGAAAGAATGAAACGAACTTAAAATGGATATTAGTGAATAAAATAAATTTAAAACTTTAATTAATGATTTTTTTTTTACAAATATTTATGTATTTTCGCTTTAGTTGTGCTAAATCATTTTTTATATGTACATATTTATTCTAGCATAGTTGTGACGATTCGTCACTACATGCTATCTCCCCTTTGATTAAGAAAAAAAAAACATCCTATACAAGACAAACTAAAATATATACACAAATATATCAAAGTAATACAAAATTCTAAAATAATATACATGATTATCTATGGTTGAGAAATATAATCTTTCCAATGTGGTGTTATTGAAAGAATAATATCCAAATATGTACATAAACGTATTCGTTATAGGAATAGCTATATTTTCCTTTTTTTTTTAATATATGTATGTATATATATATATACATCTGTATTATAGCGTTCCAGAAATGGGTGTGTATTTTACTTGGCATGTTCTATATTTCTACGAACTATGCCTATGAACAAAAACAAACTTCCCCAATTAGCAAAATTTTGAAAGTTTACTAATCTCTGAAATAAGAGAAAAATTTCTCCAAAACTTCTTCTTCTTTTTTTTTTTTTTTTTTTTTGAATCATAAAAAGTGTTTTTGTTATTTTCATCGACAATATTTGAGAGAAAAAAAATCTTCATCCTAAATCACTTCTTATTTCCCCCCTTTTTTTACATACATTTATCTATGTTGTATATTAAACTTTTGTCACTGAAACGTTCTCTCACTTGAATTCTTTTTAATTGACTGTCTATTTATTTTTTCCTCACTGGCTTTATTAATATTTTTATTAGATTATTGTGTCTGGTTGTTATGTAACCGCTTTTATACATATTGTTACTGTCTCCATCATATGAGAGTTGTGAAAATTTAATTAAATTTATTTTATTTATTTATTTATTTTTATTTAAGTATTTTATTTATTTCTTTTTTTAGAACCTATGAGTATTTTAGAGATTGTAATTAATAGTTTCTTTATACATTTCAAATTTTGTTCTAATCTAATTTTATTGCTATATTAATTAATGAGATATGATTATTTATATAAAATCTTTATGACTAATATATTTTCTGTGGACAATCTCATTTACATATAATCTCAAGAAAAAAATATCTTTTGTACAATGCAAACTATCGACCAGCAATAAAAATTTTCATCCCGGGCAGTACAAAATATATATTTCCGATGAGATTATAATATAGCTCTTTTTTTATATATCTATATTTTGTAATAAATATTTTATTTTATTCTGTTTTATTTAGTTATTTAACTGTTATTATTGTTCATAGTGTTTTAAAATCCATTTTTACGCTGAATATTAATAAAAAAATTAATCAGCCATGAATTATCCAGTTTTATTTTAACTTTTTTTTTTCTTTTTTTTTTTGAATCATATATTTATTAATCATGTGAGACCATGAGGAAAAAAAATTAACGTTTAGTTTTGTATTAGAGATATTTCTTTTTGTACACGAAAGTCGAACATTTTTAGAAGTCATTAGTATTTAATTGTAAAAGTTTATAATTTAAGCCAATATGTTCAATGAATTATGATTATTATTTATTTATTTTTATTTATTTTAGAAAACTTTGACAGTTTCAGTAGACAAGTGAATCAGTTTTAATGAATCATTTGAATTATACATTTTTATTTATTTGTTTTATTTATTTATTTATTTTATTTACGTACTTGTGTTCCCTAACGAATGATTGTTTTAGTTTTGCTTGCCATATTGGGCTCAAATAATTTAGAAATATGAATTCTAATAGGCTTTAGATCGGGTCTATCCCTGTTTTTAATGAGATAGTTGTCATTTCTGAAAATTCTCTCAACATAATATGGGCCTGAAAATTTCTGATGTAACGCTTTAGGTTTTATCAGCAGTTTTAAGTATACTTCATCGCCTAATTGTAACTCCTTGTGTTTTGCTTTTGAATTTTTACTTAATTCCCTATCTGCTATTTCCTGATTTTTGATAACCTCTTTTCTTATTTCATGCATATGTTTTAATTTATTTTGAACGTATTTGCTATAAGAAGACATGTCATGTACCGTAATTTCGGGTGTATAAGCCGCGGATCAAACAATTCTTTTTGGACCCAGAAATCTTATTTAATGATTAAACACAAATATTTACGGCGATCTAAGTAGTAATATTAATTTTTAAAAAAATTCTGGGTCGAAAAAGAATTGTTTGAGCCGCGGCTTATACACCCGAAATTACGGTACTTCAAAGTTTGTGAAAGGCATTTTTATTTCTCTTCCAAAAAATAACATGCTTGGAGAGAATTTTACAGTTGAGTTATGTATCAAAATAAAATATTGAAGTTTCGTATCCCATTCATAAGTTTTATTACACATAGCTGCTATTGAAGCTTTTAAATCCCTATTAATCCTTTCCGAAATCGATTGGCTTTCAGGGTGATAAATTGATGAGGGGATTAGTTCGATATTTAAATTTTTCATGTAATCTTTAAAATCCTTCGATTTGAAATAAGATCCATTATCAGTGGAAAAATATCTTGCTAATCCGAATGCACTAAAGTAACCATTGAGAGCATTTATTATGACCCTAGTGTCCGTCGATTTAAGTGGAAATGCTTGCAAGTATCGTGTGGCTGTGTCTATGACCGTCAGTACAAATTTATTCCTATTTAAAGATGGAATTAAAGGTCCAATTACATCGCATACCAGTCTTTGTCCTGGGAGGTAATTTTTATCCATTGTTTTAAAAGGAATTTTTATCGTTCTATGTTGTTTAAATGTGTTGCATGTTACGCATTTTGTACAGAATTGTTTTACCTCTTGATACATTCTGTGCCAGAAAAATCTTTCTTTTATAATACCATAAGTTTTTAAGAAAGCAAAATGTGGGACATGTGCACTCTTTAGAATATCTTCTTTTAAGCTCTGCGGTGCGATATATAATTCCGCATTATTTGAATTATGTGAATTTTTCAGAATTAATATCCCATCTTTATTTAAAGTATACTTTTCATATTTTTTTACTTTTCTTTGTTGTTGTAAGGCCTCAATAATTTCTTTTAATTTTGGGTCATTTAATTGTTCTTTTTTTATATTATCTGTATTTAGCTTTTTATTTACCATGAAAAGGTGTCTGTCCAAATCATCTGCTATTGATAGAGCATGTATCGATCTACTACAGAAATCAGCGGGATTATGGATACCTGCAATATGCGATACTTCAAAATCATAATCTTGTAATTTTAGTAACCATCTTGCTACAATCTCAGGCTGCTTTTCTAACTGTAAATGGTACGTTAATGCCTTTGAATCTGTTAGCAGAAAAAATTTTCGTCCTAATAGAATGTTTCTAAAATATGTTATGGTTTCGTAGATTGCCAAAAGTTCAATCTGCATGCTTGGATATTTCTTTTCTGAGTCTTTTAATTTTCTTCCCGTAAATTCGATTGGGATCATTTTATCTCCTTGTTTTGTGCTAATATACCTGATGTTGCAATTTTCGATCCATCTGTAATTATATAGAATTCTTTACTGAAATCTGAGGGGTGAATAGTAGGTTGTTCCATTATAATTTTTTGTATTTTTTCAAATGATTCTTGTGCTTTGTCATTCCATTTGAATTTTGTATTAGCTTTAGTGAGGTCCGTCAGTGGTGCTATTATCTCCGCATAATTATGTATAGTTGCTTTAAAATATGTGCATAATCCAAAAAATGCTCTAACTGTTTTTTGAGATGTGGGTACTGCGAAGTTTGTTATTTTTTGGATATTTTTTTGTGAGGGCGCATATCCCTTTTCACTAATTTTGTATCCCAAAAAGTCTATTTCCGGCATGTATAATTTTAGTTTAGTCGGTTCAATTGTAAGATTAAATTTTTCTAATTGTTCTAATACTGCTTCTAGTATTATGTGCATTTGTTGTACATCATTTGAACCAATTATTATGTCATCAATAAAGTATTGAATATTGTATTTTTTCTTTAAGTCTCCTAAAACTATATCAATTAAACGAGCGAATTGATTCGTTGAAATTTTTGTCCCAAAAGGCATCCTTGTTATTTGAAAATGGTTATCTTCCGTGATAAATGCTAACTTATGCTTGTCCTGCTCATTTAATTTTATTTGAAAGAATGCAGAATGCAAATCTAAGACAGTGTATAATTTTTTTCCTGCCATATTTTGTAAAATCTCCTTTGTATTAGGTACTGGATATGGGTCGCTTTCTAATATATCATTAAGAGCTCTAAAATCTATAGCCATCCTAAATTTAATTAAATTCTTATCATTTGTTTTTGACGTAGAATTTTTCTTTACGAAAATTACTGGGAAAGCATAACTTGAATTCGTGGGCTCTATGATACCTGCATCCAATAAAGCCTGAATTTCTTTCTCCGCGAATTTTTTTACATCATGTGCTAACTTAAAGGGTTTCGTTTGTATTGGAAAGTAGTGCATTAGTTTAAAGTTCGGTTTTATTACATCTGTTTCTCCTAGCGTTTTATATATTTGCTGAAAGCAGTAGCGTGTCTCATTAAAATTGTCAGTACTTCCTTTTGTACCTTTGGTGTTAAGTGATTAACTTTAAAATCCTTCTCTGAAAGTTCTTTCTTTCTTAATTCTCTAATTTGTGTGATATTTAAGTTATTAACTTCGTAAATATTATCAGTATTTGATTTATTTTGTTTTTTTTATAAAAAAATTAGTGGTAATTTTTCCCATTTCCTGATCTTTGTGAAGTCTCAAGTATTGTTTAAATTTATTTTGTACTAATATTGTGAATAAATTATTTTCGTTTTCCTTATTTTCATGAACTGAATTTTGGATTACTAATTTACTGTTGTTATATTTAGGTTGGAAAAAAAATTGTCCGTTTTTTAGTTTGCCGTCAAAAATTAAGTTCACTAACTTCGATTCTCTGGGTCTCAAAGTAATGCTTTTTTCTACAAATACTCGTGTATTAATTTTCGGAATCTTATTATACTGATAAGAGTGAATTTGTTTTGGTATTGTTTGAAACTCGTCATTTTGTTGTATCGGCTTGATTTCATTTACCTCAGTAATTTGATCTTCATTAGAATTTAATTGTATAATTGAGTTATTGAGTTTAAAAGTATTATTTTCAAAATCCATAATTATTTTATTACTTTTTAAAAAATCGTATCCTAAAATAATTTTGTAATTACGATCAAATTCTTCTTTAGTTACATAAAATGTGCCATTTAAGAAAGTGTTGTTAAATCTAAACTTAAATTTTACACAGTGTTTAAAAGGAATCGATTTATTTGATAAAGTTGTAATTTTTATAGCGTTGGCTAAATATTTAATTTTTATATCTGTCTGTTTTATTTTTTCGAAGACCCCTGGGGATATTAAACTTATACTCGCTCCACTATCAATAAGGCTGGGTATAATTATATCTTTCTTTATTTTTAAATTCCATATTGGTAATTCATTGTTTTTACCCGAATTACAACTTGCAATTAATTTTTCTTTAATCATCTTTTTTTCGTTCTCATTTCGTCTTATCTCTGTCTTTTTTGTTTGTTTTTGTTTAATTATTTTTAGTTCCTTGTTTGCTTTATTTTTTATGTTATAACCCTGTTTTTTTTTTCAATGATGCGGGACCTACGGGCTTGTATTTCTCTCAATTTTGTAAGTCCCCTTACCGGTTTAAATTACTTTGCCCTCTGTTCCTGTTATGATTTTGTCTATCCCTTCTGTCTCTGTTTTCATTTGGAAAGGTAATTGTGGGCTGATGTTCCCTGTTTATCTCATTATTTTGCGGCAAAAGATTTTGGCTATTTTGCATATCTGCGAAATTGTGATGCTGCCCTGTATATGCGATTTGTGTATTGTTTCCCTGTGTTGGGTCAAAATTTTGTGTTGGAACCATATTTTGCATATTATAATTTCCATGATATATTTGATTAGGTCCTATCGGTGATTGGTGCAAATTTTGTCAATTTGGCATCTGATTTTGCATATCATTAAATCTAATTTGATTGTTATGAGATCTTGCAAAATCGAATGTTTGTGGTGCTTGAAAATGTTGCGCATAGTTTTGTGGAAATCTTGTAAAGCTTCTATAATTGTTATTTTGATAGTAATTCTTGTGAAATCTTGGCCTAACATTGTTTTTAGTCCAGTCATTTTAGCACCTTTTTTTGCAAATAGCGGAAAAAAATAGAACAAAGCTGGATTTTTGCATAGGTGTTAGTTAGGATATGTAGTTTAACATACTAAAAGTCCCCATCGATCCGAAGTGAGCTTTCGCCTCCAGGGGGCGCTAAAGAGCTCGAAAATCGGTTTTCTGTGAATATCTCACGAACAATGGCATCTAGACAACAAAGTTCAATTACAAAAATGTAGATAATTTAATTTCCTACAAAAAGTGTCATTAACATTTTTTTGTCACACCAACCATTCCCTGCCAAAAATTAAGATAAAGTAAACATTATTGAAAAAGAATGTGCAAGCACAGTCATAACGCGGCGAAGAGGCAGAACAAATGCTAAACAACTTTTGATTCTCCCCCCCTCATCTCTCCCCCATTGTCTGTATGGCGTTTTCGCGCGCTTGTGCAATATGTTACCTGAGTATAATAAGGTTCTATCTGTGTTTTTGAAAAAATCGACTTATCGATATAGAAATGTTCTATTTGTATCTCTGAAGGCATTTATGGATTAAAATGTCGTAATATAATTGTAATATTGTATGTAAATTATATATAACACCATTTTGATGCAAAAATGCCTTCATAGATACAAATAGAGTCTTTCTATATAGATAAGTCAATATTTTCAAAAATACAGATGGAACTTTATTATTCTCAGGTGACGAATAGTCATTGCCCAATACCCTATCTCTCTTTGCATTTGTCGAAATGTACTACGTGCAAGTACTTTTCAATATTTTATTTTTATTTGGTGCTCATTTCGCTAATATGAAATGACGCTAATTTATTGAACGAAGTATTTATTCTTTTTAAGATTTTAGGAAGAGAATAATTTTATTTTCAACGCATGTTGTAGAAAGTTTTAAATTATTTATGACAATTTAAAATGACTCTTTCTTAATTGCTGATTCTGAGCGAAAAATGGAGATTGACAAAATAGTTTATTTTGCATGAGATGAGGACTGGGTTTCGAAAGATTTTGTAAAAACAGAAAAAAAGGGTCTGAAGTCGCTTGTGACAGCAAGTTCGGAAAGAGATGACCATAAGTGGAAAATATTTGAAGAAATGGCTAAAAACAATAATGAATTTACAGTTCATTCAAAGAGAAAGAAAAATTATTCACAAAAGAATTCTATTAAATCATACAATAAATCTATTGCCGAAAAACCATCAAGATCCGCACAAATTAATCATCCATTGAAGGAAAAATTAAGAAATGACAGTCCGTTGTTTGAATTTAAGGGAAAATGTTTGTTATTTCTGATACATTAGACGAAGATTTTTCACAGAAGGATAAAAAGAAAGCTCTAAAGTATCGCGGAAAAGATTTTTTCTAATCTAATCATTAAAATAAGACACGTCTCATATCTATGCTTATGGAGAAATTTATGGAGAATGGTTTCGAAGCGAAACAAGCAGAAGATGATGCAGACACACTAATTATTAACACAGTTATTGAAGTAGCAAAGTCTGGTGCGCTTACTGCTGTTGTTGGCGATGATGTTGACTTGCTCGTTTTGTTGACAGTTTTAGCACCTCCAAAGATAGAGATACTTTTTATTAAGTCTGCAAGAGGACGAATTGTTACCACCCTGTATTCATCGCACAGTTTTAACAATGATGCTGTTCTGAAAGATCATATATTGTTCCTTCATGCTTTTTCAGGTTGTGACTCGACATCAGCAATGTTTGGGAAAGGTAAGATGTCGTTAGCAACATTTTTGGAGAAGGAAGAAGATCATAACATACAAGCTGCAAAAATTTTAAAAAGTGATCAAGTATCTTAATTTGAAGTTTCCGAGGCTGGAAAAACTATTTTTCTTGCTTTATACTGTAGTAAAGCAGAAATTTCTCTGAAAAAGTACCGTTATGTATGTTTCAAGAAAAGAGTTGCTGTTGGTAAAAAAAAGCCTTTTATCGTTGCCGCTCGCCGAAGATGCAGCTAGATTGTATAGTTTACGTATTTATCATCAAGTACAATACTGATTGAGCAATAAACTACTTCCTTAGAACTGGGGCTGGCAAAATACACCTAATTTGTTTCCAATTCTTGCTACCTTACCGCCCGCACCAAAAGATATTATTGAATCTATTTTTTATACTTGCTCCAAAGAATGTGGAAAAGCATGCGGATGCCGAAAAATTGGATTGAAATGTTCTGATATTTCATAAATTGCTGCGGAGATTCATTTCATAATGCAAGTAAAATTGAATTTGAATACGAGGAAAATATTGACAGTATCCTGCCCACTGCAAGGGAGGAGGGAAGCGCTACTTCTGTATTCAGTGATGATATCGAAAGGCAAACAAAAAATACTGAAAGCAGTACAGCAACGAAAGAAATAAATACAGATAATTACGAATCTGAATCGAGTATAGAAATTGAAGCTGTGCAAAGAACTACTAAAACAGTTAGACGACTTAAATTGGATTAAGCCAGTTACTATAAGTGGAATATGCCTACGGGGGAAACCACAAAAAAACGCACTAAGTGTTTTACCTCAAGGGTGGTGTGGAAATAAGCATAAATGTATATTATATATTCACTTTCCCTATTCAAAGGTGAGAATTATAGATCTGCTTACAAATTTTTTTTTTTAAAGCAGCAGCAGATTTTTTGAATTTTTATAATTTTACTTTCAAATATGGTCACGTTTTTACATTTTTGACAGGGAAGGGTTAATGTGACAAACAAATGTTAATGACACTTTTTATAGAAAATTAAATTATCTACAACTTTGTAATTGAACTTTTTTCTCTAAATGCCATTGTTCGTGAGATATTCACAAAAAACTGATTTTCAAGCTCTTTAGCGCCCCCTGGTGGCGAAAGCTCACATCGGATCGATGGGGACTTTTAGTATGTTTAACTACATAACCTAACTAGCACCTATGCAAAAATCCAGCTTTGTTCTAATTTTTTCCCCTATTTTTGCTAAAATGACTGGGCTATTTGTGCTCCCCTCGGTTGAAAAAAATTCTCACTTTTTTGATTAAAATAACAATTTTGTGTCTGGTGACGTGTTGTGACTTGTTGCATATATGACAATAATTTTGTGTTATATGATTTATTTCCGCTTTGTTTTGTTCACTTTCGTTTTTGTCAATTTGTAAACTTTTTATTTGTTCTTTCAGCTGTTGTATCTCTGATTTTTGGTCTTGTGACATGCTAATAAGTGCCTCAAATAATTTATTTTCACTTGTTTCCGTCAAATTATTTATTTCACCTGCACATTTACTGTTTAATGCACTTTCGATGTTTTTAGCTTTCTTTACCGCGTCTTCGAAATTTGTAGGTGGATATTTTTTTAATTCGAAAGAAATGTCCGGTCTTAGCGCCTCAAGATATTTTGTTAATTTTATAGTTTCTAATAGTTCTTTGGCTCCATTCTTTTGTTCATGTCCTGATAGAGCAAGATATTTCTGTGCTTCTATATTGAACTTTTTTGTGAATTCCTCAATAGTTTGATTGGCTGTTTGTTTGGCATTTATAAATTGCAACTGAGCATCAGCAAAAGATATTTCTTTTTGGAATTGTTTTATCGCATTTTGTTTAAACGTTTTATAGTCTTGTGCTTTATGCAATTCATTTGTATTTCTCATAACTTCTCTTGCTTGCCCTTTGAATTTTGATTTCGCCAATACCAATTTTATGTCGTCGGGAAATTGTGCCGCTACAGCTAACTCCTCAAATTCTTCAAAAAAATGTGTTATGTTTTAATCCGGTTTATCCTCAAAATTTTGTAATGAATTTATCAGAGTATCCACTCCAATAGTTAATGATTCCCTTTCGGGAGAAGCCTGTCTTCCCTTTCTTCCTGTCATATTTATTTATCTGTTTTGAAAATCTCTAACAGATTGATGTTTAATTGTTTTTCTTAAAAATTTTTTTTAGCACTGTGAATTATTATGTACTGTACTCTCAAAATATAATTTTTTTATCTAGGTATCGAAATTACACTCACATAAAGGGAAAGGAGAAAAAAAATATTTCATAGAAATTTCAAAATCCCCCTAACTATTTCTATAGATACACACAAATAATAATCACAAAATAAATTTTCAAAGTACAGATATATATAAAAACAAATCTTTAGTACCGAAGGCTTTTTAAATAATGTGCTGTGAGCTAAACCCTTTCTCCTCTGTATGTATTCATTTCATACGTATATTTATTAATTTTGTTCATTATTATCAATTTTTCTAGATATGCATAAAATATCAATTTTGTTTTACACAATATAGGTAAGTGATGTTTTGTTAGTAAAAGAAGAGAAACAGAAAATAGATAATTAAGGAGAAAAATTTATAATACTGAATATATATTTATATGTATAATTATATGCAGAACAAAATTTAATTTTTAATCCTAAATGCAAATTAAACACCTGGTATTAGCACCATTAAATTTTTTAGTAATGTGGTGAGGAAAATTACACCGCATTACACGGTACGCGAAAGATAGTGGTTAGTGTTAATAAAGTAATATTAAGATAATATCCCAATCCGCGTTGTGAAAGATTGTACTGGATATTACCAAAAAAAAAATTGTTTTTTTAAACTTATCAATAATTTAAATAAAGGAAAATCGCAATAGCTCAGACTCAAACTTATTTAACGTTTAAATTTGCAAATCAGGATTTTAAAGAGATAATATGAATGTAAACAATAACTGTCTTCTAACAAAAAAAAATAATTTTATTAATCAAGAATCTGCATCTATTAAATTACTTAAAGAGAAATAAAGAAAAGAAAATATCAAAGAAAACAAGGATATCTATGTACATACCAATATTTATTTCAAAACAACAAATTATATTCAGAATACAATAATAAAATACCATTCAAAAATATCAATTTCGTAATTAGCAACACAATGAGATAACACCACTCGAAAATGTATTCATTTCATAATAATATTTTTTTTCTTAAGTTTTATGTTATCATAAACCTACACAATTTTCTCACAGCACAACTAAAAAGGCATAGCCTAAGTTGTCCCTATTATTCACTTTTCTTCTCTTTCTTTAATTTATTTTATTTTATTTTATTTTATCTTATTTTATTTTTTTTCATTCCTTATTTAAATTTCAAGTAAAAAAAATTAATTTCCATATTAAAGAAACTTTTCTTTATATATGTGTATAAAATCGGCTAAAAGATAATTTCTAAAAAAAGGTAACACCACAGAGAAAGATTAAATTGCTCACCATTGTTGAACAGCTGGCAGCTAAATCCACAGGAGGTCCGTTGAAACAAATAACTTGCAGCACTCTCACGCAGCACAATTGAAGTCTCGTAATTCATAACTGTCCGTTAGAATGCATGGCAGTAATTAAAAAATTTTCACAGCAATCTCGTATATCACAACGGAAGTCGCATGAAGCACAATTGTCCATTATAATGCAGGACAGTAATTAAAAATGTTTTTTGGAGATTCAGATCACTAATCATGAATATCAGTCAGCCAGGTCGAGCTTTAATTGTAGTTGTCCATTTGCACTCACAAAATATTTAAAGCGTAAAATTTTATTTATTATATTCAAGCGTATCCTTATCAATCGCTGCTTCCTTATAATCCGTTGAGGGGATCTGGTCCAGGGAGCTCTGGTTGCGTCTTTTCGCAAACTCCATATTGTTTTTTTTTACCAAGTCAAAAAAAAAACACTTAAATCTCTGCATCGGAGTGGAATGATTTCTTTTCGGAGTCCTTTCTTCATGACAACATACTGGGAGAACAAAATACCTTCTGAATCTGCTAACTTCTAACTTCTGAGGTAGTTCTTTTTTTTATTACTTCCAATCCCTTTTCTTTATATTATTGGTTTACTTGCAAACGTTTTCATTGGGGCAATTGCCCTTTCACTTCTCATTGGTCCCCTGTCGAAGTAGGAGGTTCGCCCCTTTCGGCCACTAGAAAACTTTTTTTTTCTTCCCACGGGTTGCAGAAACTCATCAGACCCCTGTCCGAGTCCTCCCTCCTGTGGGCGTTCACGGCTGTAAATTCTGTTATTGTTGGCTCCTGCGCGTAATGTCAAAGTTGGAGACAGTCTGGGTTTTTTACAACTTTGCTATTATCATTATCTGACGTTTTTATGGTGAGCAATTGAAATTTCACTTGGGTGTTCCTTGTTACAACCATTCGTTCCCACCGAACGTTCTAGAGTCATAAAGTTTATAGCTTTAATTACAAAAAAAAAATAGCCTTCATCTTTTCCTGAAACCTAAAGTTATTATTACTACCTGAAAGAATGAAACGAACTTAAAATGGATATTAGTGAATAAAATAAATTTAAAACTTTACTTTAATTAATGATTTTTTTTTTACAAATATTTATGTGTTTTTGCTTTAGTTGTGCTAAATCATTTTTTATATGTACATATTTATTCTAGCAATGCTGTGACGATTCGTCACTACAACATATAGGCATTGCATTGACTTACGTGAACCGTGGGATGAGTTATGAGTCGCCCTTGTGGTTCCTTATATGGGAGGTTTGCAGGTAAATAAAGGTAGGTTTGGTTATTTCCTGTGTTATAGATGCCAGAGTTTCCCCCAGGTTTAAAAAGGGGCAGGGCGCTACTGTTCTGAAAAGGGTACTTTTTACATTCTTCAGGGCACTTTGATTTTTAAGAGCACTTTTATAGGGTTGAATCTTGAATCTAGCGGTTCAAAAAATTGTGAAAAAACAGAAATTTCGTCAAAAAATCGAGAAAAAACAAAAATTTTGCCATCTGTTTTTGAGCATTAAAAACACAATTTTGAAGAAGGAAAATTAGTTTTGCAACACACCTCTCACCTCCACTATTCTTTCCAGAGCCCAGAGGGCGCTGTTTTCATTGGTTCCTTGCACGGAACATTTTTTCTTACCCCCGAGAGAGAGATGCGAGTTAGCTCGGCAAGGAAAGATGTCACACCGTTGACACGGAGATGTTCTACACCTTATCCAAGGTGAATACTTCCCCATTTATGTCTAAAACTTCATCTTGTAATTGTGGTATGTGTGTCTTTGTTATGTTTTGTGTCATCAAGAAATCTTCGTTTCTTCAAGTAACCGCCACAGTTTTTAAAATAGAAAAATTCACTTCTGGCATTAACTTTTTTTGTGCGTGTGTCTCATTACATGATTTACATTTTTCGTGATCTTTAGACGAAATCTGCCATATTTTTGGGATATTTTGACAAATTTTGCGTTTTTTGTGAATTTTTGGCACAATTTACCTTTTTTGCAAATCTTTTGACAGAATTTTCTGTTTTATTACGATTTGTGGATGAAATTTGCCGTTTTTCTGCAAATCTTTTGACGAAATCGTCTGTTTTATCGTGATTTTCGGACGAAATTTGTCGTTTTTGTTACAATCTTTTAATTGCAAATTTTGCCGGAAATGAGTCATTATTTCGTGATTTTGTTTTTGTGAAATTTGATTTTTTTTGCAATTTTTGACGAAAGTACATGTCTTCTGGGACGCACAAGAGCTATTTTTAGCGTTCAGTCGCCGATTTTTTATGTAATTTACGTGTTATAGCATGTTTGCATCATCGCAGAAGGGCTGCATTTTTTCGAATGTGGGGCAAGAAGGGCGCTATTTTTTTGAATGAGTGACAAGAGGGGGCGCTAGTTTTTGGATGAGGGGTACGAGGGGCACTATTGTTTAAACTAAAGTGTAGGAGAGGCACAGCGCACTACTGAAACCCTCTGGGGAAAACTCTGTAGATGCAATACGCTCCTTTGCTTTTTTTTAAAATAAAGCGAATGCATCCCCATACAATGTAATCTATTTTAAAAGCTACTGTAATCTATACTTTAGTCTGTATCTGAACCCCTGAATTCCAAGAAAGCATAAACTTTAGATTGTAAACTATACTGCGACTCAAAAGTACATGGACTTGTGATTTTTTGAAATAACAGTTCAACAATGAATATTTATAGTTCAACAATGAATGTTTAAATTACAAATTTGTATCCAAATTTGTTCTTTGAATTATATATAAAATCATATCAGGCATGCAAAAAATGTAGAAATTTTATCTGTAATAATGTAGAATTATGATTGAAAAAATGTGGCAGATTAGGGGGGGGGGGACACCAATTATATCCGCCCGGGGCGTCACCCATCCTAGTTATGCCACTGGTGTGTTCTTTCAAGCTCGTCGTTTGGTTTCATATCTTTTGAGTACCAATCGTTTTTAATCTTGGGGTTTTCCCAATTTCTTTTCATTCCTGTATTTGAACTTTCATTTATTCTTGTTACCATGCCTACTGGTAGGATTTGCAGGGGTAAAAAACCTACCTCTTATACCTCATGGTCTAGACACTTTGCATCCCAAAATAACAACAACAACCATATCTTACTTACCATTTGATAGGATTGCACCTGGGGTGATTCTGAGTTTTAAAAAAAATGAAATTCAAAAAACATTTTCTGAAAGCAGGGATGCTGCGGATGTGCTATAGCGCGTAAAATACACAAAAAATCGGCATCGGGACGCGTAATTTTGTTAAAAAATTGCAAAAAATGGCGACTTTTTTTAAAAAATTGCGAAAAAACTACTATTTTTTGGCAAATTTCGTCAAAGAATTCACGAAAAAATGGCTAATTCCTCAAAAAATTTCGAAAAAAATTGCAGATTTCTTCAAAAGATCGCGAAAAAATGACAAATTTCATCTAAAAATCTAGATAAAATGGCAAATTTTGTCAAAGAATTTGTGAAAAACAACAGATTTCGTCAAAAAAAATGCGATAAAACGGTAAGTTTTGTCAAAAATTCGGGAAAAGCGACATATTTTATCAAAGATCGCAAAAAATGGCAAATTTCGTCAATAGATTCATGAAAAAATGGCTAATTTTGTCACAAATCTCGAAAAAATGGCAAATTTCCTCCAAAAAATTGTGAAAAACGACAAATTTGTCAAAAAATTGCAGTAAATCGATAGATTTCCTCAAAAAATCGGGAAAAAAAGATTTATTCAAAAGATTCGCGAAAAAAAGACTAATTTTGTCACAAAATCTCAAAAAAGATAGCAGATTTCCTCAAAAGATCGCGAAAAACGGTCAAATTTCATCTAAAAATCGCAAAAAACTGACAAATTTCGCCAAAAGATTTGTGAAAAACCGGCAAATTTCATTAAACAATTCATGAAAAAAATGCAAATTTCGTCAAAAAATCTCGAATAAATGGCAGATTTCGTCAAAAGATCGGTGAAAAAACTACAATTTTTTCAAAACGGCACGGGGAAAAAAAAACTTAATGCTGGGAGTGAATTTTCCTGTTCCAAAAACTAATTTTCTTGCTTCAATTTTTTTTTTCTTGTCCAAAAACAGATTTTCTTGCTTCACAATCTGTTTTTGATTGCTCCAAGACTTTCTGAGTAAATGTGACGAAGGTAAAGACCCATTCGTTAAACAAAAAGTGTCATCACTTTACTCAACAAAAGTATTCTTTTTTCAGCAAAAATGTCTTTTTTCAATAAATCAGTCTTGCCCCTTTTTTAAAAAGAAATGCGAAGAATAGTGATACTTTTAACCTGCTACATTCAAATGTTCATTATGTTATAGTTAAATTTTTATCTTGCACATTTATTTTTAACCAAAGTAAAGAAAATTTCTCTTAATACTTAAAAAAAATTAATATTGGTTTTAATTATTTATTTATTATTAAAACAATTATTGCATTTCATTTTTCTTTTGCTAATGAACAAGTTCAATTTTTGCATCTACAGATATGACTTATTAGTGGGGACCCGCTTTTGGTAAAAAGGGACCCGGAATTTTAGAAGTCGTGGGTCCTAGGGGCCCAGGATTTTTCAAGTCCAGCGGCATCCCTGGAAAGGTTACTGCAGAGGGAAGGAGAAGTATCTATATCCAGCACTAACCTTTTTTTGCAATTTTATGAAGAAACTTACTTTTTTTAGCGACCGTGATCCTTTACAGAAATGCGCGTTTTTCCAGGGTCCTCTGATGGAATTTTTTTTTTTTCACAATTTTTTGATGAAATTTTTCGGTTTTTTCTTCGATATTCTGACGAGATACTTGATTTTCATAAGATCCTTCAATGAATTTAATGTTTTATCTGCGATCCATAAAGAAAAGTTACTTTTTTTTAGCGATCCTTTGATGAAATACAGATTTTTTTTCAAACAGTCCTTTGACAAAATTTGCATTTCTCAGCGGTCTTTTAGAGAATGAGCATTTTTTCACAACACTTTGATAAAATTCGCCCCCCCCCCTTTTTTCTGCAACTTTTGATGAAGCTAGTTTTTTTTTTACTGCGACCCTTTTATAAAATTTTCATTTTTCTCCCATGATGCTTTAATAAAATTCTTGCTTTTGCTGCGATCTTTGATGAAGCTAGCTATTTTTTCTGCAAATAGACTTTTTTAAAAATTTTTGACGGCGTTTTTTCTTCTTACCTGCCGGTTTGGTTGCTGAAACCTGTTAGGTCAAAGGTTACATTATTTTGAAGCGGAGGTCAGGTAGCTATTATAGATCTATTAGTGCAATACTTGGTGATAATTGCGACAGTTCTTCCAAACCCAGAAATAACTGTATTTAAGCAGTAAAAAAAAATCTTTTACAAACATGGGAGAACTCTAAATTTCGCAGCATAGCAAAAAAAATTTACAAATTTCGATGTTTTTTTTCAAATTTTTTGAGATTTAAAAATTGTAGAAAAAATATCAAGATTTCCAAGTTAAAAAAAAAAAAATCTTTTTATAACTTGCACCGTGTATAAGCCGCAGCGGCTTTTTCGAAGGTTTTTTTTCTTGTATAAGCCGCGGACTATACACCCGAAAATACGGTATATGTAGAGCTATGCTTTTAATATAACATCTAAAAGAAAAAAAAAATTGGACTTTTAAAAAAATCCAAAAAACTTACTTTAAGTCTCTAAATTTATTGTATTTTTTTACCATATTTTTTTTCTAAATGCAAAACTGCATTTTTGTTTGTGCTACTATTATTTTTTCTAAAAGCAGACTTGGTGATAAGGCCTCTTCTAATGCTAAGTGAATATTATTAATTCGTAAATAAATTTAGGTTAGCTACAGATTTTGCTTCTGGATTTCAGCCTAATTTTTCGAATCAACGTCGGTATTAACGAAATCTGAAAATCTTCCACAATCATGGTTAATGCAATTTAGTTTTTTTGTTTTTCAGTAAAATAAGATCATTTTTTTAAATGAAAGAATAAGAAAGCTACCTTTTACTACTAGTATAGGCCGGAAGGAGTTTTTCAAATTTTAACCGGCTTTTTAGAAACCTTTATTACAAGAACAAGACACATTTTAAAACATTATAAACAAATGCTGCATAATTATAAATTCAATGAAGATCTTTACAAAAATGTCAGAAACTAACATTTCAGAATTTGAACTTAGTAGAAATACAAAAATCTACACACCGATATTGGTTTATTTAATGCTTCGGCAACCAACTCAGCAGTTTTCTTGAGAAACCCATTAGGTATTTGGCCTTTGGATACATTAGTAGTTATTGTCAGAGTAGGCATGATTGACAAAATTTGAAAATTATTAGATACAAAAAAATATAACAGAGTCAACAGATAAAATCGCGGATAAGATATACCCGTGCAAGAGCAAAGTACAAACATGAAGATAGAATAATATATGATCTACTATATCTATCTTCATGAGTACAAACAACGCAAAAAAAAAAAAAAAAAAAAAAAAAAAAAAAAACAAGATAAATATTTCAATATAAACTGATTTTACCGGTAACATATACGGTTTTACTAATTTGCCGAAAAATTATATTGTTGTATAGCGCTACCTAGCATATCGAATTTCCTAGAATTTATTAATGTACATCGATGATTTGTCATTATAATTATTTAACAAAACATAATTAATTTATTGAAATTTTATAAAAGCAGAAAGTAATGCAATGCATAATGTAAAAATTTTGAAATGAAGGAAATTACTTGTTGCTCCTTTATTTGTCGGTACAATAGTATCTATTTAAAGTTACTGGCATATCTACGTAATAATCACGACTTTAGGTTTCAGTTTCTATTTCAGGTAGAGTCTATTTGGTATCCCCTGGATCCAGAAAACTGGCGCATGCGCATCTACCGTTCTTTCGCTCGCCAGCTTTGTGATTCCAGGGGATAACATGTAGACACTACCTACATGGTATCCCCTAGAATCACAAAACTGGCGCATGCGCATCTACCATGCTCTTATACTTAACTCTATTTCTGCTGTTTTGTTATGCATTTACATGTTGCATCATAATTTATTAATAATAATGATAATTACATTATATAATAATAAATAGCAGCTAAAAAACAAAATGTATGTAGTTTTAATTACAAATGCCAAATTTTAAAAAAATATAAATAACATAATTATTATATAAGTATATTATATTATACAAAAATATTATATAATAATTATGTAATATATTTATATAATTATTAATTAATACTATATAAAGAATATAATTATTAATTAATAAGTATTTATTTACAGGAAGGCTATAATTGATTTTTTAATATAAATTATACATAATTATATTAATATTATATAATAATGAATTTTTTGTAAATATAATTATGTAATATATTTATATAATTAATTGATAATTAATTATTAAAAATTATACAATAATTAATTATTAATAATTAAACTTTGAAAAATATTTTTATAACTTTAACATTATAAATAATAATATAATTATTATTATTTTTGTAAATATATTATATAATAAATTAATTGATAATTAAGTATAAATAATTGAACTTTGAAAAATATTTATATAACAACTTCTATTATATTAATATCACGATATAATAATAAATTAATAAGTAATATTAATATTTACATGTTGCATAATAATTTATTAATAATAATTACATTATATAATAATTAATTGCAGCTAAAAACAAAATGTATGTAGTTCTAATTACAAATGCCAATTTGTTTAAAATATAAATAATGTAATAATAATTATTATTATAATATAATTATTATTATTATATATACATTATATAATAATTACTAGGACTTCCCTCAGAGGGATCAGTCTGAGCGATATTGCTGAGAATACACATTTAATAACTTGCGATAAGTAAAGAAAATGAGATGTTACCTTTAATTGGTCATTCATTGTGATAAAATATAATGATGAAAATAAGCATATCGAATCGTAGAACTACAAAATCTTGTTACAAATACTATTTTTATAAAAGAAAAGCAAACCATGCATGGATATAAAATTGGAAATATGCAAAATGTTAAAAGTAATACAGAAAATAAAACACCAAATTTTCCTATATTGGAAATATAGCTCTTTGAAATGATGTCATGAGCATAAACAGAAGCTTCGCACCGATTTGAGAAACTATAAATAACATAAACTATTATGTTTGAAGAGAAATGGAGTGTATTTTATATGGTGTGAAATCCGTCCGAATAGTTTATAATGTTGAATATCTGTTTTCCACGGATGCAATGAGGTTGTCGATAAGAGTTAAGGAATCCTTTTTTAAAAATTTGTCCTAAACGAGCACTTACATCTTATAAGTTACTGTGATGCCAAAGTTATAGTTTCTGACCCCAACAGTATCCTAGAAATTGCAATATTCTCAATAAATTGGGTTTAAAACTTTTTCTAGAAAAAAAATGTTTAATATGTGAAATTAAATTGTCGAATGTTTTAGAAATCGTTCATAACGAGAATATTATATCTTAAAAGTTGCCATTAAAAAAAAAAAAAAAAAAAAAAAAAAAAAAAAAAAAAAAAAAAAAAGATTTTAAATTTTTAGTCATATCAACATCAAAGAATTCTCAATTTTAGAACTTTTTTTGCTCGTGCATTGATGGTGATTATTGTTCCAACACAAAATATAGTATATTTTGCAGCAAAGATGGTTACCAACATTTTTGCCCACATTATTTTTTAAATCGGCTAGGTACTCCCAATGCTAACAAAAAACACACAAACGTTAATGCTTTATAGCATAGAAATACAGAATCAAAAGCTATTTATCTCCTATTATATACACATAAAACATAAATTATCTAATTAGTGCTAGCAGATGCATTTTTAAATATACATAGATCAATATAATGCTTCATTTTTCTTTTATTAGTATTTCTTAGTATTCATTTTTCCTTTATTTGTATTATTCAGTAAATAACTCACTTTCTTAAGCCCGAATTACGTCAAACTTTTTATAAAAGCGCCTAAATCCATATAACAGCGAAGTATTGTGAAGAGTATTAAATACAAGGTAGTAAGACACTTACCCAAACGCAGGTAATAAATCGCCAAATATTGTCCTTTTCGCCCTCTCTCGAAATGCATTTTTTTCGTATATTTAAAAAACACGATTTTGAGTCATCTTATTTAAAATTCAAATAAATAAATGAGAGGTAGCAATAATAGCATAAGTCAAAACATTCATAAGTCAACATCAAGGAACTGTGTCGTAGTTACACATGTGGAAAAAAGCTGCTTTCGGCCAAAAATCGTTGTCTTCACTAAATTTGAATCCGATTAAAAAAAGTACCGTGATTAATTAAAATGTTATAGGCAGAGCTGCCAAGTCTCCGGCATTTTGGGTACCGGCATTTTAATACAGAAAATGCTGTGTTAAATTGGAACATTCTGCGGATTTAAAAAATAACTTTTCCTATAAGAAAATTCTGCTATCCAATAAGCGAGAGTTTGGCATCTCTATATAGGAATATTTCGTAATCTACTTTTTAACCTTAAAAAAAGCAACGACCATTTTTCGGGTACAAAAAATATTGCTAATTGTTCCATTTTGCATACAAGGTACTGATTGTAATATTGATACATCTATGGTGATTTCCAATAATTTTTCAAATCCCATTTATTTCATTAAAAATATAAATCTTTTATTCATTTAGTTTAAAATAAATGGTTTTTAATTAATTTCATAATACTTTTGAAATATCACTTTTCATTGAAATATTCATACTTAATCCATAACGTACATAATATATGACTCTGTTATTACATAAATCACCTTTTTATTATCATAAAAATTATGTTTTTACTGATTTTTATGAACTCAATAGGAAAAATTTTGTGTTTTGAGCAATAGATGTTCGCATTTCCTATTATTTATTTTTTTTAACAAAATTCTTTGTATTTAGAAGAATTTTTATTTAAATAGGAAATCCAGATGTCGCTGTTAATAAAGAAGAAAGTTACAAAAAAGGGTACAAAACGAGTAGACACATGCTATCAAATATGGAAAAACGACGAATCCCAAAAAGACGTCGTATGAAATATCATCTTTTAAAGCAAAAAAACGAGATCTGATTATCGAGCCTACTGATTACAAAATGTGCATTACATTAAAAAAAAATGCTGCAAATATTGATTATTTTTTCTTTTGTGCAGTTTTGGCTTCGAAAGGTGCGCTATGTTGCAAAAAGATATAAGCGCCTATGAAAACACACCTGGTAAACTTTCATGCTCAGTTTTACAAATAAATATGGCACATATATGCCCTATATACACCGAGGTACCTAATTGGTGCCAAAATGGCGTTTAGTTGCCTAACATGCTGGTTATCATATAAATGTTATAATAAATTGTTTGTTCTAAAAATATTATCATTTATTGATTGTTATATCTTCTTTAGTAACAGGAAATGTTTCATTTATTCCTTTTTTTTTCATTTTGAAATAAATAAATAACGTGTTGTTATAGCATGCTATATGCATCTGGTAATCAAAACGAAGTTTTCGCCTAATTGGCATAAAAAATCTCGCCAAACCCGGTGCTTATATCTCTAGTATATTATCTCAAGTATTTTATTTATGTATACTGTAATTGTTTTGACATACCACTTACTTCTTCTGGTATATAGAAATAGGTAAGTGGCTCCTTTATGCAGTATAAATTGTATAAAACTTTAAAAAATAGCCCCGTTGCCCCTTTTTGGATCGAATTAAAAAAAATCAATGTCTAATTCCAGTATTGCTCCCAGGTATGCACACATACTCCATATTTCAAAGTTGTATGCCAACAGGAAACGGATGAAAAATGGGAAAAAATGTCACATATGCACCAGGGTACATAATTGGCGTCAAAATGGCATTATTTTACCTGAGATGGTAACCCGGCTTTATTTATTATTTGTTTATTTACTCATAAAATGTTTATTTACTTTCATTTCCTTTTTTTAATTATATAAAATATTTCTTTTTACAGTTATTAATTATTATTATTATTTTATTTACTGTAAGTTCCTTTTGAAAATAGAAAATTATTTAAAAATGTGTATGTGTATGCGTTATTTGAAAACGGAGTTTTCGCCAAATGAGCTTTGAAAAAAATTGCACCAAATCTGATGCGCTTGTGGTATCCGTGCCGAAAAATTAGTGACCAGAATTGACTTCCACACACAAAAAAAATATAAGTTAAAAGAAAACATGCAATAAAAATAAATATAAAGGGAAAATGATGTCATAAAAGAAACTTTTTATTTAAAAACGTAATTGTTTCTAATTTTCACACGCGAAATATATAAAACATTCTTTTAGCGATCAAAAAATGCTATTAAGAGATTATCACAAAATCTCAAAATCATAGTTTTTATGACATTTTTTTAATATTAAAAAATAAGTTTTATTTTCCTGCATGATTAAATTTTAAAATGTTTTATTGCATTCAATTTTTTTGAGTGCGTTAATGATTACTATTTACTCCATGTACTGATTCGGTTATCTACGAAAATATCCTACTGGTGAAAACCACGCACACCAAATTTCTGTGACGTATGCACATAAATTGTGCTTTTTTATCAGTTTTTTAAATATAACTTTTAAACTATTTGGAATTAATTTTTAAAAGTAGGTGCATTCACCAGATTACCTTCATAGGTACCTATTGGTACAAACAGAATCAAAATCCGACAAGTACTTTTTGAGATTTGCTTGACGAAAGAATTTTTTTGAATTTTAATATCGTTACGTATCTCTGAGTATTCGCGTTTGAAATTAAATAGACGCCCTCTCGCGGACAAAGTCGAACTAAAAGAAATAGAACTGATACCATGAGCATCTTCCGCTGAAATCAGTGTTTAAAAGGCCGATAAATAAATAAACAGTTCTATAACGAATGCAACGTTGGGTTCTTTGTATTAAAATTATCAAAAATCAAAATTTTATACACAAAGTTTAGATCTATAATATAAAAAAGTACATTTGACTTACTCATGGCAAAATAACATGACCGCAACACAATGCTTGCATGATTCGCTTGACCCAGCTTTGCAAGAGCAAGAAATTTTTTTTATTTTCAAATTTTTGTTTTCCTTTACTAGCAAACCTGAAATAATATGGGGATTTCCTTTTGTTTGGCTTGTTTGTAAACACGAGCCTACAATCTCTATTTCTTCTTCTTTGCATTCTTTAATGCCGCACATTACTAATCTCTTTGAATCAATAATTGCTTCAGCTTCTCTAAAGCAATTACTAGATTTTCCAACATCTTAGAAATTCTAAAATTGTCGATATTTGTAATTTATCTCCCATAATTAAATAAAAAAGATAAAAAAAACTGCACTTTAACTAGCTCTTTAAACTGGTTCTATGCTACAGTGCTACAGCATGGAACGTAAACAAACAAACGTAAACAAACGATTATCAGGTCTATAACAACGCCATCTTTCGGTCATTACAAACGCGAATAAAGACTTCGCTTCGCTCAGACAACTATATAAAAATATTATGATAATTATGTAATATATTCATATAATTATAAATTAATAACTCTATAATAATCACATAATTATTAATTAATAAGTGTATAATAATTATGTAATTATTAACTGCATAACTAATACTATATAAATAATATAATTCATAATTAATAAGTATTTATTTACAGAAAGCTATAATTGATTTTTCAATATAAATTATACATAATTATATTAATATTATTATGTAATAATTAATAAATTAATTAATAATAAGATTAATAATATTATATAATAATTAATTGCAGCTTGAAAAACAAATGTATGTAGTTTTAATTACAAAATGACAGTTTAAAAAAAATAATATAATTAGTATTATTTTTGTAAATATATCATATAATTAGGATGAGCGAAGCGAATCCTCTACTAGGCCACTCAAATGACATTTTGTCGTACACTTTACAAAAAAACTAAACAGTATTTTGACTTGAAATTAAACACAAATATAAATTATGATCTGTAGATTTGCAGAATATTATTTTTTTACAGAAATACTTTTCAAAAAATTATTATTTTAATTAATTTATTTTACATGCTTTTCCATTACGAACGCATTTTTTCAAATAAAAAGTGAAACACGTACGTTTACAGAAGAAAACCTTAAATCATGGGGTCAGTAATTATAGCTAGAATCATAAATAAATAAATAAAATATTTTCATTATTCTGATAAAATATCTCAAAAACTGCTTTCAGATGTTTAAACTATGCTCATTCCTTTTAACTATGTATAGTTTCATGATTTCTTTTATAAAATTTATAAAATACTTTTTTTAGAAAAATTATAGCATATTTTTAATGAATTAAAATTTGTGAAAATTCTCTTATTAACATTCAATTATAAAAGTCTTTTTCTGTGTTAGGAATTCAAATACACAATTTATTCTTATTTTGTGAAATCATTTAAGCAGACGATATTTATGAATTTTAAAAGAATTACATTATGTTTTTGTGAAGTGGCAATAAAAGAATTGTAAACAAATAAAATTAATTAATATTTTGTATATAATTCTGCTTCGAAAATATTTCTATTTATACCAGTCTTATATCATAAATAAACAATCTGAGGAAATTCTTAGTTATTTGGTTGAAATACATTTCTAAAATTAAAATGCGCCGAAACATAAATTTACATTTTTGCTTAATAAAGATGCAAAAGTAATTTTAAAAATATATTATTACTTTGAAATATTTATCTTATAGCATAATACTTCGCGAATCCAAACAAAGCATGGCTTTTGCTAGTAAATTAATTGATAATTAATTATTAATAATTATACGATAATTAATTATATAAAAAATAATTGATAATTAATTTTAAATAATTAAACACTGAAAAATATTTATATAACTTTAACAAAAATCTAATTTTTCAAAAAGCTAATTTATTCTGTTATCAAACTTTACAGAGATCCTCGCTTACCGGGGTTCGAACCCACTACCTCCGGTCAGAAACGGATTAACTACCAGTTGGGCCCCTAGGCTTGACTTTCTGAGGGCCCCCTTTCACTCCTTCAAAGTGGTATATACTGGAAAAATTAAAACACATGCTTGCTTCATTAACTCATAAATCATTGATGATTAAAATATAAAAGATTACGACAAAGAATTTTGCACACCTTTTGTCTTTTGTATTAATGTCCGACCAGTGTAAAAGAATATTTTCTTATTCTTTATGTAAGGAAAATTTTAGCACCGGGCCCCCTTTTCTTCTGGGCCCCTAGGCTTCAGCCTACTCAGCCTAATGGGTAATCCGCCTCTGCCTCCGGTTCCCAGACAGACACCATATGAATCACGCCATCGCGTTTTCAGAAATTTTGTCGCTTAAAATAAAATGCATAACAAAACAGCAGAAATAGCGTTCTCAAAGTATAAGAGCATGGTAGATGCGCATGCGCCAGTTTTGTGATTCTAGGGGATACCATGTAGGTAGTGTCTACATGTTATCCCCTGGAATCACAAAGCTGGCGAGCGAGAGAACGGTAGATGCGCATGCGCCAGTTTTCTGCCAAATAGACTCTATCCCTGTACAAGAGCAAAGTACAACGCAAACGCAAATAAAAATATAAGATAAGTATTATAAACTGACTTTACCGGTAACATATATGGTTTTACTAATTTGCCGAAAAATTATATTGTTGTATAGCGCTACCTAGCATATCGAATTTCCTAGAATTTATTAATGTACATCGATGATTTGTCATTATAATTATTTAACAAAACATAATTAATTTATTGAAGTTTTATAAAAGCAGAAAGTAATGCAATGCATAATGTAAAATTTTTGAAATGAAAGAAATTACTTGAGCGCGTTCAGAGACCGAAACACGAGTAACTCGGAAAAATGGGGAATGACGTCATAGTGGTTTCTAGGGGTAAGGTTGGGTTAAAACGGCTCTGAACGCTTTCGGGAAAAGTGACGGGATTTTTTTATTTACATCAACAAACATGGCGGCAACTGGGCTTTTGATAGTGCAGAGAGATTATTCGTCAGATGAGAAGATTATAATATTTTCTGAATAACCACTCTTATTAGAAGGGGAAGTGTTTAAAAAGTTATTTTTTATGTGAAATATATACTGTGGCACAAATGTCTGCTGCAGATTTTGCTGGCGATTTTAGTGTGAAGTGGAGATGCAATCATTCGTTTGAAAATATGGTATGTTTAAATTATTATGTGCTTATATCTATAAAATTTGTAATAAAATTCTCGCCCTCTCGCGAAAAAAAGCATGTATCAAATAAACGTTTCTGCTGACATTCCCCTCCAAAGAAACTTCTATTTTATGGATGTGTAAATTATAAAATAAGTTTAAAATGATCGGGAAAAAAAAGCCAGTCGCTTAATTTGCTAAATATCTTTGTGTACATGGCGAAAATGGGCAGATTGTGTGTTTCCATGACTTCAAGAATATGGTAACACAACTGTAGGTAGCTGTAACTATATTGCAATGTGTTTGTTTTGATGCTTACTTAGTTTATTTTTTATTTCCAAGTAATATTGTTTACTTTATTTCTATACTCTTAAACAAAAATAAAAAAATACCTCGAAGACAGCAGAAAAAATAAAAATATTTACAGAAAATTAAAGAAGTTTTTAAACTGCTATCTAAAAATGTACATTTAAAATATCTTTTGTTAGTTCTAATTGAACTTGGTATCAATATATTAACTTATAATGGAGTGTAATGAAATCACATAATGTTATCCCTGTTGTTAAGAAGCCTGCTGGGAAGTCAAGGAACTCTGGAACCGAAGATCTGTTAAAATTTTTATGACAGCTGGATACATTATCAGGCAGATATTTTATTAATTTTCTGTCTGTAAATGTAGCCCGCTAGTCCTTGGTGTCTTCACTCAAGCTCTTCACTGATGTTGCAAGGTCTCATTTTGTGACAATGAATGTGTTTCATTCACAGTACGTTAATATGTTAATATCAAGTCCATTTGGGATTTCAAAAGTTATTCTACTCATACTTTTTTGGATAACAATAATAAAATGTTCTTTCTTTTCCTGTAAATATTTTTACATTATCTTTGTTTGAAAATGTTATAAATAAGAAATGCAGACAATGTTCGACTATAGGGATTTTGGTGAGAATAAGAAATTTTGTATGCATATTTTCTGCATAGATGTAACTAGAGGAATCAGGGGGGGGGGGGGGGTTGCTCAATCCATAATTTTACATTGAAGTGATACCGTGATGATTGGGGGTATTTATTTATAGTAAATATTGTAATATGTTTTAAAGCTCATTTCTATTCTATGCATTTCAATTTTCTATTTTAAATACTAGGGATGTAATGAGCGCTGTCTATTTGGCTTGGTCACACTATCATAGTATACGCGGTAGCATTTGGTATATGTTTAAGAAATGAAAAATGCAAATGTCTTTTTGAAATTTGTGGCAAACAGTTCACGTATGACAGTGATTTTCTTTTTTTTCAAAAGATAGAACTTGACAAGACGAATAAAATGATAGCATTCAAAACATTATCGTAGTTTACTGTAGTTTTTTATTTAACTTTTAACGAAAAAATGAAGACCTAAAATTCAACAAGCGATAGCTAACAATCCCATGGAGGGATTAACTTCATTTTTGGTTTATTTTAATCCTTTTGAGGTACTACTCTGTTATCCTGTCGACCAATTTCATCAAATTATAAATATCGCCAAACTAATAGCCAAATTATACTTATTGACATAATTTTTATTTTAAATAACAAAAAAAATTAATTATTATTATTATTAGAATATTAATAAAAATACAAATAAAAAGTCAAAATAAAATCATGCAATGACATTTTAAACACCTTTAACGTATTTAATGTCATTGAACGTGACATTCCATTATCAGCATTTAATCTTAGAATTTGGTGATAATTTTTTGGTCGATGGGATAACAGAGTAGTACCCTTTTTGGTAAAACTTAATATAGATTTTTTTTTTCATCTTTGTATGTTTGACGATTGCCAAGAAAATCGAATTTGTGTCTTAAAGTTCCAGTTGAACATTGTTGCTGTTGTAGATTTTTTTTTTTTATTCGTTGCCACCGAGTTTAAATAAGTAATTTTTTATGTATGTAGTATAATTCATTCAAATTAAATAAATCATGTGGAAAACATAATTATTTGTTTTTATTGCGAAGCATTTAGTTTCAGTTCTTTGAATAAAGTTGTGAGCGCACTGTAATTATTTTCTTCGACTCCTTGGTTTATTTATCAGACACAGACATAATGCATTTTATTTGACAATGCAATAATTAATTCAAATATAAAAATAAAATTTTGGCAGCAAATATTTTTCTTTTCAAGATATAAAAAAATCTTCAGTTTTTAACAAAAAATTTGAATGACAAGTATTAAAAAATGCTCTGGTGAGCAACAAAAAAGGTTAATATGTTTTTAAATATGAAAAAGTGTTTGACAAATGCTTCTAATTGAGCATGAGAGAGGACAAGGGGTCCCTTCTTGGCTGCAGCTCACTGTCAGTGCCAAATTTGAAAAAGTCATATTTGTGCTTTTTCCATATAAAAGAAATTTGCGTAAAACTTTGTCTTTTTTTTAGTAAAATTTTCAATTCTGCTTTACATGTGAACTGCACTGTTGACTCTGCAATACAAATCATTTTCTGTGCAGTTCTATGCTGGGAGCATGCTTGGTGGCACTGCATGAGTATGATACGCTACAGGAACTAAGGTTTCTGGTACTATTTCACCTTACATTCATGTTTAATTATGCTGCATTTTTCTTGGCTATGTCTTTGCGCTTCACATTTTTATCGTAATTGTGACTGATTTCCTTTACACAGAAAAAGTGCAAATATGATTTTTTCGAATTTGGTTATTGGCAGTGAGCTGCAGCCAAGAAATAACCCCTTGTCCTCTCTCATGCTCAATTAGAAGCACTTGTCAAACACTTTTTCATATTTAAAAACATATTAACGTTTTTTGTTGCTCACCAGAGCATTTTTTAATACTTGTATTACCAAATATTCAGCCAAACCGAAGATATTTAACAATATTTAGAAGAGACTTATTTTGCTTTTTGTGAAATATATTTCAATCAAAAATTAGATCACTTCCAATGACTTCTTTATATTTCATACAAAGCAAAGTTAATATGATCAAAATCTCATCTCATTAAAATGTTTTCATTATTATTAAAGTTGTGAACAAAAATTCGGGTTTAGCTTACCCTTGCTACCCTATATTTTTTATTGACTGTATTGTATTTTTGTTAGAAAAGTGAATAGCGAGAAGAATGGAAAAAGAAAATTAGTTTATTGTTTTTTTACAAAAATTATTTTATTTAAGAATAATTTCTATTCAAGTTCTCTTTAATCAAATCTCTTTCATACTGAATTCTGATAGACATAATCAGATTTTAAATTAACACACTACAACTGTAGAACTTGTCATACTTTTATCATAGTTAAATATTTAAGAGTTAATTAAAATATATTCTAACATCATTTTTTATTTGTCTCTTTTTTTTTTTTTTTAATTTTAGACACTATTTTTAACAACATGTTAGCTTTACTTCAGTGATATGTTAACATCACAATTTGAAAGCTATGTTATTATATGTAAAAGTAAAGATTATATTGCATAAATAGAAATAGACCAAGAGGTGGCAGTGGGATCAAGTTCATTATTGAAATTCCAGAATTAGTTAAAACTCGATTGGCATATTAAAACGCAATTAGTCTGTCAAATCATATCTTAGTGGAAAACACCTGAAAATATGATTTTAGCAGTTGACTCATCAGTTTATTATTTTGTTTTCCTGCTCCATTGGTAAACTTACAAATCAATCACTAAAATCTAGTTTCCAAGTGTTTTCGACCAAGATATGATTCGGCAGATTGTGTTTCAATATGCAAATCGAGTTTTAAATAATTCTGGGATTTCAGCAGTGGACTCGATGATTGTCTATGTGGCCACCTCCCGCTCTAAAATATTCCAGTGTTGGGTCATCCAATTTATTTTAAAGAAAATGGAAAATAAACTAGGCCTAAAATGTTTCTTCACAGAGGGCGTTCAAAGACTGAAAATCGAGTTACTCGAAAAATTGAGGAATGACATCATACAGGTTTCTCAATGTAACAGGGGTTAAAATGGCTCTGAATTCTTTCGGGTAATGTGGGCAGATGTTTTTTATTTACATTTACAAATGTGATGGCAGATCTAGATAGATGATTGCATCACGCAATGCTATAGAATTTTGTTGTGCTCTGCATTTGTTGGTATTTGAACCTGTGTTTAGTTTGTATTGAATTTTGACAGTATTTGATTCAAAAACTATGTTAACCTTTATGTGGGGGCTTGGACAACATCTGTCCAGGTTTGCAGGTATTCTCAGACAGATGCTGTCTGAGTCCCCCTGTAAAGGTTAAAATTTATAGAGAACCTTTGATCACCATTTACATTGCGCCTGGAAGTGTACGTAGTGTATTATTATTTATTTATTTTGCTGCCAAAAAAGCTCTGCAATTTAAACCTAACCATAGTGCTATTACTGGAGGAATAAAAGTGAGTTTATTATTTTTCTCTTTGTATATGTATGCTCCAATGTATTTTTATAAGCACATATAATTTAGGTTTCATGTGTATATTTTTCTATAATGCAGTATTGTAGTAACTAGAAATTTGTGTTCAAATTTAATAAATTAATTCTGTTCAGTGAATTAATAAACATAAGCTTACTTTATCTGATGAAAATTTTTTAGGCTATTTCCTATCTCTATATTTTAAAATTTATTTAACTAGATTTCTTTGATGATGACTTAAAAAAAAATAACAGTGAAATTTATTCTAAATGATTTAAAACTTCTTAACACTTGGCTCTTTGAAATTAAAACTATCATAAATAGTGGGGAATAAATACACTTTGAGATTTAAATCAGTGTCATTGATAAAATGATGAAAAATGTTTTTCTGGGTGGGTGGCTTATGTTTACATAAAACTTAAAAACATATTTTTTTTAAAAGCAAAATTAGATGTATTAATAATGTTGTCCCCTTTTTGAGATAAAAAAAATGATAGTACTCATTATTTAATTATAGTATTCATCTGAATAATTTTGTTTTAATTCAGCAGTTATAGGTAACTCCAGGGCCTGATTAATGCACGGGCCTCCGGGGCCTTGGCCCTGGGCCCACCAATTTCAGGGGCCCAGAAATTATGTAACTAATTTTTTTTCTTTTAATCAAACACCTTTAAAATAATATTGTTTTATAAAAAATGAAATGTAAAATTTTAATATTCTGAATGACGCAATAAAATTTTCAGAAGCTTTTAACCTAGGCACTTTTTACCCAAACAACTTTGTCAATTCATCAAAAACCCCGCCTTTTTTGTGACAGTGTCGACGAAAATGGGTAGGTAAGGGGGCCCAATTTTTTAACAGGCCCTGGGCCCAACTTCGGCTTGATCGGGCTCTGGGTAACTCTTATTATTTTTGGAATTCTTCATGAATATTTAAGCTTTTCTGACAGCAGTATAAATAAAAATATTGGCACTTATGTATTAACGCAATCGCAGAAGAAGTTGCATTAATGTGCCAATAAAGAGCAATCTTGTTGTTCACACCAGTGTTGAATTCAGGGAGTGGCACGGGGGGGGGGGGGGGGGGACATTCCTCCCGGAGCAATGAAATGTCCCCTGAGAAAAGTGTCTGAATTCAATATTAACTTGGTATAAGCTACGCAGTTTTTACTGAAGTTGAAGATATACCAAGGGGCTGAGTTAAGAGGGACAGAAGAAGAATCATTTGGTATTTATATGACAGCTGGGTACACTCACAGGGCAGGGTTTCATTTTGATTTCCTGTTCTGTAAGTGTAACTCGCTAGTTCATTAAATACCTTAAATTACACGTCACAAGAATGTATATGGAACTTGGTGCTTAAGCTGTAATCGCTGTTAGTTGACAGGACACATCTTCCACACCACTTTTGTTGCTGCTCTGGTTTTTATTTAGTCTGTAATATCAGCATTTCATTCAGGAAATTAATATTAAGTTCATTTGTGATTTGAAAAGTTATTTTAGCTGTACATTACATTTTTGGATAACAATTCTGTTAAAAAGTTCATTATTTTATAGCTTTATCTAAAAAGTATTAAAAATTAATAAAATAGTAAATTAGTAACCTAAAGTTAGTAGTAATAGTATAAAATGCAATAAGAATTCTAAAATTAGTATGAGTGTGGCTAAATTAAAATGAAGAGATTCATATTAGTTTAATATTTTGAATGTTTAATAAATAAAAAAAGAACATAGTGTGAATATCTTTAATTGAAGAATAACTACAAAAGAGTGTTTTTGTAGCTTTATCTTTTCCAACCAGAGTTGTTAAATACCTAGGTTTTTTCAGAAAAAAACCAACCCACTGTATTTTTTCAGGGTTTTTGTGTTTTTTTTTTCGAGTTATGGGAGGTGGTTCAGAATGCTTGGAAAAAAAAAGTACTTATTACTAAATTTAAATGAGCTAATTGATTACAAATATATATAAATCAATGATAGTAATCAAAATTATGCTTTGCTTTTAGATAAATTGATTATTAATAATAATTTTAACAATAAAACTATCATTAAAGTATGTTACTAAAACTAATGCTGCTGAATCAGAATTTTTAAACTAATATTTTGTTAAGGATAAAGTATGTTTATTCATTTGAATTGAAGTGATTGCCTATATATATATAATAAATATTTTCTCTATAAAATTCATTCTAAAAATTGAATTCTGAAACATATTGATTAATATAATGATGGATTGCAAGATTTTTCTTTTTAATTGTTTGCATTCCAAAATGTGTTGCTATATTCTTTCTAAGGCATAGTAACATTTCCTTAGCCTGAGGTAAATAAGAAATTTCCATTTTCCATATTCAAAGCATTCTTCACTCCATTTACTGAAAGGACAATAAGAAGGAATTTTCAAGAACAGAACAATATATACTTCCTTCCTTCCTGTTTCTGTAGTCAAGAAAAGTAATTTGTTTTGATCTTAAAAATCCAACACTTGACGTCAGAAATTTTTATGTGGTTCATTTGATGTTTTATGACTTTTATCAGAAGTCTAAAAATTAAAGATCACCAGTGAACATTGTCAACTATGTCTCTCATTTGCTGATGATCACAGAATGCTCTTAAAAGAAAGGCAATTGACATATCGTCAGTTTTTTCTAAAGCAAACCAAATAAAAGTGCATTAGTAATTTAACTGTTACAAGTAATTAAAAATAAATTTATGATACAAGAATTTAATTTTTTTCTTTTTGTTTAATAAATAAAGTAATAATGTGAATTACAATACTTTAACAGCGATTTTAGCCAAATACCAAATATTTGGCACACAAGTTTTTTAAATTTCAGAGTTTTAAAATATTAAAAATTTTATATAGATCTTTTTAAAAAAATAACTTTATACACTAAAAAAACCTATACTTCGAATTGATATTTCATAAGAGGATAGTTTTAAAGCATTTTTAATTTGATGGACTCCTTTATAGGTTAAAACGAATGAATAATATTATCTGATATTCTAAAACAAATATTGAAAAATAACTTTATATTGCAGTATTTGCTCATAAAAATATTAGATAAAAAAGCATATTTTTCATTCTGAAGAACCAAAATGTTATTCTGGCTAAATAATCAAATATTTAAGAGTGCTGGTCGATAAGATATCAAATTCCTTTGCTAGAGTCAAACTTATAGGTTCATAATGCATTCATATTTTTAAAATATCTCCACTGGAAATTATTTTAGTAACTTCTATTTTCTTAAAATATGCATATTATCTTTGTGTGTTTTTGTAATCAAAATGTTTCTAAAATTTATACTTTATTAAAAAGTTTATGTGTTAAAATCATTATGAGCTGTGTTAAACGTTTAGCAATTACAAAAATATGGACAGACAAAATTTCAAATACAGTAGAACCCCGATAATTCGGATTAATTGGGACCAGGCCCAATCCGGATTGTCGAAAATCCGGATTATCCGGAGAATGTGTAAAAATGAAATAAAATGATGTATAATATTCAAAGAAAATCATCTTTATATTGAACATAATCAATATTTACAAACAGTAAAAATGTTTACTTTGTAATTATAAAATTTGTCATATTCTACCATTTTTGAGGGCCACATGGTCACGCATTCTCTTGAGCATTCTTCCTCCTTTTATTTCAATTTTCCGCAAGTGATTTGTTGAAGGGTTTTGGCACGAAGATAAGGAAACAGTCTCAAGAAGATTGTTTCCAAGAGTAGTTGATAGACAGAGGTCATATGGACTGGTTGACAAAGATCGGATCACGATCCTTATCAGTCACTGTGTCTATAAGGACTATTTTACTTTGCTTTCTTGCAATGCTCTTAGTAAAACTTCATTAAGCAGTGAGCTTAAGATGACATTTACCGAATGAATTAAATAGAAAAGTGTGAAAATTGGAATTGGCAAAGCTTAAATGATGTATAGTTGTTCCTTTCATAGATAACATTAAAGAGTTTAAATAAGAAAGCTTGAGGTATTCTTCCGAAAAAATTTCAGAAAATACTTATTTGTTCAGAATATGAGGTCGAAATAAATTTATGTTATGGAAATTTGCCGATGACTTCTCAAACTTGAAAAAAAAAAAAAAAAAAATTCCACCAAATCGATCCGGATTATCCGGAGATCCGGATTTGCGGGGTTCTACTGTAAATGGAACACACACATGTAATTATTGATACATAAAGAATTATTCCTATTTTCTGCCCTTAGTTTTTACTTATATTAAACATATTTTGCCAAAGTAAACATTTTTTTTTTTTTTTTTTTTTTTTTTTGCTTTTAAGCTTAACTAATTAGTCATATAAAAAATTTAACATTTATATTCTAACTTATCTAAAATAAAATTTAAACTAGAAATATCTTTATTTTTATTATTCTTTTTTTATCATGAATAAACGAAATTACTGTTCTAACTTGTCGAAATGTAAAACTTAGATAAAAAAAATGTCTATATTATCATTTCCTTAATATGAAAAAACGAAAACATACTGCAAAAAAATTGGTTGGTTGGTGGGCAAGTACTGAGACGTATGCTACTACCCGTTAGGGAGGCTTTTGTCTGCAAAAAAAAAAACAAAAAACCAATCAAAACAGAGATATTCCAATAAACAGTCGCAGTCGAGGGGTCCGACAATGCTGTAAATCTGGTACACAGCGGATTTACTGCCATGTAAATCAAGTCAAAATCAGTAAATCAAGATTTAAAGAGTAAATCCTGTAGTAAATCAGTAAATCAATGTAAATCAGTAAATCCTATAGTAAATCAACAAATCCTATAGTAAATCAGTAAATCCCATAGTAAATCAGTAAATCAAGATTTAAAAAGTAAATCCTGTAGTAAATCAGTAAATCAATGTAAATCATTAAATCCTCAAGTAAATCAGTAAATCCTATAGTAAATCAGTAAATCCTATATTAAATCAGTAAATCCTATAGTAAATCAGTAAATCAAGATTTAAAAAGTAAATCCTGTAGTAAATCAGTAAATCAATGTAAATCAATAAATCTTCTAGTAAAACAGTAAATCCTATAGTAAATCAGGGGTATATAGTAAATCAGGGTAAATCAGGGGTATATAGTAAATCAGGGTAAATCCTATAGTAAATCAGGGGTACATAGTAAATCAGGCTAAATCCTATAGTAAATGGGATATTGGCGAGCGCAGCAAGTAGGGGTAGCATAGAACTTGGAATCGCGAAGAGATTACGCGGGAGGTTGGCGAGCGTAGCGAGCAGGGAGGCGGAGCCCCCCTATAGTTTATAAGAACTGTAACGGCTCATTCCAATTATGCATGTTTGGGGCGCCGCACCCCACTTTGCCCCCCCCCCCCCCAAAGGGGAATTTTTTAAATTTTTATCCTCATAAAAAGCACTCGTGTTGCATATCTTTAGAAAGGTCTGAAACTGCCTTTTCCTATTATGGATTTCTTGTGTGTCCCCCTTCGCTCTACCCCCTAGGGGGGGGCACATTTTTAATTTCTTTTCAACACCTGCCGTGTGACACATCATTTAAAAGGTCTGCAACTGCTTATTTATATTATGGATGTCTTGTGTGTCACCCACCACTCTGCCCCCCAGGGGGGCACAATTTTAATTTCTTTACAACACCTGCCGTGTGACACATCATTTGAAAGGTGTGCAACTGCTTATTCATATTATGAATGTCTTGTGTGGCACCCCCACTTTGCCCCCCCCAGGGGGGGCACATTTTTAATTTCTTTACAATATTAGTCGTATGACATATCATTTAAAAGGTTTGCAACTGCTTATTCATATTATGGATGTCTTGTGTGTTACCCCCTCTTCCCCCCCCAATTGAGGCACGTTTTTAATTTCTTTACTACACCAGCCGTGTGACACATCATTTGAAAGGTCTGCAACTGCTTATTCATATTATGGATGTCTTGTGTGTCTACCCCCCACTCTGCCCCCCCAGGGAGGGGCACATTTTTAATTTATTTACAATACCAGTCGTGTGACACATTATTTGAAAGGTCTGCAACTGCTTATTCATACCATGGGGTATTGGCGAGCGCAGCAAGCAGGGGTAGCCTACAACTTGGAATCGCGAAGCGATTACGTGGGGGGTTGGCCAGCGTAGCGAGCAAGGGGGCGGAGCCCCCTTGTTATACAAGAACGAGGCGAAAATAAAGTTGAGCAAGGAAGGGAGCCGGAAGGGGGCGCTGCAATCGCAGTTTTTGTGCCATTTTCAATATTGTACCTACCAAAAGTATATGAAGTTATGCATTGAATTGAACGAATTTTTTTGTGTATGTGTTTGACTATGGGTAGTTAGATCGCCCTGAATCTGAAAAAAAATCCGCCAGAAGGAGGCGCTGCAATAGCGAATTTTATGCCATTTTCAATATTGCAGCGCATAAAAGTGTATGAAGTTAGTTCTAGAACGGACCTAAATGTTTTGTATATGATTTTTTTTTTTTTTTTTTTTTTTTTTGGTAAGGCAAGTAGGTCCTCCCTGAATTTGAAAAAAAAAAAAATCTGCCAATCATTCTATTGTCCGTCGGCTCGTGCAGATACGGAAATTCGTTTTTACGCCGATTAATTGATTGAAGCAGAAATTTAAGATGAAAATCAAAGTTGGTATGGTATTGAATTAAAATTATTAAAGCATTAAAATGAGTAACCTTTTTTTATATATATTAATATGTACGTATGAGATAGAAGAAAGTTTTGGAGTTGGCACATCCAGCTAGTTTGAAAATATAATAAGAAAAAGCATCAAAATAGATGTGGTCATAAATTAAAAAAATTTTTAACTTGACATAGAATAATTAAAAAACCAATAAATCTCTGTTAACGATTTAAAAACTACTTAAGTTGACAACTTATCAATAAATAAAACATTAAATTGACATAAAGTAATTAAAAGACCAATAAATATCTTTTAATGATTTTAAATTCAACTAAGCTGTTAACTTATCAAGAAATAAACTTTAAATCTTTATGTATAACCTTAAGGTGACATTTCAAACTTGAACCCCATTTTGATTGCTTGCATTGTTATATCTTTAAAATTAATCATTCTATTTATTATCATGTATCAATGTTTAATGAAAGTGTTATATAGTAATTTTCAGCACAATGACAGATTATAACAAACAAAAAAAAAAAAAAGAAAAAAAAGAAAAAAAAAAGAGGGAAAGAGAAGTTTCCTCATGGATTTTGTCAGTCTTTCTTTTCTTTACATTTAGCACAAATTATTTCTATTTCAATCGAACAATATTTTTCTACATTTGATCTAATTTGGAGCAAATTACATAATCATTTAGGAGTTTATTAAGCTGCAAAGCTAGTGAAAGAGTATTTCCATTTATGATCAAAATTTACAAATATCATTGACACTGGCTTCTATGACAATCTAATTTAACATTTAATACTGTTGCAATATATATAGTAAATTTTTCTAAAATTTTCAAAAATATTTTTATAAAAATTCTATTGATTCCCTTTAAAAAAAAATTCTACTGATTTTGGAATTGAAGTGAATAAAAGAAACTATATAAATTTAGCATTTTAATTTAAGGCAGAATTTTTGCGATTTTCCCCAACCCAAAAGGCTTTCTTATGAAAAAACCCGTTTGAGTTTTTTCAAAATTTCAACTTTAAATTTCATAAGGTAATGTATTTTGTAATATCAGTACACCACTTGTAAAGTTAACACCTCTCTCCAAGGGAAAAAAAAGTCTTAATTCTCCCAATGACAATTTTTAAAACAAGTAATTGTAACTTAATTTTCTATAAGTATGTGTAGCTATCACATACACTAAAACTAATTTTTGTCTATTAAAAAATAAATAAATAAATAAAAATGCCATTTTTTTAGCACAAAAATAAACATGTTGTTGTTTTAAACTGATTTCTGATTGAAGGAAATGAAAGGAATAGTATAAATTATTAGTCTGTTTAACTTATGTAAGATTTATATAAAGAAATTCAGTTGTACTTGGCATAGTATATCATTCTTACAGTAATCTAGTCCCATGAGATACAAAATAATCTTTTTAAATATACTTTTTTTCTTTTTATATATTTCTTTTTATTGTTAATCCATACTTAATTTAAAAATATACCCTCGTTTCACTGATAAATGAAAAATTTAGGTATTATGCATATGAAAATTAGAAGTTTGAAGAGTTCTCTAAAATTTTTTAATAAAATCCGAAAAAACCCGGGTTTTAGACTACTGGGCCCAGCGGGTTGGGCTTTTTCAAAAAAAAAAAAAAAAAAAAAAAAACGGGTTTTTTCAAACCCTGGTCTAAATGTATTCCGTACGAAAAATTAGTCATTTTTGAATATACATAAGGAAAGAACACACTTTCATTTAATTAGGAAAGCAAATGGAATCGATGAATAAATATTTTTTAATCGATGTTAATTAATTAAAAAATAATGCAATGAGAAGAAAGTAATTATTTCATCATCTATTTATGTTTCTGAATTGTGATCTTTTCACGATCATAAACCTTTTACATGAGTAACATAAAGTCTATTTTTATTTTGTTATTTTGCTTGTTGCGGTGGGGGGGGGGGGGGCGGAAGGCGAAGTGGATAAGCTGATGAACGCAAATATATGATATCTATACGAGTGCTCCTGACTAAAGACTTAATGCGTGTTTCTGTTTCTTTTTTCTTTGCTCTACTTTTATCTCGATAGGAATAACTTATTTATTGGTTGACGGATGCGTATTTCGTAAAGGTTTTGTTTGTTTCTTTTCTTTTTTTTCTCCTCTTTTGAAAATTGCTTATTCATATGCTTAATCATCGAGCTTACTGACCTCTGAAATTTTCTGTTTAGAAATGAAAACCGCACTGTAATTTACACTTTTATTCAGGCACATTAAATTGCGCAGTAAAAAATAAGAAAAGGAAAGGAAAAATATAAAAAGTGGATTGTATTGTTCTTAACATTCGGAATAGTTTCGGCAAAAGATTTTTTCTTTTACATAAGAGATAAGATATAAATAAAGAAGTATTAGCATCAATATATTCTTTGATGAATGTATTTTAAGTCATCATTCAAGTTCTCATTATTATCAAATACTTTTTATTTGATATTTCGCACATTGCCTAATGCATTATATATTGCTATTACTTTACACGTTGCTATTACATTATGCACTGCTATGTATTTTAAATTTTGATTTCAAAAACCTTTTTTACATTTAATAACTTTAAAACGTATATTTTAGAATTTAATTCCATTTTATTTGTTTTTATAATCAAATACTTTTTACATGAAGGACATTTTATCATGGATTATGTTTTAAAGATTTTTTTTAATTTTCAAAAATATTTTAAATTACATTAAACATTTTCAAACTATTTTTTATGTAAGTCTGCATGATTAGTATAAAAGAAACAGTTGCTTATAAGCTTAATTTAACTGTTTTTATTAGTGAACAAATCAGCTTTTAAAGCATTTATTTTAAGGATTGTATTTAAAAACTATTTAGAAACAAAGCTATTTTTTCACCAAATAATTATGTATTTGGGCAAAATGCTTCATATGTTGCTAAAATAAAGGCTGGTAAGTTTTTGTAATCATGTTAAATTACTTTTTAATAAAAGTGGTTAAAATAGGCATTATAAACATTCAAAAGGTCATTTTATACTAAAATATTGGAAAAAATACCCCAATTTTTTGCATGAATATACATAATAACAATTTATTTCATGTGTGTTAATTTCAAAAAATTATACAGAAAAATGAATTTTCTATAATTTTTTAAAGAGCACTTTACAAGAGTTAGGCTTAGCTTCGCTAAATCCCTCGGCCCTGAAGAGGAAATCGAATTCTCCCGCTTCGTCCTGAGATGCGCACTTCTGAATGAGCGCGCCGTCGAGAACGGGTTAACGGAATTCGCCGTTTTTTCTCGATCTTTTGACGAAATTTAGCATTTTTTCGCGATCTTTTAACATAATTTGCCTTTCTCGTGATCGTTACCACTCGGGATCTGCGATTTGCCTCTCTTACCGTTTTTCGCACTCTTTTGACGAAATTTACCATTTTTTCGCGATTTTTTAAAACAAAATTTGTCGTTTTTCGCGATTTTTTAAAGATACTTACCTTTTTGCGCTTTTTTAACGAAACCTGCCTTTTTTCGCTATCTTTTGACTGAACTTGTCGTTTTAACGTAAGCCTTTTGCAAAAAATGCCATTTTTCGTAATTTACCGGGTTTTTTGCGATTTTTTGACGAAATCTGTCATTTTCTGTGATCTTTGGACGAAATTTGCTGGGGTTTTTTTGTGTGTGTGTCCTGTCTATGTGCATTTCTTTTTTATTCAAATAAAGATCTTTTTTCTGACACATTGTATTTAATCTACACCCATACTTAGAAAGAAAAAAAAAAAGTCAATTTGCTTATTTATTTTCTATGAAAGTATGCACTCAAATCTCCCAAGTGTTTGGGATTAACATAAAAGGAAAACACTTTTAAAAATAAGTTACTTTTATCTTCAGAATTTTTTTCTTCAGAATATTTAAATATTTTAATATAATAAATATATTAATATATATATTATTTTAATATATTATAAATATTTTAATATACAATGCTCTATTAATGAATTGGTAATGAACTAATTTTGACAAATTACATAAAACAACTCAAATAGTACCGAATTGCATAAAAGAAATATTTTTATGACTCCAAAAAAATATTATATTAATTAACAGTTTACTGCTTCGAACTAAACATTTCATTTCCAATTAAAATGTATCTCTGAATTAAAATTCGAATGAAATACAGGATCATGAAACATCGAAAAGTGTGGAAAATAGCATTACAAATATCTCGGGAACTAATTATCCGATCGACTTTGTTCTTTATGAAAAATTTGTGTTATTTTACTGTCTTTTATATCCATTCTTTAAAATGAAAAAGCCTTAAAATTTTTATGTACCTTTCATCAGAACAATAGTTCGAGAGTCCGAAAAAAAAAAAAAAAAAAAAACAGTTGTTCGCTAAATGGCAAACGGACAGTGTGTGGTAATTTTCTTTTTTCTAAAAATATGTTTTTCGGAATCTCCAGTGTCTAAAATATTGTAGATCCGTTATTTTTTTTCTTTTTAATTTTCAAAACTATTGCAAGACTTACCTTATACTGCATATGATGAAAAGTAATAAAAACATTTATCCATTATTTACTGAAATGTGCTTTTAAATTTATATTGAGATATATTTTTGTTATTTCGTCATATTCACATCTTAAATATCACTATTTTTCTACAATTAGGATTTTTATTAAAGAAATTTAGATGAAATTGGGAAAAATCTTGGGCTCCTTTGAAATTTCGTGCCCAGGACATAGGCCCCGAATGCCCGAACAATAGTCAGGCAGGGCCGTAGCTGAGGGAGCGATATGGGTAGCTCATCCCCCCTCCCCTGGAGAATAATAAAATACTTTGAGCCTCCCCCCCCCCCCCCTGAAAAAGATTCCAAGGTCACTAAATGAATTTCTGTTCCGAAAATCCAAATGTAATTCTGTTCAAAAATCTAATTTAGTTTTGAGACCCTTTCACAGTTTTGCAGAGTTACTAAATTGTATCTAAAATAAATGTTTCAACACTCCCTTATCCTATTTGTACATATGAAGCTAACATGATGTTTAATTTTTCACCAGTTATAGACCCAAAATTTTCATCATCATGTACTTTTCTTAGCATAAAATTAATTTATTACAACAGTAATTTATCTTTCTGTGTCAGAGAGAGAAAACAAATTATGAGCCCCCCCCCTACATTCTCTTGACCCCCCCCTACATTTTCTTGAACCCTCCTACATTCTCTTGACCCCCCTCCCTCCTTATTGTTCACTTCTAGCTACAGCCCTGTAATCAGGGCCTGGTTTGAATTCAAACATTTCAGCATCAGTTGTTTCCGTATCAGTGTATGTATATTATTCTGTTTGTATCAGATATTCTCAAATCTCAAATAATTTGGATTTTTCCTATGGTAGGGTAAGTATGGGTCTTGGAATTTCACGACCAGGAAATTTTGTGTACCAGTATATTTTTATAGAAAATCAAACCTTAAATAAGACGAAGTTTCGCGCATTCGAAGTAGATTTATTTTTTTAACAAACAATACTGATGTTTAACCTTGAAAATAACGATATCCGTACGAACCATGTTAGGGCTAGTTGATTCATTTATTTCTTCTATTCATTTACTTAGAAAAAGAAGAAACTGTGGACATAGTTTCCTGAAGCATCAAATTATAAAGCAAACTGTAATTTATATGTATGCCAAGCGAAGTATTCGGTTAAAGAAGGTTCAACAATAAATTAAAAAAAAAAAAAAAAAAAAAAAAAAAAAAATATTTGTAAAGCATCGTTTATCATATACAAAGGAGGATTCAGTCCTCAATCGTCTTCAATTTAGAGAGGGGGGATCATGGCACGTTTTCTTTGGTAAAGGGGGGGGGGGGGGGTTCAACTCACATCATGATCAATTATTATATTGAAAGTTATCCTTAAATTAAAAGTTACGATTTTTTGTGATACTTTCACTAATTCACTTTTATTTATAAATACAAAAAAATTATATTACTATTTCTAAAAATATGTAAATTTACATTAGATTTGAATTTACATTACATTAGATTTGTAAATTTACATTTTATTTAGATATGAAGAAATTAGAATGTTTTTCTATTTTCTGATAAATGCCAAAAATGATTTTGAAATGTTGTTAAATTAGCATTTTAGGATAATTTTTAGGATTTGACAACAACAGAAATGTCATCATGAGGGAGCTTATCCCCCCCCACCCCCCTTCCCCCAAAAAAATGAGCCTCCTCAGAAAAATATTCCAAAATCACTAAATGAAATTCTGTTCTGAAAATCCAAATGAAAATTCTGTCCAGAACTCGAATTTAGTTTTGAGGCCCTTTCACAGTTTTGGATAAATACTGAATTGTAGTAATAGTAAAAAAATATGCAAATAAATGTTTCGTTACTCGCATATTTATTTGCGCATATGAAGCTAATATGAGACATAATTTTCCACTAGCCGTACTCTCGAATTTTTCATTCTGGATCCCATTCTTTTTTTATTATACTAGAGGGGCTCCGCCCCGCTGTTCGCTACGCTCGCCAACCCCCCGCTTACTCGCTAATGATTCCAAGTTTTAGGTTACCCCTGCTTGCTGCGCTCGTATGAATGACCATGGTATGTATAAGCAGTTGTAGACCTTTCAAATGATGCGTTACACGACTGGTGTTGTAAATAAATTAAAAATGTGCGCCCCTGGGGGCAGACTGGGGGCTTGACACACAAGACATCCATAATATGAATAAGCAGTTGCAGACCTTACAAATGATGTGTCAAAAGACTGGTGTTGTAAAGAAATTAAAAATGTGACCCCTTGGGGGGGCAGAGTGGGGGGTGACACACAAGACATCCATAATATGAATAAGCAGTTGCAGTCCTCTCAAATGATGTGTCACACGAATGGTCATGTAAAGAAATTAAAAATGTGCCCCCCCCTGGGGGCAGAATGGGGGGTGACACACAATACATCCACAATATGAATAAGCAGTTGCAGACCTTTCAAATGATGTGTCACACGGCAGGTGTTGTAAAGAAATTAAAATTGTGCCCCCCTGAGGGGCAGAGTGGTGGGTGACACACAAGACATCCATAATATAAATAAGCAGTTGCAGACCTTTTAAATGATGTGTCACACGACTGTTGTTGTAAAGAAATTAAAAATGTGCCTCCCCTGGGGGGGCAGAGTGAGGGGTGACACAAAAGACATCCATAATATGAATATGCAGTTGTAGACCTTTCAAATGATGTGTCACACGACTGGTGTTGCAAAGAAATTAAAAATGTGCCCCCCTGGGGGGGCAGAGTGTGGGGTGACACACAGGACATCCAAAATATGAATAAGCAGTTAGAGACCTTTCAAATGATGTGTCACACGACTGGTGTTGTAAAGTAATTAAAAATATGCCCCCGTGGGGGGCAGAGTGGCGGGTGACACACAAGACTTCCATAATATGAATAAGCAGTTGCAGACCTTTTAAATGATGTGTGACACGACTGTTGTTGTAAAGAAATTTAAAATGTGCCTTCCCTGGGGGACAGAGTGAGGGGCGACACAAAAGACATCCATAATATGAATATGCAGTTGCAGATATTAAACTTATTGAATATTTACAGACAGTAAAAATGTTTACTTTGCTTAATTCTTCCAAAATGATTCCAGAAACAGTTTTTTTTATTTTTTTATTCAGAATACGACGATGAAGCAAGTTAATGTTATGGAAATTAGCCAATCGTTTCTCAAATTTGAAAAAAAAAGAAGACTAAACCAATCCGGATTATCCGGAGATCCGGATTAACGGGGTCCGAATTTGCGGGGTTCTACTGTATTACAAACAGTTGTCATTGCGTCACAGGTTCTGAAGAGCCAATCAAAGCAATGCTAACCTCTATAATGAGGAGAGTAAATCGCAAGTAAATCAGTAAATCAGAGGTAAATCCGTAAATCACGAGTAAATCAGGAGTAAACCGCAAGTAAATCAGTAAATCAGAGGTAAATCAGTAAATCACGAGTAAATCAGTAAATCAGGAGCAAATCAGGTAAATCAGTAAATCAGGAGTAAATCGCAAGTAAATCAGTAAATCAGAGGTAAATCAGTAAATCACGAGTAAATCAATAAATCAGGAGTAAATCAGGAGTAAATCAAGTAAATCAACTTGATTTATAAATCTGGTACACCAAAAACTAGTTTGTCGAACCCCTCGCGCTGGCCTAGGCATCGCAAGAGAGCAACGCCCCCTTTGCGTCTGCCGGAGTTGAGTGAATGCGATCCTGTCTTGCGAAAGGGAGATACAACTACTCGTAAATTGCGATTTGCGATGATTGTATATCGCAATCAGACGGAGAGGAAAACGACCATGAACGCACATGTGGATGTTCAAATCGAAAGTAAACAAATAAGTAACCGATTTAAAAAATAGAATATGCCATGGAACAGGAAAACAAAATAAATGTGCGGGGTTATGGAGCCCCTTACTTATTACTAGAGAAATTTAGCAGAGTTGTAGAAAATGTAGTTGAGAAAATGTTTACTTTGAAGTTATTTTCCATAACTAGGCAAAATCAATTTAGCTTCTTGTAAATAAAATAAATTCAAAATACTTACAATAAATGATGACTCACAAATGCTCTTCATTCTATTTATTGAAGATATAAGGATACCTTGGAAAAACATACTATGTTACTTTACAGATGAAACTCATAACAGGAGCCACAAATGGAACTTGCTCTTCATTTTAGAGTAACTTAACTTTTTAAACATATCTTTTGTAAGTAACGCGGACTTCAAAATTGCACTTTAAAATATTGTTAAATTAACTTCAACGTATCGGAAAAGGCTTTAAATAGAGTGTTGAATTGAAAACCATCTTTAAAACGCCGTTCGAACTGCTTACACATTTCACACACCAAAACATGAAAACTGTCCCTTTAAATTGGAACGAAAACCTACTAGCCAATCACAAACGACTATGCAATTTGCATAAGTCAGACGATAATTAACATTTTACATTAAACATTTTTTTTTTTTCATCATTCAATTAAATTCATTAAATACATTTAGAAAAATTACTTTAAACATGAAAATTACTTTAAAAATGCTTTTGTTACTTAATTAAATCTAAATAATATTTATAACTTAAAAGAAACTTTAATACAGGCGAATGCGATCGCAAGTAGTAATTACTGAATACGCTCCGTGACCGAGCGCGACACGAAACAACTCAACCACGCCGTTGAAAAACGTAAACAAACGCCGATTCGGCGGGGAAAAAGTAAGCAAGAATTGCAGGTTCCATTTTGGCTTTACAAAATATATTTAAATTATAATAAAAATAAAAATGGATGGGAAAAACTTTTCCCCACAATAAAGGGATTGGAAAAGCCGGTAAATAAGATAAAACAAAGATTGGAATAAACTAAAACCCAGTAAATCATGCTATATTACTCTATTACAGTATGTATATATGTTTATGAAGTGTTAAGGGAATGAGTATGGCTGACAGATGTACCGTATGTAATCGTCTTTAACTTAAATATTTTGACTGGTTCTTCTTCATCAGTTTTCCACAAAATTCGAAGCAAATCTCTCTGATTTTCCGAAATTAATATTTGACGATACATCTTTATGATGTCAGCAGTAAAGACGTATTTATGAGTTCGAAATCGACAAATGTTATCGAAGAGCTCATCTTGGATTAATCCTCCGTTTAATAAAACATCATTTAAACAAACACCACTGGTAGTAGCTGCACTAGCATCGAAGACAACCCTTAATTTCGTGCTTGGTTTCTCGGGTTTGTATATCCCATGATGCGGTAAATAATATGAAAATTCGGGCTTATTTTCCAGCAAGATTTCTTCTAAGTGTCCCAAATCGTTATATTCGTTAATAAATTCTTCGTATAACAATTTCATGGCTGGATTGTGCGCAAATCGCTTAAGTAGGTGATTTAATCGTTTAAGTGCGTTTTCCTTTGATTCTCCTAAACATGCAAGCCCACCAGATTTAATTGGCATTTCCACAATATACCTACCATCTGCTCTTCTAGTATGTGTACGCAAGAAATGTTCCTCACAATACTGCTCTTCTTTACTTTTTATTGGGTTTTTATCATGGACCACTTCAATTTCCCAAAATTTTTGCACAGCGTTGGATAAATCATCCACAGATCGAACAAGACCACAATAATTATTAAAATTCTGTTGTGGCATAGACGTAGAACCACTGGCAACATAGCCAAAAACAGTTTCTTGAAAAATTAAATTTTGCATATTTATTTTATTTTGTCCAAGTAATTTAAAAAATACTTTGTTTGATAATAAAACATGTATTGGACCTGGTTTATCAAATTGTGGATCAGCTAACTGAATATTTTGTAAATGCTTAATAGGCATAATGTTTAGATATGTAGCTGGTGTTATGCGCGTAATTTTAGGAACAACAAAAAATTGCAATGTTTCATTAAAACTTCTCTTTTTATTTGCTATGGTTGTTATAATACTTTCCTTTATATTCATAACTGAACCATTTAGCCCTGAAACTGATGTGTTTATTTTCCTTCCTTTCAAGAACAATAACTCAGAACATTCCTTCATTATAAAGTTATTTTGCGATCCTGAATCTAACAATGCTCTAAGAGGAACTAATTCTCGTCTAGCATTTTGTACATATATTATCGCAGTTGAAAGCAGTACTTGTTTACTAGAAGAGGACGTCATACTCATTACAGTATTGTTAATAGTTGAATGCGTGTTATTAAATGAATGTGTATTTTCACCAATAGCGGTAACAGACATCTGATTATTTGTGTAACTATGAGGAGTAAATGTGTTTGCGGTTGGCGATAAATTACTACTAATATTATTTTCATCTTGGATTGCTATAGTCTGATTAGTATCAATATTTTCCTCACCGCATTCCAGGTGGATCAATGTGTGATGACGTTTGTTGCATTTTCTGCACGTGTTTGAACTTTTGCATTGGCTAATGTTATGAACTGATGATAAACAGTTGAAGCATAATTTTTTCATTTTAACAATATTAAACCTTTTTTTTTTTCAGGTAAATTTAAGAATTGGGAACATCTCATTAAAATGTGATTGCCTTTACACATTGAACAAATGTGTGGACTTTCTGCTAACAAGGTCAATGACTTAGAATTAAATGAATGTTTCTGATCCTTACTGAAAGGTTTAACAGACGTGACTGTATGAATATTTTCCAAATATTGAGATCGTTTTTCTAAAAATAAAAGTAATTCATCTAACTTCGGAACTTCTTTTGAACTTATCGTCATTTCATAATTTTTTCAAATATCTCTATCTAACTTTTGGAGAATGATGTTCAATATTAAAACATGTGAAAGATTATTTCTATTATAATTCAAAAGCTTCAAGGCGCGAACGCTTTTTTTTACATTATCGACTAGATTTCGAAGATCTTTAGCGGAAGGCTGTGTAAGTTTATCTGCGTTTAAGAGTGAATTGATGTGTATTTCTGTTACTATTCTATCATTTTTGTATCTGTCTTTTAATGCTTGAAATAAAGATGAAAAAGTGTCTTCTGTGCTAATCAAAGCTCTTGCATCACTTATTAATGCTGCTGATAAATAATGCAACTTTTGCGCATCTGATAGTTGCTCATTTGAAGTTATTAAGTTGTTAAATTGTAATTTAAATAGACCCCATTCATCTGGTTTTCCGGAGAATTTCGGAAGAGATATATCGGGTAATTTAATATTTATCGCGTTGTTTATTTGAGTAGAATTTGGTTGAATTTCATTGGAAACCTTACTTTGTTCTAAATGTTTAAGTTGCTTTTTAATTTGAAATTTGGCCTTTATAATTTTTTCTTGGTATTCTTCGCTAGCGTTAATATCAATTTCATATTCTTTTTCTAAACTAATACCAGATTCTATTTCTTTATTTAGGTTTTTTAGAGTTTGTTCTCTGTCATATAATTGTTCCGAAATTTCTAAATAACTATCAATATCAATATTTTTATCTTTTATTAATGCTTCTAATTTACTAATTAATTTCGTAATTGAAGTGTGTAATGTTGCACGCTTCTTTTTTAATTTATCAATATTTTCCATGTTCAAAAACTTATAATAATAGCAAAAGGAATAATAAATTATTCATTACCTTGATTGATGTGGGCAGATGATTTTCTTTCTTTCTTCTTTCATCAACCCAGCTCTTGGAATAATGTTCTAATAAAATTCAATGACGAAAACAGTTCATTATTTTCGTACTTTTCTTTTCGAAGTGAAGAAAAAAAAAATATATAGACTTTGGCTCGACGTAACCAAGTGCATGTTGCGGCTATGCGTATTAACGTAATTAATAAACTCACATGCTTTAGTAGACTGTAACATACTTTATTTTAAGACATAGCGAAAGCGTTGCTTACTCTTAGCAAATCAAAACAACAACTAACAAAAAACGATTTGCGTTTCTATAGTTACATACATTAGTGAACTTGTATGATGCCACATTTCAAAGATAAATTACAAATAACTCTAACACAAACATAAACCAGCTTTTGTGACAGAGATAGTAAATACTATAATTGAAAATTATAAAATTGAGGAGCAAAAGCAATTTCATCTAAAAAAGTGGAATTTGAACAATCAAAAAATGAACTAAAACTTTTAAAATTAAATTTGAAACTAAATCTAATGTTACTGAGAGTGAAATAAAATTAGAATTGTTAGATCAGTTGATAAAAAGTATTCAAACTTTGACTGTAAAAATTCCAACAAGGCCTAAAGGATATGGCCTTGATGGGGTCTTTTCTTCTTTAGACAAAAAATGTTTCAGAAAAAAAAAAAAAAAAGATAAAATTCTATTAAATTTATTAGGAAACAAAGCATCTAGCATTATAAATTACTTACATGATAGAGATATCAAGAATTATGGAAGAATAAATGGATTAGTCTTTGAATAATTTCAACCAATGCCTTATTTTTCTTAGAGCAATTTAGAAAAGCTCTTAAATGACTAAATGAGACTCATGTACAATTTGCTTCATAACCAATGAACGATGGACCATGTTCTTCCTTTCGGTTCGAGACTATAAAAAATGCCATTTTACCTTATGTAACGTCACAGAATATTGTATATTGTACTTGTTGCATCCAGGTGATTGCAGAAAATTTTGTTTACACTTAAGGAGAGTATAAATAGTTTAACATTTGTTTCAATTTAATAATCTATAAAGAAATGGATCCTATCCTTCTTTTTGGTTCAAGCCTTTAAAATTGCCCTTTTAGCTTATGTTACATCATAAGAATACTGTCCATTGGGATTATTGTTTAAATTTAAGAAATGTCCAATTTTGACAGTCTAAAACAACTGATTGTATCAGATAAATAATATCAAACATTAGATAAAAAAACAGCTTGACAAGAAGAAGATGTATGAGACAAGAAGATAAATGGTTTTTACCAGAAGATTGATTTTTTTACGAGCGATTGATTAATATTTCACATCACACGTAAAATCTCTTGCTGCAAATTTTAATGTTATTCGAAAATATACTACCTCCAAAAGTAGCTGAAGTACTTTTATCTGATGTTAAAATATTAAACTATATTCTGTGCCACAACATCACCTTCCTGCAAAATACCCACATTATTTAAAATTATCTGTTAATGAAATAGTGAATGTAATAAAATATAATTCAGCAGCAAATTTTCCATTGAAGAACCCTTGATTTTGTAAGAAACATCATCATAAAACTATTCATTTCCCACAAAACAACTAACAACACTTGCGTGAAAGAATATGTTCCATTGAAACCATTATACATAAGGTAAAATACATGGTAGAATGTTCAAATTATAGGCTAGCAAATTATGGCAAATCAATTTTGATTGAAAGTTTTATTTTCAACTGTAGTATGTTTTTAATTGATGAATCGGGATGTAAATATAGAGTAAAGTGTTTGTTAGATGTAGGCAGTGAGTCTAATTTTCTGTCCTTCCATTTAATAGAGATGATGAATTTGAAAAAAGAGAGAACAAACATTTTAATGTCGAGTTTAAATGATGTTACCTTGGTGATAAATCCTAAAATTAATGCATCAACATACAATAAAGATGAAAGTTTCGTAAAAAATTTAGATTTATTGGTTGTTTCAAAAAATAACTGCAAATTTAACGCCTTCACATCCAATTGGAATCGCAGTGCAGATTTTTCCTAGTGTAATATTAGCAGATGATAGATTCAATATCCCAAAACATGTCGATATGCTCTCAGGAGCAGGAATTTTTTATAAACTTTTGAGACTGGGACAGATTTGTGTTAATAATTCTGATCTTATTCTGCAAGACACAGTTTTTCGGTTTTGCTGTACCCAGAAGTTTTTCAAGAGAAAAGGAAAAAAAAAAAAAAAGTTCATTGTAAGTTTATAAAGAAACTAACCTAGATAAAACATTTAGAAAATTCTGGGAAATAGAAAATGTCAAAGTTGTATAATCAAAAAGTAAAAAGATTTTAATTTGCAAGAAATTTTTAATAGAAAATTATATACAAGAAAAAAGCAGTAAATATGTTACAATGCCCCTAAAAGAAGATCCAGTTACATTAAGAAATTCTAAACAAATAACAATGAAATATTTGAATTCTTTATGGAATCATCTATCAAAAGATCCCAAGTACTTATGGTTATATTCATAGTTTTTAAAAGAATGCATACAGTTAGGCCACATGGTCGAAGTTAATGAAAGTGAAGAAGAAAATGGATCCTATTACATTCCTCACCTTGGAGTGCATAGAGGAATATAAAAAATATATATATCAAACTTTAATTACTCATTCAAATTAATTGCAAATGATTCCTGACATAAAATCTAAGTATCGTGTAAAAGCAGTTGGCTAACTGGAGTGACCAAGAAATGCTTGGCACAAATTAAAACAAAAAATCAAGATGCCCATACCATCAAGAAAAAAAAAAAAACCTCTTGTTTGTTCATCATTAATTCATTCATAACCTAGTTTTTATGGAATGAAATTACACCAAATTTTTTATGTTTAAGCTAAAACTATACTAATTTTATTCTGCTTATGCTATACTTTTTCTAATGAACATTTGAGCTATATCTTGGATTTTATTGACTAGAAATGTACTAAATTTCATATTTGAAATTGCTATTATAAATATGTTGTTCCAATAGAATGCCCTGTTATGCTGAGCTTTTTAAATTCTAAAAGTAGTCGGATATAGCAATCCTAAAACTTTCTTTTATCTCATGCATGTTAAAGTTTCGAAATTCACTATCACAATACAAAAATTAAAAGACAATCTATCCCCATCCTGAGAATTCTGAAAATATGAAATTCCATGCATTAGTTCTTGAGAATGACTATTGCTAAAATCATGTGAATTCTACAAAATTCAAGATAAAAGTGCCACTTGTAGGGAAATTGACACCAAAACATAAACAAAACCAATTCATTTCAAGTATTAACTGGATCTGAAAGTTGATGGAAATCCGTGCATTAGTTGTTCAGATAGAGCTATTGCAGAAACTGTAACAAGTGCAATATAGCATCACACCTGTGGAGTTATTTACAACAAAATATAAGCAGCATCAATTCATGTCAAGGACCAACCGAATTTGAACTTAAATGGAAATCCGTGCATTCGTTCTTGGGATAGAGCTGTTATGAAAATCTTTTAAAATGCAATATTAAAGTGTCACCTATTGAGTAATTTACACCAAAATGTAAAAAAAAAAAAAAAAAAAAAGTATGTCAAGGATTAACTGAAGTCTGAGGAAAATCCTTTCTTTAATTCTGAAGACAGAGCTATTGCAAAATTTGCACAAAATGCAGCAAAACTAAACTGTTGAGCAATTTACACCAAAATATAAACAAACATCATTTCATGTCAAGTAGAGATGGGAATGCTCGGAAAAAAAACGGAAAAATTGGGAAAAAAATTATTTAATTTTTAATTTTGCTTATTTTTCAATTTTTCCGAACTGGAAAAATTGAAATTTCATTTATGAAATAATACAGTGAAAATTTTGTAATAGCTACATTCTCATACGTCTTATTTTATTTATTTTTATGTTGAGTGTCTCACATGAAAATTTTAATGTGGGTAATCTGATCTCTGAGCAGAAATCTGTTTGAGAAGACTTGAAAGGATCCTTCACATTTTTTCTTGTTTGAAACACAAGACCCTTTGCGAAATTTCTCTTGAAAATAGACATTTCAGAAAAAGTTCAATCAACAAATTGAATCTTTCGCAAGTGCAGTGATTGAAGAAAAAAAAATCTCATGCCCTACAGCAGCTGAATCTTATTAAGTTGCATATATGTATGTAAATAACCTTATTAAAAATGTCTAAATAGGAACTTAAATATAGTAATAATTTTTTATTCAAAAATTCTGAATATATTTTGTACAAGTATACACAAGAAGTTCACAATTTCACAAAAACTTGATTAGATGAAAAAAATCTAGATATGTAATTAAATGCAACTTCTCTTTTTAAAAATTAATTCTTATGTAAAATTATTGCAATAATATGCCGATTAATGGAAATGATAAAATTAAAAATTCAACATAAAATTTTGAAGTATGCATTTATTACTTTAATCTATCTTTTCAAGAAGTAAGTATTGAATTCGTGAAAAACTTGACTTCCAGTTTTTGGTGTATTTAAAAGTTTTAGAAGGTCCTGAACACGTTTTGATGGTTTTTGGAAAATATTTGTCACTCTGTGAGTCTGTATGTGACAAATTTTATGGGCACTATCTCAAGAAATGAAGCACATAATTTCATAAAACTTTAGATTCAGTTACACTTTGATATAAACTCAAGATGTTTAGTTATTAGTGTATATCGCCAAACTGAAGGCGCTGCTATGCTGCATTATTCATAATTTCCACAATAGTTCTATCTCAAACTAATGCATGTATTTTTATAAAATTTCAGATTAAGTTAATCTTTGACATAACTTCGTGCTCATTACTTTTTGGTATAAATTGCTCAACAGATGACGCTGCTATGCTGCATTATTCATGATTATCGCAATAGCTTTACCTCAAGGACGATTTTAAAAAAAAATCAAACTACAGTTTCTGATATATATTAATGTTGTTTATTTTTTGGTGTAAATTACCCTATAGGTGGCACTACTGTGCTGCATTTTTCAAGATTTCGTTATAGCTGATTAACTGAATGTTTTTTCAAGGTGTTGAATCTAAAATTGACCTCCATAATGTACAGTAATGTTGCAAAAACATGGGCAGTTTGCATCAGAAAAGTACAACTGCGATGAACACCCCCCCCCCCCCCCCCCCCATATTTTATTACAAGTAACTATGTTTCAAATTATACTTTCCCTCTTGATTAAACTTTGAATTTTTGTAGTTTTCTAAAGCACAGTAGAAGTTTATCTCTGTATGTAACTGCTTTTGTTAAATCCTCAAATAGTTAGCATTTTCTATTTGTAGTGTTCTGTTTTCATAACTTTTGAGTTCCACTCTTAGAAATATAAAATTACCATGTGGAAACATTATTGAACATGGTTTCTTGCTCAGGAATATAATACCAGATTTCAGGGTAAAAAGAAAAAAATTACATTTAATTAAACTTAATATATATATTTATGGTTTCAGTGAGTAAAAATCTAACAGTCAATAAATTCTACTCTATTTTTTAGTTGCAGACCCAAGTAAGCCAAAGTAAAACTTAGTTTTGTTTGAATTTAGATTATAAAACTAAATCAAAACTTTTTGGAGTTGAAATTGGAAAGCTATACCAAAACTAAACATATTTTATAAAGGAAATAAAATTATAATTCTAAGAAAAAAAAGTAATAATGTAAAACTATACATTTTTTAAACAAACAATGGGATTTTTGAATACTAATATTCATAATAATGACAAAATTGCAATAATTTCTTTAAACTAGTATCATTTACTTAAAAACTATACTTATATAAATGGAATGCATAATTTATTTCATTCCAAACTGCAGACATATTGGCTCAGGTTCTTACATTAGGTCAATTGGTAGTTAAACATGTAACTGAAAAATCATTTCAACAGAGATATGATATAACAAACAATAGTGTTTAATAAAAATTCTTAGGCTGTGGAAAAAAAAAAAAACTAAACTTTTAAAAGCAGGCTTTGCTACTTTCTTTTTATTTTGTAATATAAAGTGAAAATAATTTTCATTTAATACATATAAATGGGAAAATTTTTTTACTACAGTAGATCTTTATAACGCAATTCCATATAACGCAATTCTCCATATAACGCACAACCTTTCAGATGTAAACAATGAATTTTGCCATGAAGGAGCACCTGAATTTTAAGACTGTAAAAAACTGCTACTGTCTGAAAACTAAATTTAATGCATTAGTACAATTTTACCTCCTTAATTTAGAACTTTTAAAGGAAAAAAATTATTTTTACAATAAATGTTTTTGAAAATTAGCAATATAATGAATAAATTGGGTCCAGGTCTATCTGGACCATTTTTAAAACGTATATTTAACAAAATGTTGAATGATCGCAATAATAGAAAAATTTATAATCTGGATAAGGAATGCAGTATAAAGGTAATTCTAATATATTTTGATGTGTTTCAGACATATTTGTCTATATTTATGAGGTAAATTTGATGACGCGTAATATGTGATCCATATAACGCAAAATTCTATATAACGCACAACCTTACGTTTTTAGGTTTGCGTTATATAGATCTTCTACTGTACTTAATATTCTCTAAGAAAATATAATTTATTTGGGAGAAACTGTCATGAAAAAATCAAATTTTCCAATTTTTCCGTTTTTTTTCCCGAAAAAAATCGGTAAAAAAACAGTTTCTTTCCGCCACTTATATTTTTCCGGAAAATTTACATCTCTAATGTCAAGGACTAACCAAATTTGAACTTTGATGAAAATTTGTGCATTAATTCTAGAGATAGAGCAATTGCAGAAATCTTAAATAATGCTGCATAGCAGTGGCACCTGCTGAACAATTTATACCAAATTATAAAATACGCAATTCATGTCAAGGATTAACCGAATCTGTAGTTTAATGAAATTCTGTTTATTAATGTTGGAGATAGTTATTAGGGAAATCACACAAAAGGCATGATAGTAATGCCATCTGTTGAGCGATTTATACCAAAAATTAATCAACACAATTTATAACGAGGATTAACTAAATATAAATTTTGCATTAGTTTTTAAGATAGTGCCCACAAAGTTTTTGTCACATACAGACAGGCAGAGTCACAGACAGATATTCTGTAAAAACATGTTTTTTGTGATTTCTAATCCCTAAAATGCTGAAAACTGGAATTTTGAAAATTTCTTATGAATTCAATACTTTTCTGTTATAAGGATAGAAGAAAGTAAAAAGATTAGTTTTATTAAATTTAAACAAATGCTCTAGATCTGATTTTCATAATAGTTAGTATGTAACTATTTAAATTAATATATAGTGGATTCTCATTAATTTAAAGATTCATTAACAAAGAAAAAAGTTTCAATCATCCAATACTAAACTAGTCGTTGGGGGCCACCGTAATACTTACCCATCCTATATATATATGCATTTATAATATATGAAAATATAACATTTGTAAACTATTTATAAAATACATTGCATTTCCAAAACAAAATTTAAATGTGTATTTAGGTATTTTTATTATGCATAGTAATGCTCTATTAATGAGTTGCTGATGAATCTATTTTGACAAATTATACAGCACGCCAAACTGCTCAGGTAGTAATGAATTGCGAAAACAAAACATACTTCTAACTCCAAAAATAATAATCTTATTAACTAAAAGTTTATTGAGTCGGATTAAGCGTCTTATTTTCAATTGAAATTTGAATTGAATACAGGGTCATGAAAAATCGAAGAATGTGAAAAACAGGATTACACACATCTCGGCAACTAATAATTCGATCGACTTTGTTCTTTATGCAAAATTTGTGTTATTTTATTGCCTTTTATGATCTCACCTTAAAATAAAAAATTTTGAAAATTGTTATGTACCTTTCATCAGAACAAATTTTTCGAGAGTCTGAAAAAAATAGTTCCGGATAATCAAGGTTACTGATATTAAATAGGCTTCGTCCCATTCTTACATACTAAGTACATACAAAATTTCAAGTCTCTATCTCAATTTGTTCGGCAGATAAAGCATTTACAGACAGATGGACAGCAAAATTTTTTTTCTAAAAATATGTTTTTCGAAATCTACAGTGTCTAAAACGTGTAAATACATAAAAAAAAAAAAAAAAAAAAAAAAAAATCCGATTTTAAAAACTATTACAAGATTTAACCTATACAACATATGATGGGTAAGTAAAAGGAAAAATTACTTTTCATTCTCTTCTTTAAAATAAAAAGTACTTATTTAACATTCTAAAAAAAATACCTTGTCAAAATTTGAATTATTTTAAAAGAGGGATTGACCAAAGCAGGAATTTTGCTGAATATCAAATATTTGATCAAGGTGTATACCAACTAGTCAATATTTGGTAACCAAATACTTAAACTTTTAATAAATATTTTTGCATTAATAACATTTTAATAAACTTGAATTAAATTAATAATTTGTATTAAAATTAAATTATTTAATTCAGTTACATTTTTATTCGTAAATCTAATTACACAAAAAAGAACACTAATTTCCACTCACAGATTCATTAATCCATCATTTATTTTAATTGCTTTATCACTAACCAGTTACAACCTTTATAAATAATCATCTGAATTCTTCCCTTTTTGATAGTTCGTCTTACTGTATAAAAAAATGTTTTATTTAATCTGTTTTGTTGGATACAGTAATTTAGAAGAAAGTTTTTAAAGGCAACAGCTTTGTTTGGAATAGTATTGTTTTATTTACTCTTTTTTTTTTTTTTTTTTTTTTTTTTAATCATTTAAAATGTTCTGTGTTTTCTTTTTTAGCTAACACTTATTAACTGTTTCCTTTTAGATATCCGACGTGTATACTAAATGCCACCTGTGTAAGAACTATATTTTGTGGAGTGAGTATGATCAGCATATAACTAATTGTGTTCTTGAAAATGACTTTAAGAAATGTCCCTTATGTGATAAATATGTACCACCCTTTGCCTTGAAGGACCATGATTGCAAAACATGTGGAATGAAAAGCAAATTAAGTATGTTTTATTTATTTCCCAATAGTTATCATATTACATAGTGAAATAAATTATTTTAAATGGTGTTTTTATTGCAAAAATATTTTTTTTTCCTATGCAGGATTTGCATTGACTTGAAGCCTATAAAAACAAAATCATTTCCAAGAAAATAAGAATTTTTTTAAATATAAAATAAAACAAAAGAAATGCATGTTTTTTTTAATATTGACTTTTATTAAAAACAAAATTTAGTACTTACTTATTAACGCCACTGCAGTAGAAGTTGCGCTAATGTGCCAATAAAGAGCAACCTTGTTGTTCGCATGCACACGCAGTTATAGTTTGGATCCCTTGTTGCCTTGTTTTTTGCTGATTTTTGACACAATTTTTTAGTGCTACGAAAATACGTATTTGGGATTTTCCAAAAATAGAACAAGATGCAATTTTATTTTTTCAAGAGCGATGATACAAAAGTTAAACTCTGTTATCGGCCCATTTTCCACGGAATCCGATTGACTACTTTATTTTTAAATAAAATGTTTTGAATTTTGAAAGTACATTGATTTTAAATAAAGTGTTTTATTTTATGATTAATCACTGAAATTTTAGGTGTAGATTGGCAGTACTTAAAAACTGCCAAATCTATAGCTGCGGTGGCGTTAATACGTAAGTACCCAAAATTTTAATAATCTTTTCATAGAGATCAACTTAGTATGCAAGTCAATGAATGAAATAAAACTTAATGTGCAAGTCAGAATTGACAGAAATTATAAAAATTCTATACATTGTAATTAAATATTTACATCTAAAATAAAATCTTGCATACTTTTTGTTCCTTTTCAATTCTTGTAATATGCAAGATTTTGTTATTTCTATAATATATATATATATAGGGCAGGGTTCTCGCTGCCGCTCGCCATTGCAACTAAATTCTTCATTTGGCGAGTAAACAAGCGATTAGATTCGCCAAATTACTAGTGCTTAATTTTTTCTTCTTCTTTCTTTTCTTTTTCGTTTTACATGCATATGCATAGACACATTTTTAGCATATTTGTAGTGGATAGTTGAAATTAGATTAATCACAATCGTTGTTGCAGTTATAAAAACTTGGATTATTTTAAAACATATTGAAAAAACAGGGGGGAGGGTACATTAAAAGATTAAAAACATTTTTTTAGTTCTACAATGCAAATCTATTTTGCTAATAGTTTTTTCATTTGGCGAATGTTTTTTGTTTTTAATTAGCCAAATTACTAACGTTAATCAAATGTCAGCGAGAACACGGATATAGGATAACATCCCCAGTAAATGGCACATTAAGAATTTTTCTTTAAACTTACTTCAATTTTCATTATCAAGAAATAAAATATTTACTTGCAAATATTTTTAAATCAAAGAATGCATATCTGTGTATCTATTTTGCCCACTAAAAGCAAAAATTTTTGAAAAAGTATTTTTTAAAAAATACATTTATAAAAAATAGCTGTAATCACCATTAATTGGCACCTAGAGCACCAATGTATGATATTTTGTGATCTAGTAATTGGCACATGTTTATATAAAAAACTAGTATGTTGTGGCCATCACAAAACTTTCTTCTATCCTGTTGTGAGTCTATCCTGTTTCTTCCACCTATTGCGAGATATATACCAAAATGTAATCAGCGTCTAATTATGTTATATATTATAGTGTACCAGAATATGAAATTTCATGAAGTTTTCTGCATTAGTTCTTGAGATATAGCTATCGCAAAAAACGTGCAAGATGTAGCATAGCAGCGCCACCTATTGGGCAATTCACACAAAACCCTAATCAGCATCTATGTATCTCAAGGTCTCCCGGAATCTGAAGTTTGGTTAAATTCTGTGAATTAGTTCTTGAGATATAGCTTTCGTGAAAATCATGAAAAACGTAGCATAGCAGCGCCACCTGTTGTGAGGTTTGTACCAAAACGTAATCAGCGTCTAATTATGTTATATATTCTAGTGTAACAGAATCTGAAACTTGATGAAGTTCTTTGCATTAGTTGTTGAGATATAGCTATCACAAAAATCGTGCAAAATGTAGCATAGCAGCGCCACCTATAGGGTAGTTCACATCAAAACCTTATCAGCGGCTATGTATCTCAAGGTATCGCGGAATCTGAAGTTTGGTGAAATTCTGTGCATTAGTTCTTGAGATATAGCTATCATAAAAATCATGAAAAACGTGGCATAGCAGCGCCACCTGCTGGCCAATTTACACCAAAACTTAATCAGCGTCTATGTATATCAAGGTCTCACAGAATCTGAAGTTTGGTGAAATTCTGTGCATTAGTTCTTGAGATATAGCAATCTTGAAAATCATGAAAAACATAGTATAGCAGCACCACCTGCAGGCCAATTTTCACCAAAAATCAATAGGCACTAATTCATATCAAGGTCTAACTGAATATAAAATTTTATTAAATTTCGAGCATTAGTTTTTGAGATAGAGCGGCCACAATTTTTTTGTCACATACAGACAGACAGACACACAGACAGACAGACGGACAGACTCACAGACAGACATTTTCTAAAAATAGTCAAAACGTGTTCAGGACCTCCTAAAACGTATAAATCCGTCGAAAACCGGAAGTCGAAAATTTTCATGAATCCAATACTTTCTTCTTGTAAAGATAGAAGAAAGTAAAAAAAAAAAACTTTATATTTTGCATTGGATTTAATCGCTTTAAATGAATTTACTGTAGATGAAGATGGCATATTTCAGGTTTTTGAGAGAAAGAAATCAGCATATTAGTCTGAAATGTGAACATTTTAAAACAATATAATATATTTATATTAATACCCAGTAATTGTCATGCTGTTCCCAGTGATTGACATACAAAGCTTTAATGGATTCAAATTACTGATAATATTTCATATTTTCAAGTGAAAACAACTATTAAATAAATTTAGTCTAAAACTTTAAAAGTACTGACAAACAAGTGGTTTAATAACAAATCTTGTGATTTCTAAGTAATTGGAATAGGTGCCAATTACATGGAACTAGCAAAATTGAAGCACCATTAATTGGCATCCACCATTAACTCAGAAATCCAAATATTTGTTTCAAAAATACTTTTATACAATTACAGTAACCTTTTCATCTAAACAAAACTGTTGTTGATTAAATTTTAAAATACATTATAAATCAGATAATAATGAATTGAAAAGTATGCCTTTCTTAAGCCAGAAAAGAAGCATTTGCAACAAAAATGGCTAATTTGAGCGAACCATAATTGTTTCTCTTTCCAAAGCATTATTGTCATCTAGTAGCACAAATCAATGTTATAATTTTTAAAGTAAATGAGTATATGACTGGTATATGGTCTTACATTTTTAAAAGACTGGATATAAATCTTATTTTAGGACATGTTTTTAGGATGTGCCAATCATTGGTGCATGTCAATTACTGGGGATGTTACCCTATATATGTATACACAGTAGACTCCCTCAAATCTGCATTGCTTGTGATCAAATGTTGTGCAGATTTTAGAATTTTGCATATTTCTGATCATGGGTTTGTTTACATTTTTCAAACAATGATTTGAATGCAATTAATAATTTAATCGAAATTATAATGATTACCTACAATGTGGTAAAATATTAAAATAGTTAAAATAATAAACTAAAATAATAAAAAATTACACAATTTAAAATGATTAAAATATTAAAAGCAAAAGAAGTAAATAATCATAATATAATTAAATATTTATTATAAAGATGAGATGCATTTTGCTTACATTATTCAAGGAAACTTGCCCCATAAAAGTGTATTAATCATTCACATTAAAATCTTAATTTAAGGAAGGTATATTTTAGGTTAGTCAGACTTAATAACTAAAAGCTTCAAATGAATACATATACAGTAGACTCCCTCAAATCCGCAAACCAGAAATCCGCAACTCTCTAAAATCCACACATATTTTATGGATGTAAACAATGAAGTTTTGCCCTAATTTTTTGGGAAAAAGTGAGTCTTATACACAAGTAAATATGGTATACATCCCATCCTTATCAACTTAAATAAAGCCTTTTTTTAATGAACTAATGCCCATTTTCTGCTTTATTTATGCCTCAATCAGTGGCTAACACCGTTCCCTAAGTAAACACTACTTAATAATATATCTACATATATATGTGCATGTTTGTGTTTATATGTCAGAATACATCAGATTTTTTTTTTTTTTTTTAACGTTGGCATAATTATAGTTGTAGAGGCTTCTAAAACCCAAAAGAATCAACTTTCCATTTGCTTATTTATATGTATGATTTCTAAAATCGTATAAATTACTATTATTCTCATAGTTAGTTTAAAAAAAAGGCATGCACAGAATACAATAAATTTTTTATTATTATTTAGCTATGGAATTCAGATTTTCTTTTAAAATTACATTGTATAAACTTAAAACAGACAAAATAAATAGTTGGATAGCAATTTTTTAAAGAAATTGATCACTTGTAGCAAATAATATAATAAATTTCAAAGAGTTTTGTTTTTATTTGTCCAAAATCTATTTAAAGGTTATTTCTACCCAATAATTGTTTGTTTTCTGTCTACAAAATTGTATTTAGATCGAGAAAATTCATTGTAAACTTTCTCATTTTCGTAACCAAACGCGGTATCAATCTATCAAAATATCTCCAAAAAGCTATTGATAAATAAAATAATTAACAAACTTTGAAATCGTTACAGTAATGTTTATCTAAAGTGTACATGTCACTACGATACATGTAAAAAACAAAATCTTAAATGTACATACCTTATATTAAACGCTGCTTTCGCTCATCAAAATCAAAACAAACACCATAACACACACGTCTTCTCAAAGTCCTAGTCCAAACGATGGTTGATTGATGGATTTGGTGGAGGCTTCATAAAGGCAATTTCTAATCAACGATGAAATAAAGGGTTTTTAATAATTAATTCCCTTTATAAATAACAATAAAAGAAAATCCTACAAGTTTCTGTGAATTAGGTGCAAGTCTGTTAGGCTTCGCAGTTGAATACTTCATTATTATAAAATACATACTAATCCGTGTTACGAATTGTTCTCATTACGTAAAAAAAACTAATAAAAGATGAAAATTTGCAGTACACTGGTTACACATTACTTATATAATCAAAATGCAGATGCAATAAAAATTAGCGCTTAGACTTTTGTATATACCACCATTTTAAAATGGCGACTGTAACGTTCAGATTAAGTTTGAAATTTTACGAAGATTGGATTAGTTCCATTTTCATCCAAGTTATGTCGAATGTACGGTAAGAACGTTAAGATTTTGTTCCGAAAATGGCAAAAATTGGATTGGTCTCGTTTTCATCTACTTTATGTCATCAACTGGGACAAATAGGTCAAGATTTGGTTCCGGAATTGGCGAAAACTGGATTAGTCGAATTTTCATACAATTAACGTTTCTGAACTGACGTTCTTATTTTGTAGATACGTCTATGTCAAACATTCAACAAATTCTGGACGTACTTTAACCCAATGGCTAGGTCCAAAATAGAGATGGGAATGCTCGGAAAAAAAACGGAAAAATTGGGAAAAAACCCGGTTTTTTTCGGTTTTTTTCCGAAGGCTTTTTTTTCAATTTTTCCGAACTGGAAAAATTGAAATTTCATTTATGAAATAATTTAGTGAAAATTTTGTAATAGCTAGATTCTCATACTGTTTATTTATTTTATTTTTATGTTGAGTGTGTTCACATGAAAATTTTAATGTGGGTAATCTGATCTCTGAGCAGAAATCTGTCTGAGAAGACTTAGAAAGGATTCTTCATATTTTTGTTTGAAACACAAGACCCTTTGCAAAATTTCTCTTGAAAATAGACTTTTCAGAAAAAGTTTAATCAACAATTTGAATCTTTCGCAAGTGCAGTGATTGAAGAAAAAAAAAATCTCATGCCATACAGCAGCTGAATCTTATTAAGTTGCATATATGTATGTAAATAACCTTATTAAAAATGTCTAAATAGGAACCTAAATATAGTAATAATTTCTTATTCAAAAATGCTGAATATATTTTGTACAAGTATATACAAAAAGTTTGCAATATCACAAAAACTTGATTTTATAAAAAAAATCTAGATATGTAATTAAATGCAACTTCTCTTTTTAAAAATTAATTCATGTGTAACATTATTGTAATAATATGCCGATTAATGGAAATGATAAAATTAAAAATTCAACATAAAATTTTGAAGTATGCATTTATTACTTTAATCTATATTTTCAAGAAGTAAGTATTGAATTTGTGAAAAACTTGACTTCCAGTTTTTGGTGTATTTAAAATTTTTAGAAGGTCCTGAACACGTTTTGATGGTTTTTGAAAAATATTTGTCACTCTGTGAGTCTGTATGTGACAAATTTTATGGGCACTCTATCTCAAGAACTGATGCACATAATTTCACAAAACTTTAGATTCAGTTACACCTTGATATAAACTCGAGATGTTTAGTTATTAGTATATATCGCCAAACTGATAGCGCTGCTGTGCTGCATTATTCATAATTTCCACAATAGTTCTGTCTCAAACTAATGTATGTATTTTTATAAAATTTCAGATTAAGTTAATCTTTGACATAACTTCGTGCTCATTACTTTTTGGTATAAATTGCTCAACAGATGACGCTGCTATGCTGCATTATTCATGATTATCGCAATAGCTTTACCTCAAGGACGATTAAAAAAAAAAAATCAAACTACAGTTTCTGATATATATTAATGTTGTTTAGTTTTTGGTGTAAATCCCTTATAGGTGGCACTAGCTGCATTTTTCAAGATTTCGTTATAGCTGATTAATTGAATGTTTTTTCAAGGTGTTGAATCTAAAATTGACCTCCATTTTACCTCCATAATGTACAGTAATGTTGCAAAAACATGGACAGTTTGCATTAGAAAAGTAAAACTGCGATGAAAAAAAAAACCTATATTTTATTACAAGTAACTATGTTCCAAATTATACTTTCCCTCTTGATTAAACTTTGAATTTTTGTAGTTTTCTAAAGCACAGTAGAAGTTTATCTCTGTATGTAACTGCTTTTGTTAATTCCTCAAATAGTGAGCATTTTCTATTTGTAGTGTTCTGTTTTCACAATTTTTGAGCTCCACTCTTAGAAATGTAAAATTACCATGTGGAAACATTATTGAATATGGTTTCTTACTCAAGAATATAATACCAGATTTCAGGGTAAAAAGAAAAAAAATTATATTTAATTAAACTTAAAAAAAAAAAAATCTGGTTTCAGTGAGTAAAAATTTAACAGTCAATAAATCCTACGCTATTTTTTAGTTGCAGACCTGAGTAAGCCAAAGTAAAACTTAGTTTTGCTTGAATTTAGATTATAAAACTAAATCAAAACTTTTTTGAGTTGAGATTGGAAAGCTATACCAAAACTAAACATATTTTATAAAGGAAATAAAATTAGAATTCCAAGAAAAAAAACTAATAATGTAAAAATATACATTTTTTAAACAAACAATGGAATTTTTGAATACTGATATTCATAATAATAACAAAACTGCCATAATTTCTTTAAACTAGTATCATTTATTTAAAAACTATACTTATGTAAATGGAATGCATAATTTATTTCATTCCAAACTGCAGACATATTGGCTCAGGTTTTTACATTAGGTCAATTGGTAGTTAAACATGTAACTGAAAAATCATTTCAGCAGAGGTATGATATAATAAACAATAGCATTTAATAAAAATTCTTAGGCTGTGGAAAAAAAAAACTAAACTTTTAAAAGCAGGCTTTTCTACTTTCTTTTTATTTTGTAATATAAAGTAGAAATAATTTTCATTTAATACATATAAATGGGAAAAAAAAATGTTTATTATTTAATATTCTCTAAGAAAATATAATTTATTTGGGAGAAACAGTCATGAAAAACCAATTTTTCCGTTTTTTCCCGAAAAAACCGGTAAAAAACCGTTTTTTTCCGACACTTATATTTTTCCGGAAAATTTACATCTCTAGTCCAAAATACATCTATAGACGTATTTCGGAAATAACAGAGGAAAACTGGATGTAATCTGAACATATGTGTTGTGTGGGCACTAACAAGGAGGTATGTGGCAATTATAAAACAATGTATTATAAGACATAAATAGTCGAGTATTCGGCTACCTATACATTTTAATACAGATTGTAGGTTAGGTTGCTAATGTCTATGCTACAATATCAAATTCTAGTATATTTGTCGCTGGAAGGAAAATCCAGGATTGTCAGACAAAAAATCATTGATTAAATTTATTAAAATTTTGAAATAAATGAATATATTTCCAATGTTATAATTAATATACTATCCCCTAAAAATATTTCAATATTAGCAATTTACACTCATCTCATTAAAGTAAAGAAAGTATTTTATATTAAACATCTTATATAAACAGAAATGGTTGATTCTAGGCATAATTTAAATTATGGATATTTTACAATAAAATATTCCATAAATAGAGAAACTGTCACTTCTACGTATAAAGTCATTAACAGAAAGCATAAAATCTATATGAAGCAAATTTACTTTTGATTCTTCAAGTTGTACGAATATCAAATTTGTTCCTGTTGCAATGTGAACGAAATGTTGAAAATTTAAATTTAATATATGCCGAAATAAATAATTAGAATAATTCAAGGTTTGCATCGGAGCAGACATAACCCGCATGAATATACGTTGTCGAAAGCGGTGTAGCCCAACTACAAATTCGTTCCATTTGAAGTTTGTTTTGGAAAAATCAACTAGTAAAGATCTACTGGTGCTGTTGGGTATAAAATGGAGCTCAAATGGGAAATTAAATATAGGTATTTCTCCAAAATCTTACGCGGGTGGACAAAAAATACCTTTTTTAGGATCGGGAGAGGGGAGAACTCAGAAGACCTTTTTACAGCCCTGCTTTAGACCTGTACCTGCTGTGCCTAATAAAAAATCAAATGTTGGTGGTCGTGTTAGCTGCTATGCATAAAAGTTGAAGTGTAATAATTGTGAACACATATTTCTGAATGTGAGAAAAAAAGATCCAAAACCACAATAATGAAAACACAGTCCCCACCTAGAAACAATTTATTCTCCCCTCTTCCATTATAAATTATATTAAATGTGTTTTTTTGCAGTCCTTTTTTTCTGCTGTTTAATTCAAGGGCAAAATTTTAAGACGCAAATAGACATAAAAATTCCAGAATGAAGATTAAAGATACCTATGGATTTTCTATGATAAAATGATACGTTGTTCAAAATATTTCAATCAAATTCAAGTCAACATGCTAATCTATAGAGACTGCCGCTCTGATCTCATATTCACAATATCTATTCCATTCAATTTCGAAACTGGTATTTCTCGGCAAATTTTTCTAACACGAAATTTTAAATATTCTGAAACAATTATGAACACGATTGCTATGTCACAGAGACATTCAGTGTTGAATTCAGACACTTTTCTCTAAGAGGGACTTCAGTGGTTCTGCGGGCACATCACAGAGTTTCGGGGAGGAAACTGTACTTTTTGACCATTGAAAACGCAAAATTTTTTATTTTTCGTGGGGGGGGATATTTTATTGCTCCGGAAGGATTCCTCCCCCCCCCCCCCGGAGCCCCAGGCCACACTCTGAATTCAACACTGGGTGAAATTATTATTACCGTTCATGGTCAGCATCCTATTAAGAACACAAGTCTTTCATTGAGTATTATTTTGTTACAAAAATTAGTTTTGCTACTATCTCTATGCAATAATGATAATTTTCTAATCCTGATAAATCGAAAAAAATCGAAATTTGAAATGGTGGAATGAGTAGAAAACATTTTAAAAATATTCTAAATTCTTTCATTTCTGTGGAATTTTTAGATAAAATTAATTAATTTTACATTCTTTTCAAATGCACAATTATTATTTGATATATTTTAATATGCTAGTTAATCGAATAGTTAAGTAGTGGTTTGAATAATGAAAGATACATCACATTTATGGTCGAAGGGTACGTTTCTTAATTATTTGATAACTGATTGAAATCAACTGTTTTTGCTTGCAAATATTTCATGTCTTAAACATTGGGGTTGTGAAGTTGATAAAATGAAAAATTTCAGAGTTACCTCGCAAAAATTATTTTATGACAAATTTCGATCAAATTTTAATAATTACCTTTTTAAATTAAAATTGTTTGTAAATCCGAGCCTGATTTAATTAAAGGGAATAGCGTTGATTCAAATAAACGGCAATAAACATTATGTTCTTAAATTTAAAAAAATCTTTGATTCGATTATACAATGATTCGTATAAACAGCAGATTTCCGTATATTTTTTTATAGAGGCCCGTAATTCTTGCCTGCCCAGGGGTCCGTGAAACCTGTCACCGGCCCTGGGCAAAGTTATTATCTTTATTGGAGCATCTCTAGTTTTAGATACTATGAAATTAACAGAAACTTGGTCATAATCTGGCACTCTCAAATAAACAGCAGCACCACACACCTTTTGACTTGTATCAGAAAAACAATGAATTTCAACACTGTTTGTATCAGATGACAAGAATACAAATCTAGGGATTTTAATTTGATTTAATTTTGTGAGTTCTGAACACCATTGTGTCTGTTTTTCGCAAACTTCAATGATAAAACTAGCCCTAAAATTCTTTAAATAAGCAAATTTTAATTATAAAGACCTTGTAATATAAAAGAACCACAAGTAAATAAGCATTCTGTCAACACATAATATCTCTGAAAGTTATATTTTTATTATCTATATTTTTGCTAGATTAGCTTAAAAACTGTATTAATTTCTAATTTAAGCTATTGAGTAATAATTTGTATGTTATTTATTTTTCCTTTGCAGTTAATGTAAATAATGATGATAGATGTTTTGGTGATAAAGGAGCAAAGCCTAAACATCCAAAAATGTCTGAATTTGTAAGTAGTCACAGCAAATTTGTTATTTTTTTAAATTTTGTTTATATATGTGTTCTATATTTAGTAATATGGTGACATTCATTGAAATGGGCAAGTGAAGAGTAGAACCGATATTGTAAATTGGAACCCTGAAATTAAAATAACAATAATTTAAAAATAAGAAAGGTAATTTCTTGAGTGTGTGTCTCCAAAAATAAACTAGATACTAATTTTAATGAAGCAACCTATATCAGATATAAAAAAAAAAGTCCCTTCAATAATAACTAACAACAAAAAAATGCAGAAAAATATTAATTGCAAAAAGATATAGTGATTATCTACAATGATGACTTCAAAACTGATTGCATTAATTTTTTTTTTTATCCCTGTGTGTATATTTAATGTTTAATCAAAAATAAAATAATATTATAAATATTTCATTTCATCATTCTACAGTTTCATTTTCTTTTTTAATTCAATAAAGTAGCCTGGTATGTTAAATATCATTTGCTATCAAATTAATGAAGACTGCATTGTTCATGTAGTTCCTCAGTGTTTGCATTTTTCTAATATTAAAATTGACAGTCAATCAAAAAAAAAAAAAAAAAAAAAAAATGCAAGTAATTAAGAGAAATCCTAAATCAGCTTCCAACAAACAATTTTTAAAAATATATTTATTTAATAAAATATTTACTATAAATAATTCTTTCAAAACCTTTAGAGTTTTCACAGAAAAATTGTTTTGTCACACATTTACAGTAGTTTCGACATTGGTACATTTTTCTATGGAAATTTAAGTCAAATTAAAAAAAAATATATCTACATATTTATAAGACCAAGCTGTTTTCTTGGTCATCAGCCCTAAGCTTTTTACGAAATCTATTTTGATAATTATTTAAAAAAAATTAAATCTGTTCATTAGGAGTTCCCCCCCACCAGCGGACAAAATCGGCGTTTTCCCGCTATCTTCAGACGAAATCAGCAATATTTTAGCAAAATCGGCGATTTATTGCGATCTTTTTCCGAAATCTGCGGTTTTTCGGCGATCTTTTATGAAATCGGCGTTTTCCCATTTTTTTTAAAGTGAAATCATCGTTTTTTCGACGATCTTTAGACAAAATTTGCATTTTTACGCGATTTTTTCTCGAAAACGGCGTTTTATTCCCGCGATCTTTTGACAAAATCGGCGTTTTTTCCGTGATCTTTTGATGAAATCGGCGTATTTTTTCAAATATTCTTTTGACAAAATATTTTTAAGCGATCTTTTATTGAAAATGGTGCTTTTTCCCACGATCTTTTAACGAAATCGGCGTTATATTCGCTATCTTTAGATGTGTTGCGCATCTACACGTTTCTTAAGTTTAAATAAGCATTAAAAGTTTAAAAGAAATGGGTTTGAAATAGAAATGAAACGTATTTACTTAGATAGATGCATGTATGGTTTTTCGTCATCTCCCGAGCACGTTTGTTTACAATATCCGAGAGCTGGCTTTTCCGATCTGCTTCTACTGAGTAATGTTACTGCGTAACAGCCGAGTAACAGTGATTTTAGCGATCGCGTCACTTGCCGTGAACGGCAGAGGTTTTTGACGTCATACCGCGTGGCCAATAGCATCTCGGATATGTGTTGCAGATAAATCTTGATGTATTGCCTAAGAGAGTTTAAGTATGTACAATGGCAACAGATATATGCAAAACAAGTTCTTCAGAATCTTGTATAAATAGTTTGTATTGCGATGGCTTGTTGCTCTTCTCTAATTTTCTTTTCCAAATGTTGCTTAAGCACATAATCATGTAACTTAATTCATTTTTATTTTTAGTTCTCTTAAGTTTACGGCAAAGTAATGTCGTACTTTTGTTTACATTTGTAAATATGTCATCTTAGTCAGTAATAAAAGTTTTGGTCATGTAAAACTGTTGTTGTTAATTAAGCCTTCCACAAAACCACTGCAAATACTCTGCTCGGTCCATTCTAAATGGCCGTCAGGGTTATGGGCCCAGAGCCCTTGTGGAAGTGAAGATTTTTTATGCGTCGATGTTTTGTTCAACGATGTTTTGTTGACAAGTGACGTCGTGCCGATACTGGAAATTTTTGATGGAGTTTTCAAGTTTTGCCGTCTGCCCTGTTTTGATGTGATATTTGACTTCACCGGTGACAATCTGCAAGGACTGTTTGTTTTCTTTTTGGACTTAGTGTTCTTTTTGGACTTTTCCGATTTTTTTGAAAGTTTCCCTGATTGCTGTGAAGGAGGCCGAGTCTTAGAAATGGAGCTGACGAATGTCACCCTTTTGACCTCTTCAAATTGGGAGAGTTGGAAAGTCGAGGTAAAAGTCCTTTTGCTCCATTATGGGGCATGGCAGTTTATAGAAGGTCCAGATGCAGAAGCTGGTGAAAGTGTGGAACCATCAAAGGAAAGCAAAGTTCCGGGAAAAGAGGATGAGGCGACAACAGTTCCTGTGACTGAACAACTGACTTGGAGGGAAAGAAATGAACTGAGTTTGCGAAGGGCCCGTGCATACACCATAATTTATCAGACCCTGAGCCCAGAGTTTAAGCCCCTGATCTCTGGTACTACAAATGGCGCTGTTGCATGGAAGATTCTAAAAGATCATTTTGAACCAACCACCCGAGCTCGAGTTATTCAACTCTTAGATGATTTTTTTAGCCTGAGATATGTGCAAGGTGAAAATCTTGGACTATTTTTGTGTAAAGTGAAACAAGCAACCGAGCGGCTTCACGAAGTTGGTCATGATCTGCAACCACTCTACATTGGTTATCAAATGATAAGAAGTCTTCCAGAAGAATTTCAGTCAACAGTGCAAGCAATCTACAGGTGGCCAGACAAAGATTTTGTTCCAGATAAGATAGAAGCCGAGCTGCTGCTGGAGGAGAACAGATTGAAGCTAGCCACTAGAGACTTTCAGAATGCTGCTTTTTCTGGAGAAGTGAAATGTAAATCAGGTAAATTTTCAAAGTTTGCTAATTGTAATGTAAATCAAAATAAATTTTTAAAGTCTGACAATAGTAATGTAAATTTAAGTAATCAAAGTAAATCTTTTAATTCTGATAATGTAAATTCAAGTAAATTTTCTAAAGCTAAAAATTTTAAACAGAATAAATCAATAGGTCCTTGTTATTTTTGTAAATCTTATGGTCATTTAATTTCGAATTGTAAACTTAAATCTAAAAATTCTCAATATAAAAGTAAATCTTCAGAATCTAGTAATGTTGAATTGAAGTATAATAATGTAAAATGCACCTTCTCTGAACATGAAGCAAGTTTAATTGAAATTTCTCCAAACATTTTTGAAGCAAATACATCTGATTTTTGTAAAAGTAATAGCTGGGTTTTTGATACCGCAGCGACTGCTCATTTTTGTAATGACAAAAATTTATTTTTAGATTTTGAGCCTGTGTCAAATATGCAGATGTCACTTGTTGTAGGAGAAAAGGAAAGCCCTGTTCAGGGAAGGGGTACAGTAAATTTTTTTGTAAAATGTAAAGATGGCAGCTTCAATCAAATTATCCTTAAAAATGTTTTGTATAATCCTAACTTACGTAGAAATCTGTTGTCTGGTAGCAAGCTTGAAAAATTGGGTGTAAACTTTGTGGGCAGTAAGGGCAGGGTAATTGTTTATGACAAGGAATGGAATTTTTTGTTTTATGCTGTTAGAAAAAATGACTTGTACTTTTTAAAACCTTTTAGCTACAAATGTAAAGGAGAAAGCAACTCGGCTAACATTTCTGCAAATCAAGTTGAAAAATTAAATTTAAATGAACTTTGGCATGAAAGATTTTGTCATGTAAACAATGAATATTTAATTAACACTTCTAAAAATGAAAGTGTTGTAGGTTTGCCTTTATTGTCTAAGTTAGCCGAGGATTGTATCTCCTGTAAACTCGGTAAGTCTAAAAGAACATCATTTAAAGCTATAGGTAAAATTAAATCAAAAACTGCTCTCGAACTTTTACATATGGATCTCTGTGGCCCTTTACAGGTAACGTCGCATGGGGGGAGTCGTTATTTTTTCACCATCATAGATGATTTTTCTCGTTTTGTTACAGTATACCCCATCAAGAATAAATCTGATGTTTTTCAAACTTTTTTAAAATTTCAAAGTAGGGCCGAAAGGCATCTAAACAAGAAAATAATTTCAATCAGAACAGATGGGGGATTAGAATTTTGTAACAGAGAATTTGATTTTTTTTTTTAGAAAAGCAGGATATTTTTCATGAAAAGACGAACCCGTACAGTCCTGAAATGAACGGGGTTGCGGAGCGTTTTAATTTAACTGCTTTGGATGGTGTTAAGACTCTTCTCAATGCTAGCGGCTTATCTAAAAAATTTTGGGCGGAAGCCTTAATGTGTTTTTCTTACGTATGGAATAGGGTGTGTCACAAACAGTCAAAAATCACCCCTTTTGAGATGTATTCTGGTAAAAAACCCTCGGTTTCTCATTTAAAGAAATTCGGATGTTTAGCATACGTTGGAGTGCCCAAACAGATTAGAAGGAAGCTTGATATGCGAGCTAAACTGGGGATCATGTGCAGGTATGCTCAATCAACGAGGGGCTATAGAATTTGGTTAATTGATGAAAATAAAATTGTAGAAACCATTAATGTAAGATTTGATGAAACAAAAAGGGGGGTTGATGTAGTTTCAAAATTTAAAGAACAAAAATTTAATTTTTCACTTTTTGATCTTCCAGAAGACGGAGATATTTTTTATGAACCTGAGAATACATCTCAATTGGGGAGTGAGGCTGTTAAAGTAAAAGATCCAGAAGTTTCGGAGCAGGAAATTTTAAAACCTTGTGCATCAATTCCATGGACCCGTAAAGCAGTACCCCGAAAAACAGGAAATCAAACAGACATTTACTATGGCATAGAAGGAACCAACACTAGAATTAGATCTTTTAATGAATTAATAAAATATTGTAAAGAAAATAAAATAGAATGTGATAAAAATTTATTTGATTTTAGCTCTAAAAATAAAGAATCCGGTAAAGTTTTAAATTTAAATGTAAATGAAGCAAATTTAACTGAAATCAAAATTCCTCAAAGTTACAATCAAGCCATTAAAAGCCCAGAAGCATCAAATTGGAGGGACGCAATGAACCACGAAATCGACATCATGTATGAACGAAAAGTATGGGATCTTGTGACACCACCAAAAGATGCTAAAGTTTTAGGAAACCGCTGGGTATTTACTGTTAAAAGAAACGAGAAAAATGAAATTGTAAGGTACAAGGCGAGATTAGTAGCGAAGGGGTTTAATCAAATAAAGGGGGAAAATTACGAAGAAGTTTTTAGCCCGGTTGTCAGTTTTACAATAATTAGGTTGTTCTTTGCCATATTTTCATGTCTGTTTAAATGGAGAAATGTCCAGGTAGATGTCAACAATGCTTACCTTTATGCTAATCTGGATGAGACTGTATACATGCACCAACCTGAGGGTTTTGTTAAGGATAAAGATAAAATTTGTAAGTTAAATAAAGCCATTTATGGTCTCCACCAGAGTGGTAGACAATGGTTTTTCGAGATGGATGATGTCTTATCCAAACTTGATTTTCAAAAACTAGATTGGTGCAATTGTGTATACATGTTTCAGACCAGATTGGTTCTTTTACTTTATGTTGACGACATAGTTCTTTTTGGTAAAACTAAAGATGATTTAGATTTTGGGATAGAATTACTGCAAAAACATTTTAACTTAAAAATTTTGGGGTCAATTAGAAAACTATTGGGTATAGAGTTTGAAGAAATAGGAAATCGTCTTTTTATACACCAAACTTCATACATTGAAAAAGTTTGTGAAATGTTTTCAGAATTTAAATTTCCTTTAAGTACTTTACCTATGCCCAAGGGTTTAGTTTTGTCAAAGCAAGATTCACCTTCCACTAGGGAAGATATTGAAATGATGTCAAAGTTTCCTTACAGAAATCTTATAGGCTGTTTATCTTTCATAGCTGGAAGGACTAGACCGGATATCATGTATGCAGTTAATTTGTTATCCCAATTTCAATCAAACCTTGGAATTTCTCATTGGAATAGTTTATTAAAATTGTTAGGTTATCTTAAATATACTAAACATTATAAACTTGAGTTATCCAGAGTTAGTGAGTTAAATCTTTCATGCTATTCAGACTCAGACTTTGCTGCAAACAGAGACGATCGAGTTTCCATAGGTGGCTATATTTTGTTTCTAGATGAAACGCCCATTTCGTGGAAGACTTTTAAACAGAAATGTATAAGTCTTTCAACTATGGAGGCCGAATACGTCAGTTTAACTGAAGCTGCTAAAGAATTAATCTGGGTCAAAAATGTTTTACAAAATGAGATTCTAAATTTAAACTTGAAAGATTGCACACTATTCTGTGATAACCAAGCAGCAATAGCCTTTTCGAATTCTCCTTTTGAAAATCAAAAAACTAAACATATCCATATAAAATATCATTTTCTTAGAAATTTAGTATATGATCAGGTCTTTAAACTTAAATATATTGCTAGTAAATTTAACTTGGCTGACAGTTTTACAAAACCCCAAATTAGAGAGCAGTTGTTGAAATTTTGTAAAAGGATTTTTGATATTTAAAGTTTTAAAGGGGGGTTATAATTTTTCTTACAATGTAATCACTTTGGTCAATGCCTTGCCAATAAAGTCTTATATGACCTGACATTGACCAGACTGTTGTTTTTGAATATTAAAATGTAATTTAATTTTTCTGAACTTTTAAAGTTCTGATTTTTTAAAAGTTTTTGAAATTTTTGATACTTGTAATTTTTGTATTTTTATAACTTTCAGAATTTTTGTAACACTCTGGAGATGACGAAAAAGGAGGCCGTTTGTTGCGCATCTACACGTTTCTTAAGTTTAAATAAGCATTAAAAGTTTAAAAGAAACGGGTTTGAAATAGAAATGAAACGTATTTACTTAGATAGATGCATGTATGGTTTTTCGTCATCTCCCGAGCACGTTTGTTTACAATATCCGAGAGCTGGCTTTTCCGATCTGCTTCTACTGAGTAATGTTACTGCGTAACAGCCGAGTAACAGTGATTTTAGCGATCGCGTCACTTGCCGTGAACGGCAGAGGTTTTTGACGTCATACCGCGTGGCCAATAGCATCTCGGATATGTGTTGCAGATAAATCTTGATGTATTGCTGAAGAGAGTTTAAGTATGTACAATGGCAACAGATATATGCAAAACAAGTTCTTCAGAATCTTGTATAAATAGTTTGTATTGCGATGGCTTGTTGCTCTTCTCTAATTTTCTTTTCCAAATGTTGCTTAAGCACATAATCATGTAACTTAATTCATTTTTATTTTTAGTTCTCTTAAGTTTACGGCAAAGTAATGTCGTACTTTTGTTTACATTTGTAAATATGTCATCTTAGTCAATAATAAAAGTTTTGGTCATGTAAAACTGTTGTTGTTAATTAAGCCTTCCACAAAACCACTGCAAATACTCTGCTCGGTCCATTCTAAATGGCCGTCAAGATGAAATCGGAGTTTTCCCGCGGTCATCTGAAGAAATCAGCGTTTTATCTCCGATATTTGGTGAAATTGCCGCTTTTTCCGTGATCCGCACAGGAAATTTGCGTTTTTTATCGATTTTTTGACAAAGTTCGTTTACAAAAACATTGACGAAATCGTCGTTTTTCCACGTCTATCTTTTTTGCGAAATTTGCATTTCCCCCAAGGTTTTTTGAAAGAGAAATAGCTTTTTCTCTGCTATCTTTGAACGAAATTAGAGTTTTTTCTGCTATTCTTTGCGTTTTTCCCTTTTTTTTTTTTAACGATGCATCTTTTCTGCAATCTTTGCCAAAATTTGCCATTTTCCTGAGGTTTTTTGTTAAAATTCGCGATTTTTCTCTGATCTTTTGCCTAAATTTGCGTTTTTCTCGCAATCTTCAGTCGAAATTTGCATTTTTCCTCGCAACCCTTGCCTAAATTCGCGTTTTCCCCACAATTCTTTGATAAAATTTGTTTTTTCCCTTCCATCTTTGAGTGAAATTTGAGTTTTCTCCACGATTCTTTGCGTTTTTTCTGCCATTTTTTGACGAAATTAGTGTCTTTTAACGTGATTTTTTGCCAAAATTCGAATTTTTCCACGATCTTTTGCCACATCTTATGTTTTTCTCGCAATCTTTTTCCAAAATTTGCATTTTCCCCAAGATTTTTTGAAAGAAAAATACTTTTTTCTCTGCTATTTTTGAACGAAATTAGTTTTTTCCGCTTGTTTTCGCATTTTTCCGCTATTTTTTTTAACGAAATTTGCGTCTTTTCCGCGATTTTTTTTCCAAAATTTGCGATTTTTATGAGGTTTTTTTGCTAGAATTCACAATTTTCCTCTGACCTTTTGCTAAAATTTGCGTTTTTCTCGTGATCTTTAGTCGAAATTCGCATTTTCCTCTCAACCTTTTGCCGAAATTTGCGTTTTTCTCCCGATTCTTTGACAGAATTCGCTTTTTTCCTACTATCTTTGGTCTTTTGCGCGATCTTTGGCCAAAATTCACTATTTTCTCGAAACTTTCTGAAAAATTCGGCCGATTTTGCAGGGTTTTATTTCTGCAGATTTTTTTTCTTTTTTTTTTTTTTAAGAATTCATTTTTCTCGCTATTATTTGAAAAATTCATATTTTTCTGCAATCTTTTGCGAAAATCCACTTTTTTCTCTCGATTCTTTGACAGATTTTGCGTTTTGCCCCACTATCTTAGAACATAATTCGCATTTATTCTGTGATTCGTGAACATAATGCTCGTTTTTCACACTACTTTTTGACGAAATTTTCAAAGATCTTTTGACAATTTTCATATATTTTTTCACAATCCTTCCACAAAATTGATGTTTTTTCGCAACCTTTTGACGAAATAGACGTTTTCCCACGATCTTTTGATGAAATTAGCATTCTCCCCCCGCTATTCTTCGACACTTTTCATGCTTATTACCCTTACCTTATTATAGTTGTTACGCATCTATACGTTTTTAAGTTTAATAAGCATTAAATGTTTAAAAGAAAACAAGTTTAAAGTAGAAATAAAACGTATTACTTTGATAGATGCATATGGTTTTTCGTCATCTCCCGAGCATGTTTGTTTACAATATCTGAGAGCTGGCTTTTCCGATCTGCTTCTACTGAGTAATGTTACTGCGTAACAGCCGAGTAACAGTGATTTTAGCGATCGCGTCACTTGCCGTGAACGGCAGTGGTTTTTGACGTCATACCGCGTGGCCAATAGCATCTCGGATATGTGTTGCAAATAATTCGCAATGTATTACTGAAGAGAGTTTGTATGTACAGTGGCAACAGATATATGCAAAACAAGTCCTTCAGAAAATCATATAAATAGTTTGTATTGCGATGGCTTGTTGCTCTCTTCTCTCTAATTTTCTTTTCAAATGTCGCTTAAGCACATAATCATGTAACTTTATTCATCTTTATTTTAGTTCCTTTAAGTTTACGGCAAAGTAATGTCGTAGTGTTGTTTACATCTGTAAATATGTCATCTTAGTCAATAATAAAAGTTTTGGTCATGGAAAACTGTTGTTGTTAATTAAGCCTTCCACAAAATCACTGCAAATACTCTGCTCGGCCCATTTTAAATGGCCGTCAATAGTTTTGACGAATTTTGAGTTTTTTCGCGGTCTTATGTCCTAATTTTCGGATTGAAGATCAATTTTTTTTTAAATTTCGGAACATATTACTCCCACAAAAAATCGTAAAATCGCTCAACTGCGAAAAAATCTCATGCCTGCATTTTTCAGGGTCTGCCAAGATATTGCAAAATCTGCAGATATTTTTCAGGGTCTGCGCGGCAGACCCGCAGACCCGGAAGTCGGCGCCACTGTACTACAATGCAAATTACATTGATAATAAAAGTATAAATTATCACAAATCAAATTATTCATGTTTAATATTTTCATTTTATTTCTATTAGCATCAACATTTTTTTTTTTTTTTGCATATAAAATTACCATCAGTTTAACAAAATTCACCAGAGTTCGAAAGAAGAAAGTCTTTTTTTTATATCTAGATCTTTTTTTTATAAAAATAAGAAATCATTTGCATTTCCTCCCGACCATTTGACGAAAATCGCATTTTACTGGGATCCTTTTAATGAAATTCGCTTTTTTCCTTAATCCTTTTACGAAATTCGCTTTTTTTCTATTAACATTTAGCCCAAAAAAAAAAAATTTTGCCCAAAAAAAAAAAAAACCCATTTAGCCTCCCCCCCTCCCCCCCCAAAAAAAAGTGGAATTATTTTAAGCCCAATTCTTAAACATTTTTATGTGAATCCTGAAAAATCAAAAACACATTTTTTTTTTCCTCTCTTGTCCTCGCAAATTTTTCCATTCTCAAGAATTTTCAAAAGACAGAATTCCGTCTGTTTGAACGGAAAACTTGCACCCTTGATCACAATATATATATGATGATCAACTTATTCGATTCTCCGGTAATCGATATAGTCGGGAATAGTAATTTTTAAAAAAAGGTCAGCAACTCTGATTTTATGTGATATTTTAAACACATTTTCAGGCATGATATTGCAAAAAGATGGAAAAGCGTGTGTGTTGGAAAAATGAGAAATTACTTAAAATAGCTTGTATTTAATAACATCTGCTATATTGAATAAGTTTATTTTGTTCAAATACTGTTTTATTTCAAGGAGAATGAGGGGGGGGGGGGGGAGGAGATCAATAATTTATGCAAAAACAATCAGAAATTTTAAACTGAAAGTTTCTATTTTTCCATAATTCTAATTCAATGTTTTTTTACACAGCAATCTTTGCTAGTTGTGTCCAATTCACATTTTTCCATGCTTTACTCAAAATATCAGTTAATAAACATGCCAAGCTAGTTGCGTTTTTTTTTTTTTTTTCACGATCTTTTGTGAAAATTTGCGTTTTTTTCGTGATCTTTCTCCGAAATTTGCTTTTTTCTCGCGATCTTTCTCCGAAGTTTGCATTTTTTCGCAATCTTTATCTGAAATTTGCATTTTTTTGCAACTTTTCTCCAAAATTTGCATTTTTTCGTAATCTATCTGAAATTTGCATTTTTTTCACAATTTTTCTGCGAATTTTGCAATTTTTTGCGATTTTTCTCCGAAATTTGAATTTATATGCAATTTTTCTCCGAAATTTGAATTTTTACGTGATTTTTCTCCAAAATTTCCATTTTTTTCATGATTTTTCTCCAAAATTTGCATTTTTCTCCGAAATGTGAATTTTTATTTGCGATTTTTCTTCGAAATTTGCACTTTTTTTGTCATATTTCTCCGAAATTTACATTTTTTTTTGCGATTTTTCTCTGAAATTTGCATTTATTAGGAAATTTGTATTTTTGTTCGCGATTTTTCTACGAAATTTGTATTTTTGTTCGCGATCTTTCTCCAAAATTTGCATTTTTTTTTTGCGATTTTTCTCCAAAAGTTACATTTTTCTCGCAATTTTTCTACGAAATTTGCATTTTTTTTACGATTTTTTGCTGAAATTTGTGTTTTTTCACGATTTTTGCCGAAATTAGTGTTTTCCGCAATGCTTTGATAGAATTTATTTTTTCCCTGCTATCTTTAATTGAAATTTGAGTTCTTTCCATGATTCTTTACGTTTTTCTGCTATTTTTTGATGAAATTCGTGTCTGTTTTCTTGATTTTTTGCCGCAGTTTGCATTTTTTGCGATTTTTTCCGAAATTTGCATTTTTTCACGATTTTTTAACAGAATTTTTTTTTTTCTCTCTTCTATTTTTTAATGTAATTTGAGTTTTTTTTGCTATTCTTTGCGTTTTCCCTGCTATTTTTTGAAAAAATTTGCGTCTTTTACTGATCTTTTCCCAAAATTTGCGATTTTCCTCTGATCTTTTGTCGAAATTTACATTTTTCTCGCCACCTTTTGTCAAAAATGTCCATTTTTCTTCACAATCTTTTGCCGAAACTCACATTTGTTCCTTGAGAGAACTTGTTTTTTACCTACCCCTTTGAACAAAATTAGTGTTTTTCCACGATTATGTGCGTTTCCTCTGCTATTTTTGATGAAATTCGCGTCTTTCCATGATCTTTTGCAAGAATTCACTATTTTCTCGAAACATTTTGTGAAAATTCGCAATTTTCCCGCAAATTTTTTGACAGGTTTAGCGTTTTTCTGTGATTTTCTGAAAGAATTCATATTTTCCCCGCTATTATTTGCGAATTTCGTATTTTTCCGCGATCTTTTGCGAAAATCTGTGTTTTTCGTTCGATTTTTTGATAGAATTTGTGTTTTACCCCACTGTTTTAGAATGAAATTCGCATTTTTATTATTGGACAGAATGTGCGTTTTTCACGCTATTTTTTGAAGAGATTTTTAAAAGATCTTTTGACGAAGATTTTCATGTTTTTTTTTTTTTTTATTCCATGATCTTTTGATGAAATTAGCATTTTTGATCTCACTATTCTTTGACACTGTACATGTTTATTACACAATGTTTTGATGAAATTTGAGTTTTTTTGTGATCTTATTTTCGAATTGATGACCAATTTTTTAAAATTTCAGAACAAATTTTTCCCGCGAAAAGCGGCAAAAAATCGAAAAATCGTTGATCCGCGGAAGAATCTCATGCCTGCATTTTGCAGGGTCTGCCGAGATATTGCAAAGTCTGCAGATTTTTTTCAGGGTCTGCGCGGCAGACCCGCAGACCCGGAAGTCGGCGCCTCTGCTTTTTGATGCCTATTTCTCATTACAGTTAAAAGTAACTTTAAAAATTTTAACAGAAAATGACATTACCTTTAAAAAGAAAAACATATTTACCTTATAAAACTGTTACATTTGAATACTTTTCATTCTGTTCATACTGATGAGACACAAAGAGAAATGCTTACTTGAAATGAAAGAAAATGACTTTTATGTATATAAAAAAACTGCCTTCTTTAATAAAACTAATATTTTTATGACAAATTTTGTCTAAAAAAGGAACATAAATTTCTGGAATTTTAATCAGCGGTTCTTTTTCTTTCTAACCGATGATCATGCCCCTACCTGCCGAGTTACCTCAGCTTAATAGGTTAGATACCTGGTATCAGGGCGGGTGATAACCTTGTTGCGTCGGTTCTGGTTCAGTGGCTGTATTCGAACACAAATTTAATTTAGGCGATTGACACTTATTCAATAATTTCAAAACGGGCATCTTCTTTACTTCTTTTTAATTGGAAGAAAATATGTACATCTTATATATACGCATATGTTACACTATTTACATGAAATTCGATATATTTTAAAATATTTCTTCTATCCACACTTGTCATCACATCTTGTATTTTTCTCTCTCTCTAAAACATAAACAAAACAAAAAACATCTTGAGCCCAGGAGGGTTGCCACGCGTACAGCTAAGATCAGGATTCATCGCCCTTTTGGCGTTAAAACATGATTCTCCATACACTCCCCACCTGGACTCATGAGAGTACATAATGATAAAACAATAAAACTAAATTCTTACAATAAACATTAATTTAAATCATAACTCAAATAATAAAACAGAAAAAATTTCAATCTTCAGATGTTGACATATAAAGCATTAAACAATAAAAAAACATCATGATTAATATAAATGAAAAATGACACTTCAATAACATGTAGTTACATGAACGTATCTGGCCAAATATTTTACCTAAATAAGATAAACTAAATATATACATAATATAAACAAATTTAATACTATTGTTAATATTTAAATAATCCTTTCAATTTGAAAAAAAGGTATTATTATACACAAATGAAACATTTTTTCTAAATGGATAAATTAACAATTGCAAAATACACACAAAAAAACATATTTCAACAATAAATTTATAATAAGAAATAAATCACATTTATATATTCAAACAATAGTAGGAAAAAAGTAATAAATTTAAATTTCAAATATTGAAATCATTTAACATTCAACAACCTAGTTCAAAAGTATACAAAAGTTGTACTGGCTTTCTTAGCAGTCCTTTAGCAGTCCTTACCATGCAAGCTCGAATAAGCTGATCTCGGCCAAGAATCACTTCTTTAACTACTCCTAAGTCCCACAACAGTTTAGATTTAGCAATACCGTCCACTAAAATAACATCTCCAATCTTTAGATTTTTGTGTCTCTCAGGAGTTTTAATTTGATGGATCGATCTTAAATTCAGTAAGTATTGTTCTTTCCATTTAGTCCACAACTGTTTCAATAAGTTGGTTTGGTATCTTTTTCTCCTGAATTATGTCTCTCAGGTAGAGATTTTATTCTCTAATTTGGCAAAATGTAGTGGAAAACTAATGTTTTCTCTTCAGAGTTGAAGAAAGTGAGCCGGTGTAAGTGGCTCTGGCTCGCCAAAATCACTTGTGGTATATGTAAGGGGTCTCATGTTTATTACGGCTTCTATTTCTGTCAAAATTATAGCCAATTCTTCAAATGTGACGAGAGCTTTTCCCAAAATTTTTCTTAGGGGTCCTTTCACACTTTTTACGAGTCTTTCGTAGAACCCTCTCCACCATGGGGCACACTCGATGATAAATTTCCATATAATGCCTTTGTTTGATATAAAGTCCTGAAATTATTGATCTTTAATGATTTTTTCAAATTGTTGTAGTTCTTTTTCGGCAACTTTAAAACTTAATGCATTATCAGAAAAAATTATTTTACAGTTTCTACGTCTCAAAATAAATCGACGAAAACACATCATAAAGGACTTTGTAGTCATATCCTTGGCTGCTTCCGTTTTCCGTGGCTTTCTTCAAACCTTGCGTAAATACGGGTTAGGTTCCCTTAGAAAGACCCCCACGGAGGGCACTCCCCCTGGTCCTATATCCCATTAGCGTAGATAATCGGACGACAAAAATCAACCAACCAACCTTGGCTGCTTCCAAGTGTATGGCTCTTGTTGCTGCACATGTGAACAGGGTTGCAAAAAAGCCGGCTAAAAATAAAAAAAGCCAGGCCGGTTGGCTTTTATTGATCTTAACCGGCTTTTTTTGGAAAAAATTGGCCTTTTTTGGTCATAATTGGCTTTTATATGGTGAAGCCTTTTAACTAATTTTAATGATGCTTAATTTAACTTTGAGTTTAATAAATTTGTTCATTAAAATGAAAAATTGGGATTTTAATTATGATTCATTATGAGAAATTGGATTATAACCCAATTTTTCAATAATGAAGACATTAATACTAGAATAACATATTGATGGAGTTGCTGGTGGTTTATAGTCAGAATTCCAAATATGTCAGCTAAATTATAAAATGGCCATACCAAGTGCTTTTTCTGATTTAGATCGACCTTTAATCCTACCCTTGTTTTTCCATTTTTACAGTTTTTTAAAATTAAAGAGGACTTACAAGGAAGGTCTCCATACTGGGCATACCCAGAATTTTATGAAAAAAATACAGTCAAAGATCTATAATCCGCACACCCATAATCCATTGTTTTCTATAATTCACGTTATTTTATGAATGTAAACAATGAAATAAACAGTTAAAAAATTTACAAATTAGTGATCCAAAAATGTTTTTTTTAGAAAAAATTTTAAAAAATGAGAAATCAATGAGGAAACAGTGAATTATAGGTGTGCGGGTTGTAGATCTTTGACTGTACTAATTAAAGTACTTATGTGTGTAATAAAGGATCAGTCAAATTTAGCGGCAGAATCACATTAGATATTGTGTAAAAAAATAAAATATTTTCGAATATTTGGCGTGAAAAGACTAGGGTCACCAGGGGTAAAATGGGTACAAAAATATGCTTTTTTAATTTTAATGTTTCTTGGCAGAAATATTATGAAATAAATTCATGTTTTTGTTCATTATTTTTGACATTGTATATTTTAGGTCTAAATTAAACATAATTTGTGTTTTCTTTCTTTTCAAATTTTGTGTAAAACACTATACCTATTTTATCCTGGTGTATACCTATTTTACCCCGTGGTTCGGGGTAAAATGGGTATGCACCAGGGTAAAATGGGTATATGCTGGTTAAAGTTGATTAATAAATTAAATATACTTAAATACACTAATTAATGTGTAAATTAAGAAGGTGGAAAGGGGGGGAGAGGGCTTCAAAAACTCCCCACTTTCAATTTGTTTACATTTTTTTTCTTGACATATAAAAACACTGTTATGAAACTAGTATCCGACAAATCGTATCCTCCACCACATCAATTTACGCACATGCTGTAAATCGTGTTTCTCTTTATTATTTTTTTTTTTAATGCAATTCAAAAGCAGATAGATATCAGCATGAATATCTGTAGGGAAAAAATGAAAAATTAAATTACATTGGAAAATCATTGTTTAATAAATGCTACAAAATAATGAAAATTTACATGCAAAATGCATACTGGCAAGGACTGTTGCAGCTTGGTTGAGATAGCTGTCTGACAATTTAGGATGTGTTCATATCAGCGACATCGTCTTTCTCAAGAAAGACATAAAATAATCTGGCAAATGACTGTTGTAAACTTCACAGTATTTTCACCTTCATCAGGGATATCAATAAGACCTGTGAATTCTAGAACAGACTTTCAATTTTACAAGGACTCAATCACCAAATTCATTGCAGTGAAAACCTTTGGTTTAACTTCTATTTTATGGGTTGCTTTGATTCTTTTAACTGTTTGTACTTTTTTTGCCTTTTTTGTGTTCCTAGTGCAAAGTCTTGCAGCCACCTGCTCTGTAGTTAAAACTTCTCCTACCTTTGCTTGTACTCTCTTGCATTTTCTCTGAGTTTTTTATAGCATCTCCAGTACTAGAAGATGTGTTTTAATTTAGTTTCGCGATACTTTTCTTACCTTGTGTTCCTGTACATTTAATCAATTTGCATGTATTTTGATTTCACCCGAAATAGCCTAATTTATAATATAAATGATAAATTGGTGATATAAATAATCGCCTAATTTCATATAACAAAGCATAATTTCAGTTTAAAACATAGGATCAATAACAATTTTCTCTCAAAGGTCTTTCAACTTTGATCAATTTTCATACATTCATATCTTGACCTATACCCATTTTACCCCATATGAATGACAAAAAAATGCTATAAAATTTTTGTGAGTAAATAAATTTACTTAGTTTTTCAGTTTTCTGTTAGAAGAATCCTTCTTCTGTAAATATCAAACAGTTAATTCCTAAAATTCTTCCTGTATATTTTTCTGGAAAGAAGTTTTTCAACCACTAAAAACACTTTGTTTTATCTTCTAAAAAACAAAATGGTTGCCAAGCCCATTATAAGTGTCAACAGTTTGTTTTTACTAAGTTTAAGTATTGCCAGATATGTAAGCACTTTGTTCATAATTTTAATTTTTAAAACAAATTTGTCTCGTAAAATAATAAAATAAATAAATAAAATATACCCATTTTACCCCGGGTGACCCTAGAGAGTAACTCGATTTGGAGAGCAGCCCTTTTCCTCGCCAAAAGCAAACGATTATAATGAAACTCAAAACTGTTGGGTGCTTAGTTTGCATGTAAATGGTATTTAATGAATTTAAACATAAACAATGAGAGACTTTAATATACACTGCTCAAAACAATTAAAGGATATTGCAGTTTTAGGTGGATTTTGTATCTGGGAAACTTTTTAGCTGATTGATACATGGTCGACATACATAGTAGGTTATATGAGAATAAATTACACGTTTGGCAGAAAAAAATGCATTTTATTGCGCATTTGTGCACAAAAGAAAAAAAACACAATTTGTGCATATGAGAAAAAAAGAATAAGAAAAGGTGTCTTCTTCAAAGAAAATCATTTTCAGTAGAGGGTATGGTTTCCACGGGCGGCCAGCAACGTTGAACACCTTTGAGGCATGGACTCAATGAGGCTATTAATGACGAGTTGGGGGTATTCTGCCCTACTCTTCCAGAAGAGCTCTTTCCAGTTCTTTCTTAGCAGTCCTTTAGCAGTCCTTACCATGCAAGCTCGAATAAGCTGATCTCGACCAAGAATCACTTCTTTAACTACTCCTAAGTCCCACAACAGTTTAGATTTAGCAATACCGTCCACTAAAACAACATCTCCAATCTTTAGATTTTTGTGTCTCTCAGGAGTTTTAAATTGATGGATCGATCTTAAATTCAGTAAGTATTGTTCTTTCCATTTAGTCCACAACTGTTTCAATAAGTTAGTTTGGTATCTTTTTCTCCTTAATAATGTCTCTCAGGTAGAGATTTTATTCTCTAATTCGGCAAAATGTAGTGGAAAACTAATGTTTTCTCTTCAGAGTTGAAGAAAGTGAGCCGGTGTAAGTGGCTCTGGCTCGCCAAAATCACTTGTGGTATATGTAAGGGGTCTCATGTTTATTACAGCTTCTATTTCTGTCAAAATTGTAGCCAATTCTTCAAATGTGACGAGAGCTTTTCCCAAAATTTTTCTTAGGGGTTCTTTTACACTTTTTACGAGTCTTTCGTAGAACCCTCCCCACCATGGGGCACACTCGATGATAAATTTCCATATAATGCCTTTGTTTGATATAAAGTCCTGAAATTATTGATCTTTAATGATTTTTTCAAATTGTTGTAGTTCTTTGTCGGCAACTTTAAAACTTAATGCATTATCAGAAAAAATTATTTTACAGTTTCTACGTCTCAAAATAAATCGACGAAAACACATCATAAAGGACTTTGTAGTCATATCCTTGGCTGCTTCCAAGTGTATGGCTCTTGTTGCTGCACATGTGAACAGGGTTGCAAAAAAGCCGGCTAAAAATAAAAAAAGCCAGGTCGGTTGGCTTTTATTGATTTTAGCTGGCTTTTTTTGGAAAAAATTGGCCTTTTTTGGTCATAATTGGCTTTTATATGATGAAGCCTTTTATTTCAATTTGCATAATCCAAACGTGCTCAATTGGATTCATGTCTGGAGAACACGCTGGCCATTCCATTCGAACGATTCCTTCCTCGAAAAGGAAATCCTCCACCAGGTTTGCACGATGTGGCCTACAGTTATCGTCCATTAAAATGAAGTTATCTCCGATTGCTGCAGCATAAGGGACTACAATAGGTCTGAGGATCTCATCCCTATATCGGCGACCAGTCAGAGCTCCATCTCGAATGATGTAGAGGTCAGTGCGCCCGTCAATGGAGATGCCACCATATACCAACACTCCTCCACCGCCAAATCTGACACTTTCGTGCACGAACGCAGGATTATTTCTACTGCCATGGTCCCTCCAGATGTAAATACGCCGATTATCCGGATGCACAGAAAAACGGGACTCGTCAGAAAACAGAATATTGCTCAATTCATTTCTCCTCCAGTTGACATGCTCGGTTGCCCACTCCGTGCGGTCGCGCCGATGCCTTGATGTTAATCTAACACATACCATCGGTCGGCGAGTATACAGACCTACAGCATGGAGCCGGTTTCGGACTGTGTGAGTTGAAATCGTGGTGCCTGTAGCCGAGCGAAGGTGTTGGAGCAGAGTAGCGTTCATGTTTCGGTGTCTCCGAGCTGTTAATGCTAAATACCGATCTTCATTGGGCGTTGTTGCCCGTCTACGACCTTGCCCTGGTCTTCGGCCTGCACATCCTCTCTCCAAAAAACGGTTCCAGATCCTGGAAATGACACTTTGTGACACTCCAATGGCTTGTGCTACTTCGGCTTGAGTTTGCCCCCCTTCCAACCTACCAACAATTCTCTAAGCTTCTGAATCTGTCAAATGACTTCGCTGAGACATCGTACTCATTGAAACAAAGCAATCACTGAATGCCGATCATCCTTGTCTTCATTCTCTTTTATCCAGTTGAAAGTCAAATTTCATTCGCTGCCACTGAAGCGACGTTTTTGACGTCGAACTCAAAATTTGCATACTCCCACAGTTTGAAAACCAGAAAAATTTGCATTTGTGATTCTCTTCTTCTATTTTCAGCAAAAAAATTCGTTTATATCTTTATTTTATATAAAACTTCAAATATCCTTTAATTGTTTTGAGCAGTGTATTATATACATCTATATACATATTGTATTACATATATATATATTACTCGTTGAAGTAGTTATATAATTAATCGCTGGAAAAAAAGTTTTCATAGCTAAAAAAAATCATATTGAGAAAAATTATCTTCATACATTTAAGTGTATTCAAAAATAAACGTCATATGTTTCCATAGCAACAAAATCTAATCGACAATTCTCAATTGGACTTTGAGCTTGAAACAAATTTAATTAAATTTAAATTATGAATTTCGTTTTAAATCTCAAATTTTGATGATTAAATTTAAATATAAATACATATAAATTTCAATATAAAAAAGTTATACTTAAAATAAACTAAAACTTAAAAAACTAAAGTTATTTAAATTAAACTTATCAAAACAAGTTCATGAAACTTTTTTTTTTTCTTGAAGTGTATTTGACATAAAGTATTTTTTTGAAATTACATTCCATTGCCAACTGGCAATAAATCACCAAATAACGAAATTTTCATTATTTATTTACAGTTACTGAATGGAGGTTCTTCCGAATTTTTTTTTTAACGTATATATCCACACGAGAAGAACATTCTGTAATTTTTTCAGATTTTTCGGGGTATTCCCGTATGGAGACCTTCCTTGTTAGTTACTTGTTTTATTACTTAACTAATTTTAAGAGTTATTAAAATGTCATGTTTTATTCCCTATTAACATTTAAAATCATACATATAAAAAAAATACCATTTCTCACTATTGAAAATGAAAATAGTATTTCGAATTATGCATATTTCATTGTCTGAGCGAAGCGAAGTCTTTATACTCAGAGATACGTAACGATATTAAAAGTCAAAAAAATTCTTTCATCAAGCAAATTCCAAAAAGTATTTGTTAGGGATGCACCGAATAGTGATTTTGGCCGAATACCGAATGCCGAATATTCGGCCGACAGGTGAGCCGAATACTGAATATTCGGCTAACCGAATAGTAATTGTTGGGCCGAATACCGAATATTCGGCTTTCCAAATTCTTTTTATATTATAAAATATATAGGTATTAAAATGTTACTTTTTAAAACAGTTTTACATAATATTTAATAAAAGAAACTTACATTTTGATAAACAAGAGCTTTTTATAAGAACATTTAGTATTGGAAAAAAAATCTCCCTTGAGTTATTTAAGAAGGACAATTATGAAACTTTAATTAATAAAATTTTCTACAAATCAAAACAAACATTTTAAAATCAAATAATGAAAAAATGGCCGAAGAAAAATTTTACAGTCTGATAATTGTCCTTTTTAAATAACTCAAGGCAAATTTTTTTCAATATAAAGTACAAATTCTTTCAACTTAATTTTGAATAAAGGCATGTTTGGCTCATAGTTCTTTTCTTATGAATGGTGGTATTTTCCACCCTTCCCATCATATCATATTTTACAGAAATCAAAGCATGTGAGTTGAAAATATGTCATCTTATTTATTGTTAATATAATAAACGAACACACAAGTTTTGACCAAGAGTGAGATGAAATACAATGTACTTATGACTCAATAAGTTGATTTTGATTATGGTTTCATGAACAAAAATTGTCTGCCTTGATAGCTATTACTAATCTCAAAAGTTGTTTTTTTTTCTTTTAGAGGACTTTTATTTGGGGGAAAGCAAGAACCAGATTATTTACTAAATAAAATTTAGAAACTTGTATCTGCACATAATTTATTCCTAAGGAGAATCCTAATAAATCACCATTTTAATCCTTCTCATGTTTAATTTTCTTAAGTTATACTTTACAAACAGCAAATAAATAATGTAAAAACATTCTATTTTATTTAAAAATGATTTTGTTTCTAATTGTTTTAAATATAAATTAAAAAATTGACAGTTAAAAGTAGAAATAGTGAAAAGTTTTTATTAAGTATTGAATGGCCGAATACTTTGATATTCGGCCATACCGAATATTCGGCAGGCCGAATAATTTCATATTCGGCCAAGCCGAATATTCGGCTCAACCGAATAGTTTAATATTCGGCCTAACCGAATATTCGGTAACATGGCCGAATAGGCCGAATACCGAATAGATACCGAATATTCGGTGCATCCCTAGTATTTGTCGGATTTTGATTCTGTTTGTACCAATAGGTACCTATGAAGGTAATCTGGTGAATGCACTACATACGAAAAATTAGTTCCAAATAGTTTAAAAGTTATATTAAAAAAACTGATAAAAAAGCACAATTTATTTGCATACGTCACAGAAATTTCGTGTGCGCGATTTTCACCCGCTGGATATTTTCGTAGATAACCAGATCAGTACATGGAGTAAATAGTAATCATTAACGCACTCAAAGATATTGAATGCAATAAAACATTTTAAAATTTAATCATGCAGGAAAATAAAACTGTTATTTTTTTATATTAAAAAAATGTCATAAAAACTTTGATTTTGAGATTTTGTGATAATCTCTTAATAGCATTTTTTGATCGCTAAAAGAATGTTTTATATATTTCGTGTGTGAAAATTAGAAACACTTACGTTTTTAAATAAAAAGTTTCTTTATAACATCATTTTCCCTTTATATTTATTTTTATTGCATGTTTTCTTTTAACTTATATTTTGTTTGTGTGTGGAAATCAATTCTGGTCACTAATTTTTCGGCACGGATACCACAAGCGCATCAGATTTGGCGCAATTTTTTTCAAAGCCCATTTGGCGAAAACTCCGTTTTCAAATAACGCTTACATACACATTTTTAAATAATTTTCTATTTTCAAAAAGAACTTACAGTAAATAAAATAATAATAATTATTATTAACTATAAAAAGAAATATTTTATATAATTAAAACAAGTTGGAAATTGCACGTAAAGAGTAGCAAATGAGGTGCGTTCGTTTATAACGAAGTTTTAAAATATTCAGATCTTGCTGATATAGTAGAGCGTACTTTGGATACAGTATAGTAGTCGAAATCTTTGTGTTCCTGTAAATATGCAGGGAGTAATTCTTATTATACTTCATTAACGTATATCTTATTCATAAAATGTGAAGTAGTTTAATATAATTAAAATACCCCCCAAACAATGTTTTCCCGTATAACATTATTTAATGGAATACATTTGTGTGGCCCTGTAATTTAATAATAAATATTCTTTGCATCACAGATTATAAAAAATGTATTTTTAGTACATATTTTATAGATTCATGTCGATTCTATTATATTCAAATGAGTGTAACACCATTAAAATGCATTTGAAACTTTTTTCCCCATGACCGTAATGTAACGGAATACTTTTGATTGTCCCTGTAATTGATCAATGCATCCGATTTTCATAACATTTGAAATGACTCGACAAAATATGTAATAAATATACGTTTTAAATTTCAAACGATTAAAATGCATTTGAAACTTTTTTCCCCATTGACCGTAATGTAACGGAATCCTTTTGATTGTCCCTGTAATTGATCTATCCATACGATTTTCATAAAATTTGAAATGACTCGACAAAATTATGCAATAAATATACGTTTTAAATTTCAAACGATTAAAATGCATTTGAAACTTTTTCCCCATTGACCGTAATGTAACGGAATCCTTTTGATTGTCCCTGTAATTGATCTATCCATCCGATTTTCATAAACTTTGAAATGACTCGACAAAATTATGTAATAATTATGCATTTTAAATTTCAAACGATTCGGTTGGGTAGGTATTGCGTTATATGCGCACGGACAGACAGACAGACAGACGGACGGACTGAGCAACAACAATAGGTGCTACGTATTTACATAATTACGAACGCACCTAAAAAGGAAATGAAAGTAAATAAACATTTTATGAGTAAATAAACAAATAATAAATAAATAAAGCCGGGTTACCATCTGAGGTAAAATAATGCCATTTTGATACCAATTATGTACCCTGGTGCATATGTGACATCTTTTCTTATTTTTCATCCATTTCCTGTTGGCATACAACTTTGAAATTTGGAATATGTATGCATACCTGGGAGCAATACTGGAATTAGACATTGATTTTTTTTTACGTCGATCCAAAAAGGGGCAATGGGGGCTATTTTTTAAAGATTTATACAATTTATACTGCATAAAGGAGCCACTTACCTATTTTTATATATAAGAAGAAGTAAGTGGTATGTAAAAACAATTATAGTATACATAAATAAAATACTTGAGATAATATACTAGAGATATAAGCACCGGGTTTGGCGAGATATTTTATGCAAATTAGGCGAAAACATCGTTTTGATTACCAGATACATATAGCATGCTATAATAACACGTTATTTATTTATTTCAAAATGAAAAAAAGGAATAAACGAAAAATTTTCTGTTACTAAAAAATAAGAAATAACAATCAATAAATGATAATATTTTTAGAAATTTATTATAACAATTTATTATAACATTTATATAACCAGCATGTTAGGCAACTGAACGCCATTTTGGCACCAATTAGGTACCTCGGTGTGTATAGGGCATATATGTGCCATATTTATTTGTAAAACTGAGCATGAACATTTACCAGGTGTGTTTTCATAGTCGCTTATATCTTTTTGCAGCATAGCGCACCTTTCAAAGCCAAACACACACACACACACACACACAAAAGAAAAATCAATATTTGCAGTTTTTTTTTTTTTTTTTTTTTTTTTTATGTAATGCACATTTTGTAATCAGTAGGCTCGATAATCAGACCTCGTTTTTTTGCTTTCAAAGATGATATTTCATACGACGTCTTTTTTGGATTCGTCGTGTTTCCATATTTGATATTATGCGTCTACTCGTTTTGTAATTTTCTTCTTTATTAACAGCGACATTTGGATTTCCTATTTAAATAAAAATTCTTCTCAATACAAAGAATTTTGTTAAAATAAATAAATAAATGAAATGCGGACATCTATTGCTCAAAGCACAAAATTTTTCCTATTGAGTTAATAAAAATCAGTAAAAACATAATTTTTATGATAATAAAAAGGTGACTTATGTAATAACAGAGTCATATATTATGTACGTTATGGATTAAGTATGAATATTTCTCCACCATTTATAAATAATAATAATAATAAAATAAAATGCGGACAGACCAAAGTCTATATTTGACTGAAAACAACAACCATTTTCTAAATGCTTTAAAAAGATCGCCAATGAAAAGTGATATTTCAAAAGTATTATGAAATTAGTTAAAAACCTTTTATTTTAAACTAAATAAATAAAAGATTTATATTTTTAATGAAATAAATGGGATTTGAAAAATTATTGGAAATTTATCACCATAGATGTATCAATATTACAATCAGTACTTTGTATGCAAAATTGAACAATTAGCAATACTTTTTGATCCCGAAAAATGGTCGTTGCTTTTTTTTGGGTTAAAAAGGAGGTTACGAAATATTCCTATACAGAGATGCCAACCCCCCGCTTGTTGCACAGCAGAATTTTCTTATAGGAAAAGTTATTTTTTAAATCCGCAGAATGTTCCTATTTAATAAAAGATTTTCTGTATTAAAATACCGGTATCCAAAATGCTGGAGACTTGGCAGCTCTGCCTATAACATTTTAATTAATCACGGTACTTTTTTTAATCGGATTCAAATTTAGTGAAGACAACGTTTTTTGGCCAAAAGCAGCTTTTTTCCACATGTGTAACTATGATACAATTCCTTGATGCTGAAATGAAATGTTTTGACTTATGCTATTATTGCTTCCTCTTATTTATTTATTTGAATTTTAAATAAGATGACTCAAAATCGTGTTTTTTAAATGTAAGGAAAAATGCATTTAGAGAGAGGGCGAAAAAAAAAATATTTGGCGATTTATTACCTGCGTTTGGCTAAGTTTCTTACTACCTTGTATTTAATACTCTTCACAATACTTCGCTGTTATATGGACTTAGGCGTTTTTATAAAAAGTTTGACGTAGTTCGGGCTTAAGAAAGTGAGTATTTTACTGAATAATACAAATAAATGAAAAATGAATACTAAGAAATACTAATAAAAGAAAAATGAAGCGTTATATTGATCTATGTATATTTAAAAATGCATCTGCTAGCATTAATTAGATAATTTATGTGTATATAATAGGTGATAAATAGCTTTTGATTCTGTATTTCTATGCTTTAAAGCAAGCCTGTCCAACCTTTTACTATGCAGGGGCGCATCTCAGCTTTTGGCAAGCAATGAAGGGCGCCATTATTAACATGGTTCAAAACATGTAAAAAACATCTTTTTTTAATATTAGTAGTAATATATATACATATATATATATATGCAAATGAGTCATAATGTTCCTATAAATCTAAAAGAAAAAAAAAAAAAAAAAACAGTAACAGTAACAGCAAATTGTAATAAATTTCTAATAATACATTTTTCTGCGAGGGATTATCTCAAACATTTTTTAATTGTTAGGAACCAAAAATAAAATTTCATCTATTATTGAAATAAAATGATAATCAGAGATGTAGTTAGGTTTTTTTTTTGGGGGGGGGGGGGGGGGGACGCAAGTATTTTGCAATAACTATAATTTTTTGGAAGTGTAAATTAGTCATAATAAAAAGTACAAAAACAAAGTCAAGGGTAGTTCCAAAGAGTTTTCATTGATGGAAATCATTTCGCATGATTTTACAGATATTAAAAAAAAAAAAAAAAAAAAAAAAAAAAAAAAAACCTACAGTTTTAATGGTAAGGAGGAGTAAAAGACAGCCTTTATCCCTCTTATAAAACAGCTTAATGGCCAGTGAAACAGCGCCATCAGCAAAAACAAAAATGCTGAACTTTCATGCACGAAGGAGAAGGATCGCTTATTTTTTTCACATTTTACTTCTTAACGTATTAAAAAATTACTGCCGACATTTATTAATTTTTATCGGTATAATTTCTATAAAAAGATTTATAAAGCATAAGTTTAAATTAATAAAGAAATGCAACAGCACATGATTAGTTTAAAAGAAAATATATATAGTGCTGTTGCCTTTCTTTTAATAAATTACATACATTATAATTGTTGATACATGAAATACACTTGTAGTTACTTTTAAAACATCTCTCATGAAAATATCAAGGATTTTAAATTAAGTGTCTTACAGAAAAATTGTAGTTAAAAAAAAAAACAAAAAAAAACTAGTAACAAGGAACTTTTAAAAGGGCGCCAAGAAAATTGCAAAGGGCACCATGGCGCCCGCGGGCGCCGCGTTGGACAGCCCTGCTTTAAAGCATAAACGTTTATGTGTTTTTCGTTATCATTGGGAGTACCTAGCCGATTTAAAAAGTAATGTGGGCAAAAAATGTTGGTAACTATCTTTGCTGCAAAATATACTATATTTTGCGGAGGAACAATAATCACCATCAATGCACCAGCAAAAAAAGTTCTAAAATTGAGAATTCTTTGATGTCGATATGACTAAAAATTAATTTTTTTTTTTTTTTTTTGTGGCAACTTTTAGGGTATAGTACTCTCGTTATGAACGATTTCTAAAACATTCGACAATTTAATTTCACAAATTAAACATTTTTTTTCTAGAAAAAGTTTTAAACCCAATTTATTGAGAATATTGCAATTTCTAGGATACTGTTGGGGTCAGAAACTATAACTTTGGCATCACAGTAACTTATAAGATGTAAGTGCTCGTTTAGGACAAATTTTTAAAAAAGGATTCCTTAACTCTTATCGACAACGTCATTGCATCCGTGGAAAACAGATATTCAACATTATAAACTAGTCGGACGGATTTCACACCGTATAAAATACACTCCATTCTCTTCAAACATAATAGTTTGTTATTTATAGTTTCTCAAATCGGTGCGAAGCTTCTGTTTATGCTCATGACATCATTTCAAAGAGTTATATTTCCAATATAGGAAAATTTGGTGTTTTATTTTCTGTATTACTTTTAACAATTTGCATATTTCCAATTTTATATCCATGCATGGTTTGCTTTTCTTTTATAAAAAAAATACATGCAACTTTATATATAAGATTTTGTAATTCTATGATTCAATATGCTTATTTTCATCATATTTTATCACAATGAATGACCAATTAAAAGTAACATCTCATTTTCTTTACTTATCGCAAGTTATTAAATGTTTATTCTCAGCAATATCGCTCAGACTAATCCCTCTGAGGGAAGTCCTAGTAATATATTATACTTCACAATTTATTTCAGTATTCTCAATTAGCATATGCATGAATATATTCATTCATGCAAGTGGGCATATATGCACTTTTAAATAACAAAGAGCTATTAAAAATTTTAATTCAATAAATTTTATTTGAACATTTTTTGTTCTTGTTTAATTTTATGTAATTATGTATTAAACTCTCCGCAAATACTGAATCTTTCCTAATTTCTCTTTCAACATTGTTCATTTTATGACTTGATTTTTACATATTGACCTGTAAGAATGTTTCCATGAATGCTTTGATGTGTTTCATTTTGTCATAATTCAATCAAATATCATTCTTAAGTATGTGTAAAATGTAATATAAGTAGAATTATGAAATATAGAAGTTTAAAACACATTTTTTGAGTATATTTTCTTTTTTCCAAGATTTATATTTTTCAGACATAATGCCTTCACAGTTGACTTCTAGTGGTTATAAAGACTTATTTATTTGAAAAATTAAATAGAAATTTATAACTTTTTTAGTAGTAAATAATTAAAAATGTATTAAAAATAAATCAATACAAATTTAATATGGATTTGATACAAATTAACTCTTTAAAAATAAAAGCCGGCTTTTTTCAATTTTAGCCGGTCTTTTTAAAGTGGATAAAACTAAAAAAAAGCCGTCTGGCTTTTTTTGGCCTGGCTAAAAGCCAGCAACCCTGCATGTGAACAATACAATGTAGGATTTTGACGTCTTTTTACTATCTGTTTTGATGATTTTTGGGCCGGCAAAATCCAATCCTATAACGGTAAACGCAGGGGATTGTGAGATCCTTTTTTTTTTGGAAGTTGTCCAGTTAGTTGGTCAGCTGCCTTTGCATTGTATCTTCTACAAATTAGACATTTTCTTAGATTTTTTTCTGATAGATTGTCTTCCTTGTGGAATCCAAAATTTTTTCCGGATTTGTGCAAGCATTAAAGAAACTCCACTATGCAGCAGTGTGTATCCACTGTGTTCTTGCATAATTAGCAATTCTGTTAATTTTTCATTCTTTGGCAATATGACTGGGTTGGTCTCATTCGAATCAAAGTAACCTTCATAAAGTCTGGTTTTTATTCGTAAAATTTTATTTTCATCCAAATATGGACACAGGGAATAAAATTGTGATGTTTTCAGGATTCGCACAGACTCCTTGGACCCCTTAGAAACTACTTAGAAATGAAAATGTTCCCAAAAAGCACTTAGAACTACTTAAACAAGATACTCCTTAGAAACTCCTTAAATTGTATTGCAGTTTTGCATGCAAGCAATATTGCTCCTTCGAAAAAAAAGAAAAAAAAAGATTGCAAAACGCATGGTAAACCCTTTATGCAGGTCATTCATCAGAAGCACAGCAGTGATTAGTTGGGATCATACTAATAGCCACCAAAGTCATTTACTTTTCACAGCCATAAAGAAAAGAAAAGTGAAAAGAATAATCCAAACACACCTCTAAGCTTCTAATTTCAAAAAGTGATTACACTGTTTAATTCCTTCACAGCTAGATATACAACTTTGAGTTCTTCTTCATAATACGATTCATCATCCTCAATTTTGCTGATAACGGTGGATTCAAGGGGGATTCTCGTCCGAAAATTTTAAATTGGGTTATCAGTTCCGCATAGTTGTCAACTTGTACAGTTTTGCGCGACGAAAAAACAATTGCAGAGAAATGCAAATTTCGTGAAAGGATCACCGAAAAAGCAGACATTTCGTCAATATTTCGTGGAAAAACGACGATTTCGTCAATATTTTGTGGAAAAACGACAATTTCGTCAATGTTTTTGTCAACGAACTTTGTCAAAAGACAGCTGAAAAACGCGAATTTCCTGTGCGAATCGCTGTTAAAACGGCAATTTCACCAAATATCGCAGATAAACTGCTAATTTTGTCTGAAAACCGCAGGAAAACATAGATTTCGTTTAAAGATTGCGGATATAATGCCGATTTCGTTAAAAGATCGCAGGAAAAAATGCCGTTTTCGATAAAAGATTGCCTACAAATATTTTGTCAAAAGATCATTAAAAAAAAAAAACACCGATTTCATCAAAAGATCATGGGAAAAAATGCCGATTTCGTCAAAAGATTGCAGAAATAAAACGCCGTTTTCGAGAAAAGATCGTGTAAAAATGCAAATTTTGTGAAAATCGTCGAAAAAACGTTGATTTCATAAAAAAGAAACACGGGAAGACACCGATTTCATCAAAAGATCGCAGAAAAACCGGAATTCCTGTGGAATTGGGGCTGTGCAAGTCAGGGATGGCAATTCTGCCAGGATGGCGGCAAAAACTGGAAAAAACCAGGGCAAAAATGGAAAAAAACGGCAAAAATGGCAAATTCTTTTTTGACTCAAATGTGTAATAAAATTTATAAGCTAATGAGGATAACAATGGTATACACAATTAAATTTAATAACATATCATTTAATATTTTTATTTAATTTGATAATTAATAAATGTAATTAAATAATTTTATATATTTTAAATTTTTATAAGATAGGTGGGATTCAATCCAATACTTAGGAATTTAAGAACCAAAAAAAAAAAAAAAAACTGATGTTTAATTCTTTTTTTTTGAGTAAATTTTTTTGTCAGGCATTGATATATTTTTTTAATTATCAAAAGGTTTTATATAACTTTGCTACTTTTGTTTTATGTAATGAGTCTTGAAAATATTTAAGTCTTTGGTACTAATTTATAATTATTTATCTGATCAAAATGATAAAAAATAATTAAACGGAAAATTATATATTAAAAAAAATCTGTTATGTCTTGTTCAGAAATTTAGATTTCCCCTCCTTCCTTCCTTCTTGCACATGAATGATAGATTCATTGTATTTTATAAAATGCATGATTATACTTATTTTACATAAGAGTTCAAAAATAAATTTAGAATATTGATTTTTTAAACTAAGTGTTAAGTTTCTTTTTTCTTTCATGATTTTTTTTCTTTTTTGGGGGTAAAATTTAAATGGACATTCTACTTTTGCCACCACTTTGGCAAAAACCTATTTCTGCCGGGACAGCGTATGGCAAAAATTTACCTACCCTGATATTTTTTAGTTACAAATTAAACTACTGGAGCAACAAGCAATATATATATTTAATACAATGTATGAAATGAAATCTCTCATTGTTTAAGTTTAAATTCACTAAATACCATTTACACACAATTTGAAAATTCATTAGCAAACTGTTTTCAATTACATAAACAATTGTTTGCCTTTGGCAAAGTAAAGCACTGCTCAAACTTGATGCTTTCGTTTTTTATGCCAAATATTCAAAAATATTTCAAATATTTTCAAACTTTCTACTGTAATTCTGCCATTAAATTTGACTGATCCTTTATTACGTACATGAGTAGTTTAATTAGTATTTTTTTTTTTTTCAAAATATTCTAAGTACACCTGGTTTGGAGTCCCTCTTAGTAAGTATGTGGAGCATGGTGATCATAAAAATAATTTTGGTTTCAATATTTTATAATTATTTATGGAGTTATATCTTCATCTAGAAGGTTTAACACATGACCAGGGCATCCATATGTCATAAATTTATCAGTATCTTTTAGTTCTTCCCTCATGTAATTAAAACTTAAAAACCTGTTTTAAAATACTAATTTTTGCCAGTGGCAAAAAGTATTTTTGCCGGGGCGGCTTTTATCATGGTTTTTTCCACTCCGGCAAAAATTTGCCAACCTTGGTACAAGTGCAATGCCACATAAATAACAATAAAAGTGGCAAGTCCTTAAAATTTTTTGGACTCCTTGTATTTTTTATGTACTCCTTGGATTTTTTCTTCACAGCTCTGTATGGAACACTGCGAACGAAAGATGAGGTCCCTTCAAAAGTAAACAACTTTATAAAGTTTATTGAAAGACTATCTGAGAGAAAAGTCAAAATCATCCGAACCGACAATGGCCTCGAATTCTGCAATAAGCAAATAAATGATTTAGTCACCAAATTAGGAATTAAGCATGAAACAACTTCGACATACAGCCCCCAACAAAATGGCATTGCTGAGCGTTACAATCGAGTACTTTTTGAGAGAGTTCGTACCTTTAGTCAAGCAGCCAACCTCCCTCCCAAACTCTGGGTTGAAGCCGTAATGGCAGTCAACTATATTCGTAATAGAATCCTACATGCAGGAATTAACACAATCTCGTTCTCAAGGTGGTATGGACAAAAACCATCAGCTCGCCATTTTTGCCGTTATGGCTGTGTAGCATATGTCCACCAGCCAAAGCAACTATGTAACAAGTTACAGCCCAGGGCTAAACGTGGTGTGTTTATTGGATATGGACTCGGCACAGCCGGCTATAGAGTCTGCTTTCCTCGTGAAAACCGCATTATTGAATCAAAACACGTCGCATTTGATGAAGCTCAGTTAGGACATCCAAAACAACCACAATTGTCTCATAACAGTATTCACAATTTTGAAGAACCGTTTATTGTAGGTTTATCCTCTAGTCATGTTTTGCCTGACGTACATCCCAAAGAACCTTCTACTTCTAGCATTCCAACATTAGCAGAAATAACAAAAGAAGAGAAGCCAGATGATGAAAAGGAGGTTATTCTCTACAATACTGCAAATTTGACCAAGCAGCCTGACTTGAATGTTACATAGGTAAATTTTCATAAAAATTGGATAAATTGCTAGTAATTGGTCAATTGTTGAAGATTTTAATAGCAGCAGAAATCGTTATAAAATTTTAAACAAAAGTACATATCCCCCATTCACTTTATCATTAACTCATAACAATAAATGTGAGGGAATGACGAGTGAGGGAATCATGAAATTAAGATGTTTTTACTAATTGTCATAAAAAATGCAAAATTATGGAAAAAACCGAACTGATTCCTTAAAGAAGAACACATAATATATAATGGATGATAAAATTAAAAATTTTGAAAATTGCTAAAAATTTAGCATTCTGTGTGAGGGAATGACTGCTAATAAAAATACTCCCCAATTTTCTGATTGAAAAAAATTTCTAGAAAATTAACAAAAACTTATACCACCAATTTATGTTGCTGGACTGACAAGTACTCAAATTAGCTTCCTCTCTGTGAAGAATGCCAGACTGCTGCTCATCTTTAGTGACAGGATATTTGCGATAATAGCAAAGTGTGAGGGAATGATGGTCTAACATGGGGAGACATATAATTGATTGAGTAGACTACATAATTATAGTAATAAATAATATTTTTATTATTTTTTGCAAGGTACCAATTAAGAACTTTATTTTGCTTAGGGTGTTTTTAATTATTTTTATTTCTGAATGGAAAAAATCAGGCAGTAAAGTATGGTAGTATGGGTAGGGGAGAGGTGAGGGAATGATATTTGCATGATATATCTTACATTTTTAAATATTAAATTTATTTTTAAATTTTACGTCCTGCCCCTAATAAACAAACTTTAGACCTTCTAATAAAAGTATAAATAAATAAAAATAAAATGAAATTTAGAACATTTATATGGCTGGGAAACACTTTTTGCACTATTGCAGAGAATAACCCAAGGAACTAAGTGCCGGTAAATCGCATGACAACTCTTCAGATGAAGAAAGTTCAGAAGATGAACCTGACTTTGTTAAAAAGATTGAATATGACACTACTGGCGATGGCAACAAAGAAGAGGAGGATTGTAAACTCATTTTCACAAGAATCGTCACTACAAGAAAAAAGGGGGCGTCGGCAGGTAGGCATGACATTTATATAATTGCACCCACTGGTGAACGTTTACGTAGTACTAAAGACCTTGATGAATACTGTAAGCAAAATAATCTTTCATATAACTCTGACATAGCCAATTTTTCAACAAGTAATGATTATCAAGGATCCATTACCTTTTCTTTAAATTCATGAAGCTAACTTAACAGAAATTGTCATTCCAAAGTCTGCGAAACATGCTGCGACTCTTCCACAAGCAAAAGAGTGGACAGACGCCATGAATAAAGAAATCTCAACCATGTTAGCAAGGAAAGTCTGGACTCTAGTACCATTCGACCCCACTAAGAAAGTGGGTTTACACGGTAAAATGAGATTCATCTGGGGAAGTTCAAACTTACAAGGCTAGACTAATTGCGCTTGGAAATAACCAGCGAGAGGGTTTGGACTATCATGAAACTTTTTCTCCAGTAGTTAACTTTTCTTTGATATGTCTTTTTATTGTCTTATTCTCAATGATATTCAAATGGAAGAACTGCATACTTGACGTAAAGTGTGCCTATTTGTATGGAAACATCGATAAGGAAATGTATGTTCGACAACCATGTGGATATGTAATACTAGGCCGGGAAACTGATATTCTTAAACTTAATAAAGCAATATATGGCCTGCACCAGGCAGGAAGGTGTTGGTTTCACGACCTCCATACAAAACTCATCGCAAATGATTTTTTTGAAGTACCTGGGGTAAATTGCATCTATGTATATAAAAGTATTGCAAATAGTTTTGGTCTATGTTGATGATCTCCCCATTTTTGCAAAAGATGAGGATGCTTTACGGAAAGTTATTGGTGTAAAAGAAAATATTTATGAAGTTAAAAACTTGGGAGCCATTCACACATTACTAGGAATTCAGTTCAACAAAGAAGATAATAAGTTTAAAAATATAACCTGCTCTCCATATATTGAAAAGTGTATGCAACAGTTTAATGTTCAATGTCTTTCTAGGATAACATTACCAGCTTCTCCTGGCTTTATCCCAGTTTCAGCTCAAGAGAGTGAAGAAATGCCCGAGAACCTTCCGTTTCGAAGTTTGCTGGGTTGCTTGCAATACATAAGCCACACATGTCGACCCAATATTGCATGGTACGTATCTTCAATCTCGCAATATACAGAAAAACCCTCACACCAGCATTATCGTACAATATATCGAATACTGCTCTACCTGGCCAATACAGCTAAACTGGAACTGAAGCTCCAATCATCGGAACCACCTTTACAAATTGTAACTCACGCCGATGCATCTTGGGCAAAAGATTTAGATGATCGTAAATCCTGGTCAAGTCACATAATCCTGTTAAACGACAATCCCATACAATCAGGGTTTGAAAAAACCTGGGTTTTTTTGAAAAAGCCCAACCCACTGGGCCCAGTAGTCTAAAACCCGGGTTTTTTCGGGTTTTATCAAAATGTTTTAGAGACCTCTTCACATTTCTAATTTTCATATGCATAGTACCTAAATTTTTCATTTATCAGTGGAACAAAGGTATAATTTTGCATTAAGTATAGATTAACAATAAAAATAAATATATAAAAAGAAAATATAAATATATTTAAAAAGATTATTTTGTATCTCATAGAACTAGATTACTGGAAGAATGATATATTAAATCAAGTGCAACTGAATTTCTTTATATAAATCTTAAGTTAAACAGACTAATTTATACAATTTCTTTAATTTACTTCAATAGAAATCAGTTTAAAGCAGCAACATTTATGTAAATATTTTTATTTTTGTGAAGAAAAAAATAGAATTCACACATATGTATGCATATATATATATATTTACTACAATTTAAACAACATTTATATTGCAATAGTATTAAATTGGATTATCTAAAAGTCAATGTCAGTCATATCTATAAAGTTAGATCGTAAATGGCAATACACTTTTACTAGTTTAGTTTTGCTTTTGTATGCCATCTGTAAGCAATCTTTTAAAGTATCTGGATACATTTTAGATTAGATTTTATTAGGGTTTTTGGATATTATCAAGGTTATTTATGTTAAAGAAATATGGTTCAGAATGTTTGAAAACAAGGTACTTATACTACTAAATACAATTTAAAATGACTAATTGATTACAAAAAGTTTATGAGGTTAAAGGTTAAAAGGTTATGACAATAATAAACATTATAATTTGCTTTTACAAAAATTAATAATTAGTAATAATTTTAACAATGAAATTATTAAAGTACTATACTAAAACTTTTTCACTCTTTTTGTTACAACAAGATTCCCAGCAAAACATGACTGGCAAATTTCTTGACTTTCTATGACCAAATCTCAAAAAATTCCCTGATTTTCCCAAACCAAATCTAGAAAAATTCTCTGACCAAACGAGCATACAGCAAAATTTTATACTTATTTTCACAATCTTTTGCCAAAATTAGCAATGTTTTTCTGCAATCATACTTCAATCTTTTTTTTTTTTTTTTCCAACTGTGATGAATTTTGTGTCATTTTTCATTTTTTCACTCAAATGTTTTCCATGACTTTTTTAGAAATTATTTGTAAATTCCCTGACTTTTCCTGTATATTTTGAGATTTTCCTGACTTTCCATGATGCTGGGAACCATTATAATCTGTCACCATTTTTGTGTTGAAAATTACTGTATAAACTTTCATTGAATTTCATGAATAAGGAACTGATAAAGAGTAGCTTTACTTGCCAGGGAGGGTATTCTTTTCGGTTGAAAATACTGGAACAGTTGTATAATACCATTTCAATTGTACAACTCAAATTTACTTTTGACCTACAAAAACAATCACCCATCCCATTTCATCAAACTATTGAATCATTCCAGAACTTTCTGTAGTTAGTTAATTTCACTAGTATCACCTTTTGGAGCTATTGTGAAAATTCCTGTAATGACCCTGTGTGCTGTACACGGGGTGTATCAATGTGCCCCAGTTCCCCCTACATTAAGATTTAAAGCCCTTGGGTGCATTTTAAAATATATAGCCATGAAAATCTTCCTTATTTACAAACCAATTTATTTTATGGTCATTTTATCAATACTTAGAAATTCTTTTAAATATGGTTAGTTTGAAATATATTTAAATTGGCATTTATCTTTCCATTCTCATATCTTAGATTAAATAATGATACAGTTGTAAAAACACAAGAAAATTTGAAAAAACCCACAAATGGGTTTTTGATGGGTTTTTTCAAGTGGGCCCGCCCGAAAAAACCCGGGCGGGTTTTTTCGGGCTGGGCCCACTTTGGCGAACCCTGCATACAATAGCGTGTCACCAAGCAGACCTGCACGGCTCTCTCTCCAATGGAGGCCGAGTTCATATCAGCTAGCAAAGCTGCAAAAAAAAATCAAGTTCCTATCTGATACTATGCAGGAGGTCTCGAAATTCTTTCCTCAACTATTCCAACCAGGCTCAATACAGCGACCTATCATGCTGTGCGATAATATAGCAGCCATCTCTTTTACAAAGACAACGACAGACAATGTCCAAACTCGTCATATAGATTTGAAGTACGAGTTTGTAAGAGACCTTTATCAAAATGGTGTTTTTGATATTAAACATGTATCTACAAAAGAAAATTTAGCCGACTTGCTTACTAAAGCACTGAGCAAAGATCAGTTTTTGAAGTTTTGACAAATATTGATGCAGTAAAGGTAGTCAGTGTTTTCAAAAAAAAAAAAAAAAAAAAAAAAAAAAAAATTATTTATCTCCTTAGGATGTCTTTGGAACTATGCCAAATGTAGTAGTCCTGTTAATTCTTTTTTTTTTTTTTTTTTTAGAAGGTCAAAGAACTTTATTCGAACTTTTCATGAACATTTAATATAGAACTTTGAAATCAAATTCCTTAAGTCAAGTTGATGGACTGTGAGCCATTCCAACCATTTTCTACAATTAAGTGCATCTGCATCATGTATTTTTTTGCATTATATATTTTCAAAGTAAATTTTCTGTACTTGCATTTATGTTTAATGTTACAAATGTTAATTCAAAGTATACATATGTATATTCTAAGTGATTTAAAAGTGTTTAACTCGACAACTCCATGTGGCAATCAGCTGGGGAAAAGGAGGCGTTCTGTAGGTAAAGTCTAACGTGGTTTCCCCACTTTTTGCCAATGTTAAAGAAAAGGAGAAAAAAAAGATTGTGTGAAGATTGACCTGAGCGTGGCTTGTCTTCAAAATTAAACTCTCCGCAGCGAAATTTCGCAAACCATTTTTCCACAGTTTGTTTAGCTGGTGCTTGATCTTGATAAAACTCTTGAATGTTTTTTGGGGCTGCTGAAACGTTTATTCCCTTCTGAAACGTGTAAAGCATGACATGTCGTAAATGCACCTTATCGACACTCATTATGACAGTAAACTTTCTTGAAGCAGTTTGTAGCTACACAAATTATTTTGTTTGAAATGAAAGATACACGTCACCTTTCCAATGATATGTCATACATTGATGGCAGTATTAATGACAACACTTTATGCCACTTCTAACGTCATCTATTGCACCTCCACATGAACTTTTACAACTCATTCAATAAAATGAAAAACATCTTTTAAATTTCTGAAAATCTGCTTTCAGTGCATTCTTTTGCCTATAAAAATATCTTTGTACATATAATTATTTTATATTTGAATAAAAAAATATTTTTATGATGAAGTTGAATTTTTAGGTTGCTTGTAAACATGTTTTTGTCATAAAGTTTATTTCATTGTTGCTTGTAAAATTAATTTTGTTGATATATTTTTTAATTTCATATTTGAAAAAAAAAACTATTTTTAAATATAAATCAAAAATTTCAGAAATAATATATTATCTGATTGAAGTGCAAGGTTTTTTGATAGAATGATCACATAATAAATTAAACATATTTTTTAAAAATATTTTTAAATTCTTGTAGAAATTATTTTTTTTAATATATAATTATTTTTAATTTAAAATTAGTATGTAAATTTGCTTGTGAAAATATTCTGTTTGTGTTATTATTTTTCATAATTTTATTGACAAAGCTAGCTTCAACATTCTTAATGAACATGGGAATACAGAAGTATTGGGAATTCTATAGAGATCTTATTATCCGAAAAATTTCCCCTAAATCATCAATGAGGATCTAAAATCAATCATAAATGTATAAATGCTATCATGCTTGATGTCAAAATGTGAATCTTCATAAAATTTTGCCGATATAAAATTATTGCCTATAAAATACATTTTTGTCTATTGAGGTAAGTTGGCTAGCAACAGAAAAACTATTTTAGGTATAATACACCATTTAGTTGAATGTTTTGTAGTATATATAATCTTAGCTATTATTGTTGTGTTCTGTAATTTATTATTAAAGTGAAATGTGCTAATACTTCCACATAGTATATCTTCAGCAAATTATTTCTTTATATATGTACTGCATTTATAGTCAAAAATTTTTTATAAATGCACTGCTGTAATAAAAAAACATAAGTTTTTTTTTTAAGACTTCATTCTTTATATGTCATTAGATAGGTAGTTGTATTAAAAGTTAAAATGTACTGAAATAAACATCTTAAAATTGTAGCAGTAAAAAAGAAAAAAAAAAAAAAAAAAAAAAAAAAAATATTAGACCGAAATTTTGGGATTGAGGTGCCAGGACTAAAATGTTCTGCTTCAAGCAAGATAAAGTTTTGTAACAATTACTTTGTTATTTTATGAGTCTTTAGTTGTTTTAATTTTAATTTTTCATGTTTTATTTTCTGAGCAGAATAAAGTGTCATTTATTATTTTCAAAGTTTGTTTTTCTTGATTTACTTTTCTTATTCAGAATCCTACTGAAACATGCATGAATTGTAAGGAGAAAATACCTGTACTTGAATTGTCTCATCATAAACAAGTTTGTGTCAAGATTTTGATAAAGCGTTGCAAGCACTGTGATGAAGAACTAAAGGGTGATGACTCAGAAGAAAATCATTTACAAAATTGTAAAGTTTATAATCACAGTAGTAAGTATAGAGATGGGAATGCTCGGAAAAAAACCGGAAAAACTGGGAAAAAGCCCAGTTTTTTTCGGTTTTTTTTCCTAAGGCTTATTTTTCAATTTTTCCGAACTGGAAAAATTGAAATTTTCATTTGTGAAATAATATAGTGAAAATTTTGTGATAGCTACATTCTCATACTTTTTATTTTATTTATTTTTATGTTGAGTGTCCCACATGAAAACTTTAATGTGGGTAATCTGATCTCTCAGCAGAAATCTGTTTGAGAAGCTTTGAAAGGATCCTTCACATTTTTTTCTTGTTTGAAACACAAGACCCTTCACAAAATTTCTCTTGAAAATAGACATTTCAGAAAAAAGTTTAATCTACAAATTAAATCTTTCGCAAATGCAGTGATTGAAGAAAAAAATCTCCTGCCATACAGCAGCTGAATCTTATCAAGTTGTATATATGCATAAATAACAAAAATGTCTAAATAGGACTCTAAAAATAGTAATAATTTCTTATTCACAAATTCTGAATATTTTTTTGTATAAGTATATATACAAGAAATTCACAATTTTACAAAAAAAGGATTACATAAAATAAATCTAGATATATAATTAAATGAAACTTCTCTTTTTAAAAATTAATTCATGTGCAAAATTATTTTAATAATACGCCGATTAATAGAAATGGTAAAATTAAAAATTTAACATAAAATTTGAAGCATGCATTTATTACTTTTTTCTATCTTTTCAAGAAGTAAGTATTGAATTCGTGAAAATTTTGACTTCCAGTTTTTGGTGTATTTAAATATTTTAGAAATTGATTCACGATTTGATAGTTTTTGGAAAATATCTGTCATAGTGTGAGTCTGTATGGGACAAAAATTTTATAGGCATTCGATCTCAAGAACTGATGCACATAATTTCACAAAACTTTAGATTCAGTTACACCTTGATATAAACTCAAGATGTTTAGTTATTAGTGTATATCGCACAACTGACGGCGCTACTATGCTGCATTATTCATAATTTTCACAATAGTTCTATCTCAAGAATTAATGTATGTATTTTCATAAAACTTCAGATTAAGTTAATCTTTGATATAACTTTATGCACATTACAGTGAAACCCCCATCCATCGTTCCCGCATCCATCGTTTTCCCGCATTGATCGTTTTATTTTTACGGTCCCTGCACAAAATATACTTAAATAATGTTAACGAAACCTGCAAGCATCGTTCTTCAAAAAGTCGTTTTCCCGCATTCATCGTTGAAAAAAATTTCTGCTCTCCGAAATGAAATTGAAAGTCATGCGAATCCATATGATATACAAACTGGAATTACTTCTTTTATCCTAAAATAATTTATTTGTGCTGTTTGTGTTCATGATGGTGACAGTAATGCATATGAAGAGGGGTTTTATATAGCAGAAGATGCGATTATGTTTCCATTGATGAAAATGTTGTGACATATGATGTCCTAAGCATAAGGAAAATGTGTGATATTGCAAAAAATTAAAACAATGATGAAGAAGCGGAAGATAACGCTCATGCCGATGAAGAACTTGATGAACTTTTATATATGCATATGAAATTACAGAAAATGACCAGAAAAATGTTGTATATTCTGAAATTTTATTTTTTGATTTTAAAAAAATGAATAAAAAACCAAACACAATTATTGATTTTTAAAAATAAATATCAATTTTCTATAAATTCAATTTATTTCTTTTACTGTTTAATAAGCAACAAATTAGTATTTATTAGTATGCCGCATACATTGCATGCATTAGTAATAATAAACATTGCGTTTTTTCGTATTTTGAAGTTAATCCGCATTCATCGTTTTCCCGCATTCATCGCTTTTTTCCTCGTACCCCTTGAAAAACGATGGATCGGGGTTCTACTGTACTTTTTGGTGTAAATCGCTCAACAGATGATGCTGCTATGCTGCATTATTCATGATTATCGCAATAGTTGTATCTCAAGGACTAAAGGACAATTTTTTATCAAACTACAGATTCAGACAGTTCCTGATATATATTAAGATTGTTTAGTTTTTGGTGTAAATTGCCCTATAGGTGGCACTACTATGCTGCATTTTTCAAGATTTTGTTATAGCTGATTAATTGAATGTTTTTTCAAGGTATTGAATCTAAAATTGACCTCCATTTTACCTCAATAATGTACAGTAATGTCGCAAAAACAAGGGCAGTTTGCATTAGAAAAGTACAACTGCGATGAAAAAATAAACCATATTTTATTACAAGTAACTATGTTCCAAATTATACATCCCCTTTTGATTAAACTTTGAATTTTTGTAGTTTTTTAAAGCAAACTAGAAATTTATCTCTGTATGTAACTGCTTTTGTTAATTCCTCACGAACATTTTCTATTTGTAGTGTTCTGTTTTCATAACTTTTGAGTTCCATTCTTAGAAATATGAAATTACCATATGGAAACATTATTGAATATGGTTTCTTACTCAAGAATAGAATACCAAATTTCAGGATAAAAAGAAAAAAATTACGTTTAATTAAACTTAAAAAAATATTTTTCTGGTTTCAGTGAGTAAAAATCTAACAGTCAATAAATCCTATGATATTTTTTAGTTGCAAACCTGAATAAGCCAAACTAAAACTTAGTTTTGTTTGAATTTAGATTATAAAACTAAATCAAAACTTTGAGTTGAGATTGGAAAGCAATACCAAAACTAAACATATTTTTTAAAGGAAATAAAATTATAATTGTAAGAAAAAAAAATGTAATAATGCAAAAATATACATTTTTTAAACAAACAATGGAATTTTTGAATGCTGATATTGATAATAATGACAAAACTGCAACAATTTTTTTAAACTAGCATCATTTACTTAAAAACTATACTTATGTAAATGGAATGCATAATTTATTTCATTCCAAACTGCAGACATATTGGCTCATGTTCTTACATTAGGTCAATTGGTAGTTAAGGCCCCTGTCCTCGCTCGAGGAAACGCTCGCGAGCTAATGCTATTCCTATGGGGAAGCATTTTTCTAATTTCTCTTTCACATTTTGACATTTTTGAATAATTTTTTTTGCATTGGATAGCTGAGGTGCATGCCAATAGCGCACCTTTTTTACTTTTTCGATTTTGGTTGCAGATATTTTTTTAAAAAGCACTTTGAGTTTGGAAACCGGTTTTGAAAGTGAAACTAACTTTGTAAAAAATATCTGCAACCAAAATCGAAAAAGTAAAAAAGGTGCGCTGTTGGCATACACCTCAGCTATCCAATGCAAAAAAAAATTATTCAAAAATGTCAAAATGCGAAAGAGTTATTAGAAAAATGCTTCCCCATAGGAATAGCATTAGCTCGCGAGCGTTTCCTCGAGCGAGGGCAGGGGCCTTAAACATGTAACTGAAAAATCATTTCAACAGAGATATGATATGACAAACAATAGTGTTTTAAAAATTCTTAGGCTGTGAAAAAAAAAACTAAAATTTAAAAGCAGGCTTTGCTACTTTCTTTTTATTTTGTAATATAAAGTGAAAATAATTTTCATTTAATACAAATAAATGGGAAAAAATGTTTATTATTTAATATTCGCTAAGAAAATATAATTTATTCAGGAGAAATAGTCATGAAAATCAATTTTTCCAATTTTTCCGTTTTTTTTTCCGAAAAAAACCGGTAAAAAACCAGTTTTTTTCCGCCACTTATATTTTTCTGGAAAATTTACATCTTGAGTCGAGATGTTTAGTTATTAGTGTATATCGCCCAACTGATGGCGCTGCTATGCTGCATTATTCATAATTTCCACAATAGTTCTATCTTAAGAAATAATGTATGTATTTTCATAAAACTTCAGATTAAGTTAATCTTTGATATAACTTTGTGCACATTACTTTTTGGTATAAATCGCTCAACAGATGACGCTGCTATGCTGCATTATTCATGATTATCGCAATAACTATCTCAAGGACTAAAGGACGATTTTTTTAAAATCAAACTACAAATTCAGACAGTTCCTGATATATATTAATGTTGTTTAGTTTTTGGTGTAAATTGCCCTATAGGTGGCACTAATATGCTGCATTTTTCAAGATTTCGTTATAGCTGATTAATTGAATGATTTTTAAAATTGACCTCCATTTTGCCTACATAATGTACAGTAATGTTGCATGAACATGGGCAGTTTGCATTAGAAAAGTACAACTACAATGAAAAAAAAACCTTATAATTTATTACAAGTAACTATGTTCCAAATTATACATTCCCTCTTGATTAAACTTTGAATTTTTGTAGTTTTTTAAAGCACACTAGAAATTTATCTCTGTATGTAACTGATTTTGTTGATTCCTCAAATAGCGAGCATTTTCTATTTGTAGTGTTTGAAGAATTCAATTGTTCGAAAGTTTATTTTATTAATATTTTACTCAACTCAAAATTAATTACTCATATCTGGTTTTAAACAGTTTATTCTCATGAGTAAACTCAACTCAGGTTCTTTCGAACATTAATAATTTCACAAAACACAACTCCAATAAAAACCGTAACATTTTTTCACATAACTCATTAAAAAACATTCTTATCAAACTCATAAAACAAAAGAATATCGTTTCACACAGCTTAGGTAAAAACTGAAGAAATAAAACAGATAATATATTTATCACAAATTATCGTTTGCACAGAAAACTTTTTACATTTTGAAATAATTAGGTATATCTTGGTTGCTAGGTGACAAAGCGAGTAGAAAATTAAATAGCATTTTATCAAACATACCGCCCCTCTTGAAACCTCCGAGGGGGGTTTCAAACTAAAACACTGCAATTACAACCATTGTAAAAAATATAAATAACAATACAATTAAACACAATATAAATGAGTCACAGTTAAGTTAAATTTAAGCAAATATTTAAAAAATTTTACATAATACATAATAAATAAAGAAATTTTACAATAATGTACACTTTCTTATAAAAACTGAATTACTTTTCAAGAGGTAATACAGCAATTTTGGATACTGCTCTTTTATATATTCCATTTGGGGTTTTTATATTTACAACTCTTATTCTATTATCATTACCAAAAAATACTTCTACAATTCTCCCTAATAACCATTTAGACACTGGAAGATCATCTTCCTTTATTACAACCATATCTCCTATTTTGAGGTTGTTTTTTGATATCATCCACTTATGCCTTTGCTGCAATGTACTTAAATAACTATTTTTCCACTTTTTCCAGATGGTCTGAACCATTTTAGTGGTCTTTTGCCATAAGTTTAGTCTATTATCTTCAATATTACTCAGGTCAGATTCAGCAATGGCATTAAGTGGGCGACCAATAAGAAAATGTCCCGGGGTCAAGACCTCCAAGTCATCAATATCTGTACTCAAGGGAGTAAGCGGGCGCGAATTTAAGATACCTTCAATTTGGACAATTATAGTTAACATTTCTTCATAAGTTAATTTAGAGTTGCCCTCAACACGTTTAAAGTGATACTTGAAGGACTTGACTCCCGATTCCCATAAACCTCCAAAATTTGGAGCTTTAGGGGGAATAAATTCCCAAGCAATACCTTCAGATATCAAGTAATTAGTAAGGTTCTGGTCTGGTTTGTTTACCAATTCATGCAACCTTTTAAGCTCTACATTAGTCTTCACAAAATTGCCTGCATTTTCACTGAAAATTTTTCGAGGTTTGCCTCGTCTGGCAAAAAACCTCTTTAATGTTGCAATAAAAGCCTCAGATGTTAAATCATTGACTAATTCCAAATGCACTGCCTTTGTTACCATACAAATAAAAATACAAACATAAACTTTATGAAAAATACCTTTACGTTGACCTCTATATCTAATCAAAAATGGACCACAGAAATCAGTTCCTGTGCAATTAAAAACAAAGTCTACATTTATTCTTTCTTTTGGGAGCTCGCCCATAATTTGCTCTAACAATTTAGGTTTGGCCCTAAAGCATGTAATACATTTATGTACAACTAGCGGCCTTCGCCCGCTACGCTGGTCGGTTTATCTAAAGAAATCTTGAAGAAGTAGTTAGATAAGGTTCAGACATACATTAAAAAAAAAAAAAAAAAGCAAGTCGATCATTCAAAAAACGTTGGGAAATATCAAATATTTACTGTAATTTTTTAAGAAAAACAAAGTTTCGAAAAAAAAAAATTAAATCGAAAAAAAAATTACACTGACATATTAATGCAAGGAACTTTTCCCAGAGAGAAAATTCGCCTTGAATACAATATTTCAAATTCTTTTAATTGCTTATAGGCGTTAATGCCAACATAGTGAAAAAAAATTCCATGCTGGGAATCGAACCCGGGCCATCAGTATGGCGCACTGACGTTCTACCGACTAAACCACATGGAACGACAGCCAGCTTGAAACTTTCTCATACTTAAGTAGACTGGCGAAAACATAACGATAGCGCGTTTTAAAATCGCACAGTGACATCTATTGGATTTTATATGTACTAAAAAACGTTATGTACTAAAAAACGTGAGCAGCGCACCTAATAGTTTCTTTTGTTTCTTTTTGTTACTTTTTTGTCTGTTGTCCGATTTTGATGAAACAAAGCCTATACACTGCCCGGGAGTGTGCATTCTTCATTAGTGAAAACCGCATAAAAATCCATTCAGTAGTTACGAAGATAACCTCGAACAGACAGACAGACAGACAGACAAAAAATTCAAAAAATTTTTTTTTGTGTTTCATTGGTTTTCTTTTATCGCCCTGACTCCATTTTTGTCAATTATCTTCAATGTACAGACACACCGGGTCCTACTGTTTTATTATATGTATAGATTTTTCTGAAAATAGCCCTACCGTTTAAAGGCCAAAATTCTCTTCGAACACAATAAAGTAAATTTTGTGGTCCTATATGTAGATATTTTTTGTGATAGAACTCGATAATTAATTCTGTTAATTTGTGTTTAGAGGGCAGTACAATTGGGTGTTTTTGGGCATAATTTACTGTGCTATTTTGGAGATGACCTCCAACTCTGATTAAATTATTTTTATCCAAGAAAGGATTTAATGAAAGTAATCTACTATTTTTTGGTAACTCCTTACCCTTAGATAACAATGTGAATTCAGAACTGAACTCTTTTTCTTGAACAGATTTTATGATAAACTGCTCAGCTTTCTTCAATTCATCAGATGTTAACTTACCTAAATACCTTTCTTTTGGCTTTTTGACATTCTGAATGAACCTGAAAACATAGCTAAGAATTCTTATTAATTTAGCATAATTATTACTCAATTGCAAAAAATAATCAATAAAAGATGAATAGTCTGATATTAAAAGTGTAACCCTTAGATAACAATGTGAATTCAGAACTGAACTCTTTTTCTTGAACAGATTTTATGATAAACTGCTCAGCTTTCTTCAATTCATCAGATGTTAACTTACCTAAATACCTTTCTTTTGGCTTTTTGACATTCTGAATGAACCTGAAAACATAGCTAAGAATTCTTATTAATTTAGCATAATTATTACTCAATTGCAAAAAATAATCAATAAAAGATGAATAGTCTGATATTAAAAGTGTAGTCTTTGAAGCTGTATGTTTAAGTTCACTTATGTATAGATCATTAACATTTTGCTCAAGTTCGACAGTATTTAAAGAAGGTTCAGTTTGTTGTGTTAGGAATAGTGGACCCTTCCACCATAAGTTACTCTGGAGAAGTTTGCCTGGATCTATACCTCGTGACACAAGGTCAGCAGGATTATCAGAAGAAGCCACATGTCCCCAATGACTGATATCAGAAAGATTCTGAATCGTAGCCACACGTGATGACACAAAGGTTTTTAAGTCACACGGCTGTTTTCGAATCCAACATAATACAATAGTACTTACTGAATAATAGTAAACAGATTCTCTAGGAACTTTTAAGGTTTTGGCAACCTTATTCATCAATTTGGCTAATAAAACTGCACCACAGAGCTCCAAGCGAGGAATAGTGATTGTTTTGATTGGTGCAACTCGACTTTTACTGCAAAGCAACTGAGAAAATTGCTCTCCTGAAGAATTTGAAGACACAGCATACAATGCCACACCGTAGGCTTTCTCCGAAGCATCTGAAAAGCCACAAATTTTAATTTGCACTGGATTATTTGTAAAAATGTATCTAACAGCACTTATATTATTGATGGCTCTTAATGACTCTAAAAACTGCAACCAATCATCAAGCTCAGCTGTAGGGAGATTTTCATCCCAATCAATTTGCAGTCTCCACAGTCTTTGTAGGAAAATTTTTGCTTTCGTCACAACTGGTCCAAGTAGACCCAAGGGGTCGAAAATGCGAGCAATATTTGATAGCACACTTCTTTTAGTTACCTTGGTTTACTCACTGAATGATACACTAAAAATAAAAGTATCATCATTGGCATTCCAGCAAAGTCCTAGTGCCTTAGTTTCACTCATATTTTCAAAAATGTAATTCTCATTTTTAAGGGCTGGCTCCATTAATTCTGGATGGTTACTAAACCATTTATGTAAGTTCATGCCACACGTATTTAATAGTTGAATAAGCTCAATTTGCAGTCTCTTAGCCGATTTTAGGTCAGCTGCTCCAGTCAGGACATCGTCCATGTAAAAGTCTGATTGTACCACACCAGAAGCATACGGAAATTGAGATTCACCATCTATACCAAGCTGTTTAAGGCAGCGCATGGCTAAATAAGGGGCACTAGTTGTGCCATATGTGACTGTACATAGTCTGTAATATTTCATCTCACCATTTACAGAATCTTTCCAAATTATGCGCTGTAAATCACGTTGACTTTTATCGATAAGTATCATGCGATACATCATTTTTACATCTGCTGTAAATGCATAGCGGTGTGTACGAAATCTAAGTATTATGCTAAACAAATCATCTTGAATGACACCTCCATTCAGCTGTATGGAATTTAGGGATTCTCCTGATGAAGTTGCATGTGAACCATTAAAGACAACTCTCAATTTTGTAGAACTTTTATCTGGGCGATAAACAGCATGATGTGGTAGATAATTCGCATGTATTGACTCATCTGTTTTCTCTACTTCCTCCATATGGCCTAACTCTCTATACTCTGCCATAAATGCGCAATATAACTCTAAAAGATTTGGATTTTTGACTAGCCTATTCCAAAGTGAATTTAATCTATTTTCCGCAAATTGTTTTGATTCTCCCAAAGAACTAGGATCTTTTTTCAACGGCATTTGTACTATGAATTTGCCCGTTATATCTCTCTGATGTGTGTTTATAAAGTGGGTGTCGCATGCTAATTCTTCTGTATTTCTCAATGGTGTACTTTCTTCTACTCTTTCAATTTCCCAAAATTTTTTCATTTCGAAATTTAAATCTGTTTCAGTAATTAACCCACAATGTATTTGTTCCTGATCGTTACAATCATAAACACTCCCACTTACTATGCAACCGAACACCGTATTTTGCAGTATTAATTTAGAATTTGGTAACTTCATACGACCCACCTTTATCAATTCTAGAAATACTTCAGCTCCTAGCAAAAGATCTATTTTCCCTGGTCTATTAAATTCAGGATCAGCAAGAATAATAGACTCTGGAATTCCTAGCCCTGAAATATTAATATATTTCGAGGGCATAATTTGCGAAATCTTTGGTATGATAAGGAAATCTAAGTCTCGGCTATAATCTCCCGAATTATTACTGATCAAGGCAGTAGTTTTATTTTTTACCGCTACAGAGGATCCACTTAAACACAATACCGAAATATTACTTTTTTCTTTTCGAATTCCTAATCTTTGAACTAACTGCAATGTTAAAAAATTGCTCATTGAACCATTGTCCAATAAAGCACGCACCGGAACTTTATTTCCGAATTTATCTCTCATATAAACAATAGCAGTGGAAAGAAGAACTGTTTTAACATTATTCGATCTCACATTTGAAGTACCAGTGAAATTTTGAATTTGGTTATTTAACTCAAATGTTATGGCGTCGGCATTTAATGTTGGTTTACTTTCATTCGTTGACAATGCATTTGGCACTTCCTTATCACTATAATTTTTTGTGTTTCCCACCGCATTGGAATTTTTCTCACGCCTATCAAAACAAAGAAGTATATTGTGGCGTTTATGGCATTTTGAACATGAGAATGTTGAGTTACATTTCTTGACGCAGTGGAATTCTGAAAGACAGTTAAAGCACATATTGTTTTTTTTCACAAAATCTACTCTTTCCTGTACATTAAATTTTTGAAATTTGGGACATTTAAAAACACTGTGATTTTCCTGGTTACATACAACACATTTGCGCATATTTTTCTCATTTAAACTCGCAACCATGGATGTTACCTTTGAAAAGCTATGATTTGTTTGGCTTTCGTTTTGAAAATTTCGTTTTGTATTTACTTGTTTGGACGCACTTAGTGTACGCGCGTGGTCTCTCAAGAATTCTAGCAATTCTGTTAAACTCGGTAAATTATCCTGCTTAAGATGTCTTTCCCACCACATTTTTGTATTTACATCTAATTTTTGAGCCAAAATATAAGCAAACATAGTAGTAGAAAACCCCTCAACTTTTTGTTCTAAAATCTCTAACGACCTAATACATTCATTTGTTATATCTATTAGATTTAATAATGCTGCTGGGGACTCATTCTGAATAACAGGAATATTTAAAAAACGTTTTAAATGCGCGTAAACTTGTTCTATCGAATTTGAAAACCATTCTTCCAAAAGCGACCATGCAACTTCATAATTAGAATCCACGATTGAAATAGATTGAATTATACGAAAGGCATCTCCTCTCAATGAAGACCTCAAATATTGTAATTTCATTGCCCCTGACAAATTAGAATTTTCATGTACAGTAGCCTTAAATATATCTTTGAAAGAAAGCCACTCATGCAAATTACCCGTAAATACAGGAAGAGTTAACTTTGGCAATTTAATGTTATTATCAGCCTTTGTGGCGTTTTCTAAATTAACAGTTTGCACTTTCATTTTTGATAACTTTTTTGTAAGTTCAAATTCCATTATTTCTAAAATTTCATTAATTTCTTCGTTTTCCTTAATAAAATCCTCAATTTCATCTTCTTTACTTATCTTATAAATAGACTCAAATAACTCAGAAAAGTTTTTCTCTAATTTATTCCGTTTCTCCTTTATGAGAATTAATTCATTTAATTCTAGCTCAGAATTCGATAATTTTTCTTTTAATTTTGTCAAGTTTGTTTTGAAAATTTTCTTTTTTGCTTTTAATTCTTTCATACTCATTTTTAATGAATAAAAATTAAATGGGTGCACTTACCCCTCTTGGCTCTTTAAAAGATGAGTTCTAACATCGAAGAAATAGCAAAACAGCACAAAATATTCACCAGTTATCCTTCAATCATTGACGTAGAACAACTCGCTGATTTTTCTCCGTATAAGACGGACCATATGAAGATTTCAATTGTTCGAAAGTTTATTTTATTAATATTTTACTCAACTCAAAATTAATTACTCATATCTGGTTTTAAACAGTTTATTCTCATGAGTAAACTCAACTCAGGTTCTTTCGAACATTAATAATTTCACAAAACACAACTCCAATAAAAACCGTAACATTTTTTCACATAACTCATTAAAAAACATTCTTATCAAACTCATAAAACAAAAAGAATATCGTTTCACACAGCTTAGGTAAAAACTGAAGAAATAAAACAGATAATATATTTATCACAAATTATCGTTTGCACAGAAAACTTTTTACATTTTGAAATAATTAGGTATATCTTGGTTGCTAGGTGACAAAGCGAGTAGAAAATTAAATAGCATTTTATCAAACAGTGTTCTGTTTTCATAACTTTTGAGTTCCATTCTTAGAAATATGAAATTACCATGTGGAAACATTATTGAATATGGTTTCTTACTCAAGAATAGAATACCAGATTTCAGGATAAAAAGAAAAAAATTACATTTAATTAAACTTTAGAAAAAAATATATTTTTCTGGTTTCAGTGAGTAAAAATCTAACAGTCAATAAATCCTATTCTATTTTTTAGTTGTAGACCTGAGTAAGCCAAACTAAAACATGGTTTTGTTTGAATTTAGATTATAAAACTAAATCAAAATTTTGAGTTGAGATTAGAAAACTACACCAAAACTAAACATATTTTTTAAAGGAAATAAAATTATAATTGTAAGAAAAAAGTGTAATAATGTAAAGATATACATTTTTTTACAAACAATGGAAATTTTTGAATACTGATATTGATAATAATGACAAAACTGCAACAATTTTTTTAAACTAGTATCATTTACTTAAAAACTATACTTATGTAAATGGAATGCATAATTTATTTCATTCCAAACTCCAGACATATTGGCTCAGGTTCTTACATTAGGTCAATTGGTAGTTAAACATGTAACTGAAAAATCATTTCGACAGAGATATGATATAACAAACAATTATGTTTTAAAAATTCTTAGGCTGTGGGGGAAAAAAAAAAAAAAACTTTTAAAAGCAGGCTTTGCTATTTTCTCTTTATTTTGTAATATAAAGTGAAAATAATTTTCATTTAATACAAATAAATGGGAAAAAATGTTTATTATTTAATATTCTCTAAGAAAATATAATTTATTTGAGAGAAACAGTCATGAAAAATCAATTTTTCCAATTTTTCCAAAAAAAAAAAAAAACTGTAAAAAAACCAGTTTTTTTCCGCCACTTATATTTTTCCGGAAAATTTACATCTCTAAGTAAGTATCACTTTTATTTAGAAATACAAAGCTTTTGTAATTTAGAATATTGATTATTTTCTAGATGATAATTCAATTCAGGGCTTGAATTTCAGGGCGGGATGGCGGGATTCGCGCCCAAAATTTTGAAATCCCGCCCAAAAGAATAACGTGGACGGGAGGCTCCCGCCCAAAAAATTTTGCATTTTGAAACTATGATCAACTCCCACGACCGTTTTGTGAATTTTATGATATTTTCGTGCGAGAAATCGACACATTTTGCGAGTTTTTTTACAGCGAAAAATCATTGAAAATCACGATTTTTTTCCGCGACTGATTGGCAAATTTTGCAATTTTTTTCCTGCAATGATTTGACGAGTTTCGTTGTATTTTCCGCGGCGAAATAGAGGTGATTCTGTTCGGAATTTCCACTCCCCCCCCCCCTCCCCCGCAAAAAAAAAAAAAAAAAAAAAAAAAAAAAAAAAAAAAAAGCATTCAATTCCAAAAATTATGAAACGGTGATGCCGCGGACGCGCTATTGCGCGTAAATTACTCAAAAGATCGGAGATGACACACAAAAGAAACAGCTCTTACACGTTTCACAAGACGCATGATTTCGTAAAAGTTTACTAAAATACGGCAAATATTGTTAAAAGATCGCGAAAAAACAACTAATTTCCGGCAAATTTCGTCAAAAGATTCTCGAAAGAATGCCTAATTTCGTCACAGAATTCTGTAAAATGGCAGTTTTTGTCAAAAAGGTTGCTAAAAAACGTCAAATTTCGTCCAAAAATCACGAAAAACGACAAATTTCGACAAAAGATTCACTGTAAATGACAAATTTCCCCAAAATATCACGAAAACGGCAATTTTCGTAAAAAAAATCGCGATAAAAAATCAGATTTCATCAAAAGATCGCGAAAAAGCGGCAAATTTCCTCAGAAAATTCACGAAAATACATCAAATTTCGTCCAAAAATCGCAAAAAACGACAAATTTCGACAAAAGAGTCACTATAAACAACAATTTCCCGAAAATATCGCGATAAACGGCAATTTTCGTAAAAAAAATCGCGATAAAACATCAGATTTCATCCAAAGATCGCGAAAAAACGGCAATTTTTCTCAGAAAATTCACAAAAAAACGGCAAATTTCGTCAAAAAATCCCGAAAAAACGGCAGATTTCGTGAAAAGATCGTAAAAAAAAAGACAGATTTCATGAAAAGATAGCGAAAAAATGCAACTTTCGTCAAAGGGAACCTCTCCCTCCTTCCTCCTCCTTAAAATAATATAACGGGGAGTTCATTTTTCTGTTCAACAAACTAATTTTCCTGCTTCAATATATTTTTTTTTTCTTTGCTAGTCTAAAATCAGTTTCTGACAGCTCCAAACCTTTCTGAGTGAGCGCAATTCCTGAAAGCAGCCATGTATTAAACAAAGAGTATCCCTTTACTCAACAAAGTATTCATTTTTTAAGAAAATCTTTTTCGATAAATTTGACTTGCCCCTTTTTTAAAGAAATGCAAACAATAGTGATACTTCTTATCTTCTACTCTCAAATAAGTATTATTTTATGATTAAATTTGTATCTTGCACATTTAAAATACAGAAAAATAACATTATTAATTATAATTATTAATCATTAATTATAAATATAAATTTATTAAATTAATTAGAAGTTTTATTAATTATTATTAAAATAATAATTAGACCTGTGACAAAAATAATTAGCACCGGGAGGGAATTTACCACCAGTAAAAACTAAACAGTATAAAAGTTTTTTTTACACATTCGCATAATTATTCTGAATTGTTGATAAAAAGTGCTTCAGTGATATTTTTTTATGTCTGTATTCTGGTAATTCTTTAAATAGCACATAAAATAATGGCGGATTTTAAAAATTTTTTCTCCTTCTCAAACGGCCAAACTCCCCTCCATTTATAAATGTTGGTAGGGAGACTCCCCTCCTTCGAAAAATTGAATTTCAAGCCCTGCAATTATACAAAAACAATCGTTATTCTTTCATACTTCTTCATGAAAAAGGACACAGAGGGAAATAAATAAAGTTACTAGTATTTTGAGGAATTATATTAATTTATACTAATAAAAGAACAAAATGCTCTGTCTGTGTGTGTGTGTGTGCGATGGCTAGCAAAATCTACGGCACGTACGAGGCTCAAAATTTTTTTGAGAGTAGCTCATTATCTCTCCTGATGCACCTGAAGCTTAGAATTTTAATTTTTTGATTAGTTTCATAGATATTAATTATGAAGCGGAACTCACTCTCTTCAAAAAGTCATTTTTTTAATGCTCAAGGAAAGAAAACGTTTGCACATGCGCACAAACTCAATTACGGACCTAAACGAAGGAATAACCTTTTCCCCCCGTTTATTTCTGGTTTTGGATCATTTTGTTTAAATTCAAATCAACCAAACTGCTCGACGTAGTTAAACTTAAGAGACATATTTCGAAAGATCATATTTCTAGGTTTCAAATGCAATAATCAATTCGAAAAAAAGTTACAATCAACCCTTTGAAAACAAATATTCAAAAATGGTTGTTTTTTCCAAAACTATTTTTCTCCCTTTTGGTCAATGCCCCTCCAGGGTGTAATTTTAAAGCTATAAACAAAGCAAAAAGAAAATCTTAAAGTTGAAACTTTCTTCTAATCGATGATGTAATCGGTTAAAAAATATATGGATTTTAATCCTTGCAAATACACTGGCAAAAGGACATTTTGCGAATCACAGAGAGGATATTTTTTCTACGCTAAAATTATCTTAACATACATATTTCAAATCAATCTTTTAAAAGCTTCTCAATAGACCAAATTTATATTCCCTACAAAAAATTTGAAACATTCGGACGGATAAAAATATTTTTTTACAAAATGTGCGAAAAAATTAATCAATAAAAACAGATCGTTTTCATTGCGTTTTTGCATCAGCAGAGCGCAATCCTATAGGTACCAGCAAACAAAAAAAATTTTTAAAGCTTAAAAACATTTTTATAATCTATGATGGAATCGGCTTTTAAAATATAAGATTTAACTCTTTCAAATACACAGACAAAAGGTGGTCACTTTGTTACTCATGGATAGAATTTTTTTCTACGCTAAAAGTATCTAAGCATGTATATTGCAGCACAAACTTTTAAAAGCATCTCAATAGACCAGATTTACACCCTCTACAAAAATTTTGAAATGTTCGGACGGGTTGAAATATTTTTTTTTTTAAAAAGAAAGTGCGAAAAATTTAATGAAATAAATAAAAACCAAATCGTTTCATTGCGGTTTTGTTTTTGCAGGGCGCAATTCTATACGTCCCGACAAAATGAAAATATTTTCTTAAAGCTAAAACATTCTTATAATCTATGTGCAATTGGTTTAAAAAAAAAAACGAGATTTAACTTGTTCAAATACACCGATAAACAAGAATCACATCCCAACTCATGGAGAATGGATATATTACTAATAAAATTTTGGAAACTTTCACATGGCTAGAATTACTTTTTTACAAATTAAAATGAGTGAAAATTTTCATGAATTCAGTAAAAACCTGAGTGTTTCGTCGAAGTTTCATTCCTTTTCTGTACGCAAAAATCAAATTACGTAGAAAATTAAATCCCAAACAGCATGTGCTTTCAATTCAATATCTTTTAGTGATTTTTCCATTTAAAAATATAAATTTTAACAAAATGACTTAAGGATATAAAATCATAGAAATTTGAGTTTGATTTAAGGATAATTTAGAAAATAGATAACACATATGAAAATTGAATAACATCATGGGCCCGGGCAACGCCAGGCAGGTCAGCTAGTAAGTATATATTATATACCATATACAGTATAACTGCGAGAATCTGGCATCAACGGGACCAAGACTATGCCAGATTTTTGAAGGAATATCAGAAGTAGTAATTAGGAATATTAAAAGTTGTATTACATTCTCAATGGTGCCTTTAGCCCTAATTTAATTCATTATTAAGCGATAATCATGTAAGAAAAAGAGAGGGGGAAAAAAAGAAAAGAAAAAACTCACTTTAATTATACTTTCTATGTCACAGGCAAAGAAATCTAATAAAATGTGAAATAATTTCTTCTTGCATAATTTCAATAATACCAATGTCAATTTTCTTTGCTTCAATTTATTTTGGTCATATTTAAAAAAAAAAATTATTGTATTTTATGCAAATAAAATCATCTATTTCAGAAATACAATCCTGTTTCTATAAAGTGAATACTAATTCTCAAGTTAAACTTATGTATTTATTTAATTAAGCCTTTTCTCCTGCCCATTGTTCTATGTAGCATTCTGAACTGTTACTAGCTTTATCGACTAGGCATAACAATGGGCCAACTCCAACATAATGTCAGCAATCTCATAGTTTGTTAAATTGTTCATTGCTGGTGCATTTTCATCAATGTTAGCCAATCATCTTTTTCTTCGGCACTTAATACATTTTTAGATTTTGTATATTCAATCTAGTCCAAATACTGAATATTCGGTCAAATTTTATTCCAAATTAGTCTGTATATTTTTTAAAAACTTGATGTATTTTTTGTTCTTGTAATATTTTAAACACCTTGATACGGCTAATAAAACAACTTTTATTACATCTAAATTATAATAGCATAACTTTATCTACAAGAAAGTAATTCATAAACATTTTACCTAAAATAAGAACTCATTAATCATTACTACTCTTAAATGTACTTTTTAATTTATTTTTAAATTTGAAAAACTTACTTTAATATAAAAAGTTATGAAAACGGATTTTATCCTTTAAGATTTAAAAAAATGATTTTCACTAAGTCAAGAGGTAAGTTATTTTCATTAAAATATAAATAACACTTTTTTTACTTTACAAATTTACTTTTTTTCCAATTCCAACTCTTTCATAAGTTTTTTCTGTTAAATTCTATTATTCTATTAAATTCACCTTAAAGTAATTATTAAGTTGAAAAAAAAAAGTATTTTTAACAATTAGGTATTTAATTTAAAATTGACAGGCACTAAGAATTTTCTTCCATTTAAAATCCAAGGTACGAAAATATTGTTTATGCAATACACATATCACTGATCATCAGTTCTATTTAAATAATGTTGCAACGGTTCAAATAGGACCCACAATTTATCTTTGCTAGGGTCCCAATTAGTTATGTTTGGAGCCTGTCCCCTGATGCAACCTTTCAGAAAATTTGCTGTAAATTTCTATTTTTTTTTTTTTTTTTTTTTTTTTTTTTTCTTAGAATCACCCCTGAGAAAATATATAGATTAAGGTTATAAAGTAGGGATGCACAACCTGTGGCCCGCGAGTTTCGTCAATTTACAACTAGAAAAAAATTGTATTTTTTGTGCATATGTCGCAGGAAGAAATCGTCAATTTACCATGGAAAATATAAAATTTTGTCACTTAAGAATCGGAAATTTCATTGATCGGCACGGAAACAATACGAACTTTATTGATAAAGTGATTGAAAAAAAATCGAATTTTGTCAGTGAGGCTCGGAAAAATAGCAAGTTTCGCACATCAGATATGAAAAAAACGCGAATTTTGCACATGAGGCTCGGGAAAATACGGCAAATTTACCCGATCGGTCACGGAAAAAACGCGAATTTTGTCGATCGGACGCGAAAAATCGCACATTTTATTGATCAGGCCAGAAAAGATCGTTCGTTTTGTTGATGATGCTCGAAAAAATTGCAAATTAAATTCATTGTTAAAAAAAAAACGTTTTTTTTATTTATCGCGTGAAAAACCACGAATTTCGTTGATCGTGTACGAAAAAATCGCAAATCTTGTTGATTAGGTACAAAAAAATTGCAAGTTTCGTTGTTAAGGCACAGAAAAATCATGAATTTCGCAATGACGCGGGGGAAAATTGAAAATTTCTTTGATCAGCTGCAAAACAACCTTGAATTTAATATGTTTTTTAAGAGAAAAAATCTTGAGTTTCATCTTGTCGCGTAAAAGAATGCAGATTTCACCAGAGTTAATATAAAAATCGCGAATTTCGTTGATCGGGATAGGAAAATGAGTATTTCGTCAATTAAGGGTGGAAAGGCGCACATTTCGTTGATAGGACACCGAAAAATCTCGATTTTTATTGATGGGATTTCGAACAATCACAAATTTTGTTGGTCGAAGACGGGAATATTGCGAGTTTTGTTGATCACACGCGGAAAAATCGCTAATTATGTCGATCATGCTCTAATAAATTCGCGAATTTTGTCGACAAGTTGCGGAAAAATTGCGAAAATTGGCGATCATGAAAGGAAAATAGCGAATTTCGTCAATTGGTTTTGTAAAAATCACGAATTTTGTCGGCCCACTACATAAAAATCGCAAAATTTATCGATCAAAGAAAAAATTATTTTTATTGATCATGCGAGAAAAAAATTGCGAATTTCGTCGATCGGTTTTGTAAAAATCGTGAATATCGTCGATCGACTTCTTAAAAATAGTGAAATTTGTTTATCAGGTGCGAAAAGATCATATATTTTTTCGATCGGCTTCGTAAAAATTTCGAATTTTGTAGTTCAGGCTTTAAAAAAACGCGAATTTTGTCGATCAGGATAAGAAAAATCGCAAATTTTGTCGATCAGCTTTGTAAAAATTGCGAATTTCGTCGATCAACTTCATAAAAATCGCGAATTTCGCCGATCGACTTCGTAAAAATCGCTAATTTTGTCAATCGCGCTATGAAAGGTCGCAAATTTCGCCGATTGAGTGCGAAAAAAATCACAAATTTCGTGGATTATGTGAAGAAAAATCTCGAATTTCGTTGATCATGCAAAGAAAATGGCAAATTTCATCAATTGTGCGAAGAAAATTGCAAAATTCATCGATCGGCTCCATAAAAAATCGTGAATTTTATCAATCCCTTCATAAAAATAGAGAATTTTACTGATAAGACACATTTAAAAAATCGCAAATTTCGTCGCTCATGCAAAAAATAAATAAATAAAAATAGTCATTTTCATACATCGGTTTTGTAAAAATTGTGAATTTTGTTGGTCAAGTTAAAAAAATATCGAGAATTTCATGTATCTGGTGCGGATAAAAATAGAGAATTTCATCGATCATGTGAGGAAAAATCACAATGTTCGTTGAACGGCTTTTTAAAAATCACTGACTTCGTCGAACAGCTTCGTAAAATATGAGTTTTGTTGATCAGGTGTGAAAAAATCGTGAATTTTCTTGATTGGTTTCGTACGAATTGTGAATTTTGTTGATCAAGCGAGGAAGGATCGTAAATTTTCTTTATCGACTTCGTAAAAGTTGTGAATTTTCGTTGATTGGTTTCGTAAAAAGCGCAAATTTGCTCGATCAAACACGGAAGAATTACTGATTTCATTAATTGGCGTAGAAAAATTGGGAACTTTTTGATCAGGCATGGAAAAATCCTGATGATCGGCTCCTTCTCTCTCCTTCGTCCATAAAGTTCACATTTTTTTCGACACTTTTGTTTTTTAGCAGTTTTTATAAAACAAAACTTACTCTCCTCAAAGTCAAGGAATATTTTTACATTTTGGAAATAATCCTTGTTATATCTGTTATATATAAAAACATAAAAACTGTTGATATATCCTTATCAACTGAATTGGATATTTTGGCTGAATAAGTGAACTTAAAGGGATAAACTCCTCCCATTCCCCTCTGAAACCACATTTTTTATCCAATTATAGGCCACAGATCACCTCCTCTAAATCGAATTATCTCCATGTTATTGATGTGGCCCTCGATCACTCGGACATATTTGTTAGTGGCCCTTCTCTTGAAAAGGTTGTGCATCCCTATTATAAAGCAAAATATGCTTAAGAGCATAAGACTACACAACTTTCAGAGTATATAATTTTTCTCCCCTTTGCATGAACCCAATAAATTAAGTAGAAATCCAGATATTCTTTCATACAAAGTTTAAAAGATTTTAAACAATCATCAAAGCATTTGCTTAGGTTCATATATTTTTTTTCTTTAAGTATTATGACAGAAAATCTAGCCAGTTCATTTAGATCAGCTTTTGAAATGATCTTATGGCAAAAAGTCAGATGACCTTTATCTTTCGTCCACAAAGATTGGGAATTCTTTGCTTGGAAATGAGCATTTATAAAATATACTTTTCCTACACCATACACCCTAAACAGGCAGCTAATGATACTCCATCTTTATTCGAATTCTTTTAAGGCAATGACTGCGAGTGGGATGATGGGTATGGAAATTGAAGCAATTTGTTTTACTGCTGAAAAATTGGAATTGTGCTTGTCTGCATTTAGTATGCAGTTCTTTCCCATGGATGTTTGAGATTTGCAAATCTAAGATAATACAGAAATTGTAATTTATTTTTGGAGTCTGCAGAATCCAAAATATCATTGTAACAAAAATTGTTTTGTCTTTTTTTTTCTTGTAGTTTTTCTCCAGATATTTGGGCTAGACATAACGTCAGAATTTTAAATTTTTTCCACCTTTTTTTTTCAATGTGTGCAAAGTAAAATTAAATTGTATTTTTTTTTTCCAAATTCATGATATTGTAAAATAACGATGAAATAGTGACATTTCTGCTTTTCCCCCCCAATGTTTGCAAGGCCCAAAAATAATGCAAATAATTTTCTTTTTAAGAATAATTTAGAATAATAGAATAATTTTCATTTTTGAATTCACGAGCTCTATAGAATTTCTATCTCTATTCTCTATAGAATTCTTTTCTATAGAATAATTTTCTTTTCCAAGTTCACGAGCTCCAAAGAAGTAAAATTATCATTATGTTTTCTTCTTTAGATTTTTTATATTTTGATTTTTTGGATCTGGAAAATCTGGAATAATAAAATTAATAATGCTGAAAATGTAAAATTTGAGCTTTTCTTTGAAGTCATGAAAACAGAATTGATGTCAAAATAGCAAAAGTTCTATTTTTATTATTCTCTCATAATTTTTCTGATCCTGAAGCCCCAAATAGTGTTTGGATTGTTAAACTTCCGCCTTGTATTTTTCAAGTTTGCAGCCACCAATGTTAAAACAAAATTATATAATCTAACACCCCAGATTCTAAAAGCACACTTATTTCACTGGCTCCAAAAAGATTGAATTATAATTTAAAAGTGGTGATCTCTCAGTAAATGGTTTTTCATTCATTTTCTTTTGATTGGAGATTTTTAAGGCCAAATTAACTGCTGTTAAGAGATACAGTATCTGTTGATTTAAAAAAAAAAAATTAAAAATTTTAGAATAAGCTAATGTAATAATGAATTAAGAAAACAGAATTAAGTAAAGGATTAAAATATTTTTCTCCGCAGTGCTAAACGATGTCCAAAGTACTGTAAGAGTGTAATTTTCTTACCTTTTTTGACACATATTGTCCATCCTAGATCACCATGAGGAAATAAAACTGGAAATTTCATGGTATCTGTGTATTGTGAGGTTTGATTGATAATAGTGGTCTCATGGCCATCTTCTTGTCTTCAATAAACTTTAAGATCCACATCCACATATGTAATACAATTATCTTTTGATTCAATTATGAAAGCAACTTCTAAAGTTGTTGGTTTGTTATGTCTTCACTTGTCATCATATTTATAAGTTATAAAATATAAAACCCATTCTTGTCTATTAATTGTAGTTAGTTCATGCAACATTCTATAATTTTTAGCATTTGGATTTATTTGTCTGAGAAGTTCACATAAGTATATTATTTCAAATTTTTGTAAATGCTATTTATATATATATAAAAAAAAAATTGTTAATAAACCTATTAAGCATTTATTATGAGATAATGCTAGTTTTTGTTGCATTAAAATGTCTCAATTTGTTGATTTTCTGCAAGCAAGCACATTTATTAGTTTTCTTTGGATGTCTATGGGAGCTTGGCAAAATATTAGAGATCATCGAGTTGGCAACAAATTTTGCTCTCCAAATTATCGATATCGCAAAGTTGGCAACAGAATCGTACCCCACCCTTTGCAGTATCTATGTAGATTTTCATTGGTCCATTTCCAAATTGTTGGTTTTTAGCTCACAGGCTATCAAAGCCTGAGAGCTTATGTACCCGCCCATTCTGTATGTATGTACGTGTGTACGTACTGTCTGGCTGAGACAAGAAAGACCCTGGAATTGGTTTTGGCTCGATCCTGTTGCCAGGGTAACTGGTTAGTCGACTTTGTTTTAGGGAAGTCCGGCATTTTCTTTTCACTCTCTCAAGCGTCATTCCCAGAATTATTGTAGCCTTTTCTCTCCTTCCCCTCCCACGGAAAAAGTTCCTTCCCTAAAAGTTTGGGAACCTCCGAAAACAGGAAATCTACTCAGGGTTTTTCTTGCCTGAGCCAGACAGTACGTAATGCAATAAATCATGATATCATCATGAATCATGATTTACATGAAATTTTGGATTTAAGCTTATTATGATAACACACTTCCCTGATTAGTTTTGAGAGTTCATTTGATAAGTATAAGAAGGGGAACAGGGGCTATTGCCCCTTCCCTTAATTTATATAAATGGGTTTTTCCTGCAGAATTAGTAGATTTCGTTCAAATCTTAGATATAGGATCATTCTAATGAAGTACCTTCATGATTAGTGCCCGGTTCTGAATGGATGTTCATTGATAAGTTTAAAGAGGGGAATAGGGGGACTAATCTCCCCGTCTTAATTTAGGTTTTTCACGCAAAATTTATCTATTTGCTTACATTTTGTATAAAGGTTTATTCTGAAATGGCGCTTCCCTGACTTGTTTTTGGAATTCACTGGATAAGTATAAAGAGATAATAGGGGAAACTACCTCTCATAATTTATGTAAATGGTTTTTCATACAGAATTAACTGATTTGTTTCAGTTTTTGTAAACAGGTTCATAGTAGTAAGAAGCTTCACTCATTTGTTATAATATTCTTTTGTTAATTATAAAGGAAGGTATGAGCGATTATCTCTCCCTTAAGTTAGCTAAATAGTTTTATGCAGAGTTATCCGATTTGCTTTGAAATTTGGATGTAGTTTCTTTTTGATAAGTCGAATTTCTGAACAGTTTTGGAGGTTTAATGATTAATTATAAAGGAGGGAACGGAGGAAAATGTTTCTTACATAAATGGGTTTTTATGTAGAATTATTCGACTTGCTTAGAATTTTCGATACAGGTTTATTATATGATAAGGCATATCCCTGATTAGTTTTGGGGCTTCAATGATAAGTATAAAGAAAGAAAATTGGGGGGGGGGGTGTACTTCTTTCCTTTTTTTTTTTTTTTTTGAAGGGCATTATTATATAAGGCTGTAATATACAATTCGTCTGCATAGCCTGTGAGCTCTATGCCATCAGTTTAACTGGGCATCATTCTTTTTTTTATTTTATATATGTTACTTGCCAAACCCGATTTTAGGCCAAACTAGATTGGCCTAGGCCAAACCGGTCTATCCTAACGCCCATCGGATAAACTAGTTTTTCCTAGGCCAAACCGGTCTATCCTAATGCCCATCGGATAAACTAGTTTTTCCTAGGCCAAACCGGTTTACCCTACCGCCTATTGGACAAACTAGTTTTTCCTAGGCCAAATTAGTCGATCCGAAGGCTCATAGGACAAACTAGTATTTCCTAGGCCAAACTAGTTTGGCCTAACTTTTATTGGATAAATTAGTTTAGCCTGCTGTTTATTGGTCTGAACTAATTTATCCTAGGCCGATCTAGTTTATCCTAGGCCAATTCAATTTGGCATGATTTTATTGAATTCAATGACTGCCTCGGCGCCAACATTCTGATTTGTCCTAGGCTGATCTAGTTTATCCTAGGCCATCATAATTTTACGCGTTTTTAGCTCTAGGGTGTCAACACCTGAGAAATGATGGGCTCGCAGGTTCTGCATGTATGTACGCATCTATGTACGCATGTTTGTACGTGATGCAATAACTCTTGATAGAAATATCCGATTTGCTTCAAATTTTGGATGTATGTTTATTCTGATAAGGTACTTTTTTTATTAGTTTTGGAAATTCATTGGATAAGAATAAGCGGGGGCAAACGGTAGGCTAATCCTCCTCCGTAAATTTAGAGAAATGGATTTTTCATGCAGAATTATCAGTTTTCATTTAAAATTTTAGACATAGGATCACTCTGACAAGGAGTCTCCGTAATTAGTTGTGGATGTTTATTGTTTAAGTGTAAAAGAAAGGGTATGTAACCCCCCTATAATTTAGATAAATGGTTTTGACGCAGAATTTACGGATTTACTTCAAATTTTGGATATAGGTTCTTCCTGGTAAGGCAATTCCCTGAATCGTTTTGGCAGTCTAATGGTTAAGTATGAAGGGGAAAATGAAGGATTACCCTCCTACCTAGGAAAAAACTAGTTTATCTTATGGACATTTAGATAAACAAGTTTGGCGTAGGAAAAACTAGTTTATCCAATTGGCGTTAGGATAAAATATTTTGGCCTAGGCTAATCTAATTTGGCTCAAAATCGGGTTTTCCGATAAAAAATGTATCTTTCACTAGAATAAGTATAAATGTGTATCAAGAGTCTTTGCTTGTAACATGAATACAGAAATTTGACATGTCCACCGTAAAGACACGATGTATTGGACATGGTGTTTGCTTTTTTCTCTGCAGACATGTGCCATGCTAAGATCAGACTTGCATTTATTATTATTATTATTATTATTATCATCATCATCATCATTGCATATTCGAGCCAGATAGGAGCTGAACATAATTTGGAATCGAATAGCTTTTTCCATTTTTGAGAAATTAATTACCTATCGACCTAAAAGCTATTCTTGTCACGGCATCAATTTTTTCTTTTCCGGGAAGTCGTAACCGGAAATTCAATTCAAAACGTAGCTTTAATAGTATTTTCTCAAAGATACATTTATATAAATTATGGGGAATTACCCCTATTCTTTTCCCTTTATACTTAAACAATGAACACCCACAACTAATCATGGAGGCGCCTCATCAAAATGCTCCTATATCTAACATTTCATGCTAATAATGCATGGAAACCTATTTATTTTAATTAAGGGAAGGGGCGAATCAGCCTCTCGTCCTCCCCCCCCCCCCTTATTCTTCTCCAATGACTTCCCAAAATTAACTAGAAAAGTTCCTCATAAGAAGAAATCTGTATTGAAAGTTTGATACAAATCAGGTATTTCTATCAAGATTTATTGCATTGCATACTTACGTAAATACATAGATACAGAACCCATGGGCACATGACTCGTTCTCAGGCTTTGTTAGTCTGATGAGATAAAAACACGTCAAATTACATTATTTCTAACAAGAGTTATCGCGTTATGTACATATGTACGTACATACATGCGTACGTATATGCGTACATACAGAACATGTGACCCCCTTATTTCTCCGACTTTGACGCCTGTGAGGTAAAAACGCATAAAATTACATTGGTCTAGGATAAACTAGATCGGCCTAGGACAAACTAGAACGTTGGCGCTGAGGCGGTCATTGAATTCAATAAAATCACGCCAAATTGAATTGGCCTAGGATAAACTAGATCGGCCTAGGATAAACTAGTTCAGACCAATAAACAGCAGGTTAAACTAGTTTATCCTATAAAAGTTCGTCCAAACTAGTTTGGCCTAGGAAATACTAGTTTGTCCTATGGGCCTTCGGATAGACTAGTTTGGCCTAGGAAAAACTAGTTTGTCCGATGGGCATTAGGATAGACCGGTTTGGCCGAGGAAAAACTAGTTTATCCGATGGGCGTTAGGATAGACCGGTTTGGCCTAGGCCAATCTAGTTTGGCCTAAAATCGGGTTTAGCCTGTAACATATATAAGGATTAGCTTATATGTAAGTTGACCCATCATTTTCAACTCCAAAGTTTTGTCTAAAATTCTTTGATTTATACATGAGTGAGTATGTATGGTATTTAGCATCAGCCAAACTTTGTATTATGTAAATTTTAAACACAAGAATAAATTGTCTTTTTGTGAACAACTTAGCTCTATTATAAAACTCAAAAAAAAAAAAAACTTATTCCACTGTGGGGAATTGACATATGTTGACTTCATTCAGTCAGAAAAATTTAGAAATAAGTACAGGGATTTATTTTTTGATGTTATTTAACAATAATATTTAAATTGCCATTCTTTTTATTTATTTATTTATTTTATAGTTCTTATTATTAATTATGTGTATATATTTTTTTTTTAAGTTTCAGAAACAGAGTTACTATCTAAACACTTTAAAGATCTTCTCACCAGTGAAAACTGTTGGGATACTGTGTTGCAAGTTGGAAGCAAGGAGTTTAAAGTCCACAAAACCATACTGATTGCTCGCTCATCTGTGTTTTCTGCCATGTTTCAACATGACACCGAAGAGAAAAAGACTGGAATAGTTAAAATTGCTGATTGTGATCCTGATTCTATTCAACAATTTTTAGAATATTTATATTGTGGTAAACTGAAACATTTTTCATCCGACATTGCTCTTCACTTGTATACCATTTCTGATAAATACAACGTTCAGGAACTCAAGATATTTTGTATTAAATATTTGATTAAAAACATAACAGTTCAAAACATCTGTGAAGTTGTTATCTTAGCAGATATGTATGATGAGACAGAGTTATTTTCTGCTACTGAAGATGTTTTCAATAAAAATTTCAAGGAAATTGTTATGACTAGTGAATGGGAGACTTTAACGAAAAAGAATTTTCGTCTGGCTAACAAACTTTTGATTGGAAAGGCAAAAGCTGAATAATGATGTTAATGATGATAGTAATTGAATTTTAATAATGCTAGTTCTTTGAATACTATTCGTAATTTTCAATATGTCATATTTTTCTGCATATAATCTGCAGATTGTATGTTTAAAAAGCTGTGAATTTTGTTATGCTTCGGATTATGTAAGATTTTTTTTCTACTGCAAAGGCCAATCGTAAAATTTTCTAAAAAATGCAAAATTTTAAGGTGGGGAATAACAGACAGCATTAATTGCTTTATCTGAGATTAAACCTCTGATGTCCATGTGCAATATTTTATTTTGGCATTTTATTTTCAATGTTAGTTCACAATTGTTTCCGAAATTCATAAGGTTTTTTCACGAACAATTTACAGAACTTGATTTTTCCCCCACAAGTGATTGATAGAATTAGGGTTTTTTTAATTTTATTTTTTCAGCAATTGATGAATTTTGTGATATTCTAAAATTTGCGATTAATTTCCAGAATCTTTTGATGATTTTCATGATTAATTTCTTAATTTTTGATGTAGTTTGCAATTAATTTCTGGAATTCATTGATGAAATTTTTTGTGATCGATTGACAAAATTTACAATTTTCTCCATGACCGAATGATGCATTCACAATTTTTTTCTATGATCATTCCAGGAAATTAATCATTTTATTCCTCATTCATTTGAGGAATTCACGGCATGTTTTCCTGACTTATTGATAAAATTTGCATTTTTTCCATGCAATCAATTGATATTGATGAAATTTAGTTTTTTTTAAGCATTTGATGAAATTTGCAATTTTATTCTGCAATTGATTGACAAAACTCTCTATTTCTGTACTGGGATTGTTTGATGAAATTCTCTAATTTTCTCCTTCTTCTTTTTTTTCCCCCCTTAACCTATTGGCAAAATTTAAGATTTATTTATAAGGGATATTTAAAATACTCGTTTTCTTAACAAAATTCTAAAATTTTTCCATAACTGTTTGATGAAGGTTACGAGTTTTTACTTAAGTGATTGAGTGAAATTTGCAATTTTAATCATGGGTCGTTTGACATTTTTTAGAGGGGGGGGGGGGGATCACACATCAACACATTTTTTTTATTACTGAGAGGTAGGGCATCCTCTTCCAGTTCTTTAAAAATAAGATTTATTGTAGTAAAAAACATACTAAATAAATATCATTTCTTTGCTTTGTTCTTCTTAACCACTTAACCGTCTGCCCCGAGATAAGTCGGGGGTAAAAGCACTGTTTCCCCATACCTGTCGCCGGTTAAGTGGTTAATCATGCCCATGCTTATGTGAGATATATCCAATATTGCATAGTATATTGTACAGTATGTGCAAAAAATTTTCTATGTGACTTAGAACAAATAACATTTGGATTATATGCAGGAAAATACAGTATTGCTTGCTTTATTTTGTAGTTTAGAAGTAAACAAACCGTTAATGCTTTGATAATTATTTTTCTAGATAAATAAATTTATTCAATTTTGAATCTTTGTTCTTTATTATTGCTTGCTGTAAAATTTCTTTTACTATTTCCATGTATGTTTTTTGTAATAAGTTTTTGTTATATGATACCTGTTTATTAAAATAACATGGCAATGTAACCTGGGTTTTCCAAATTAGTTCTGTACATCAATCAGTTTGTTTTGCATTTTTTTCCCCTCTAGAAATACATTTTTTTTTTTTTTTTTTTTTTTTTTTTTTTTTTTTTTTATATTGCCCACTAACAACACCAAAAAGCATTTTTACATGAAAAATATCAATTGTATATTTGAATGAAGTTTTGAAATTTATTAAAACTTCCTTATTAGTCACATGCCAGAAGTTATTGTACAAAGATTTTGTTTTTAATTCTGAATATTTCTGTTTATAAGCAAATAGTTTAGTTACATAGCTGCTAAAGTTTTATTTTCTTTATATTATTATTTTTTTTTTTTAAATTTATTGTTAGTGTTTTTTTATGTCATTGAAATGTTAGCCAAAAACGAATGCTATTGCATTAACTATTGTATTAACTATTTATATTGTTTTCGGTGTACTCAAATTAATCTTTTGTAATTGGGCTTTACACTATATACATTTCTTTTTTAAAAAGTCATGCTTTGAAAAAATAAATAAATAAATAAATAGTAAATTGCGATACAATTTTCAAACAAATTGTATTTGAAAGTTTTTTTTTTTTTCAAAACTACTTAGTGATGTAAAAATTGAGATTGTGTAATGTATAGAAGTAGCTAACTTTCGATAAAAGCAAAATTGGTTGTTCGGAATATTGTCAATATGATGTCAGCAATACTTTCAAACATATTTTTGCTTTATAACATAAATTATTATTGTGATTCTTTTATTTGCATAGAATTACTGTTAGAAATTAAAAATGCCATAAGGTTTTCTGTTATTAATTTTTCGTATAATATCCTTTCACTGAGTAGAAATGAGAACAAACTTGACAATCACAATAGCCAAAAAAAAAAAAAAAAAAAAAAAAAAAAAAAAAAAGGGGGGGGGGAGACAAAGAAAATGCAAGTTATAATATCAGTTTCAATTAATTCAATCAATCTATGAAAAATCATCAAATAATGAAATTTTCATTATTTAGGGCACTGTATGGAGATTCCTGTGAAAAGCCGAAATTGGAGAAAATCAACATATAACAAATATATAACCCAGACAGCAAAGGATGTCGAAATTTATATGGCCAGTTATCTGAATTATCAGCAGAATATCGGCAATCATCTACTGACATTATTATGATGTCCATAGGTCATACTCTGTTGGCATAGTCGAATACTAGTATCGGCAGGAAATCACATTATCTAATGGATTTGATTTGATAATATTTGCTCCAAAAATTTCACCGGTCTATTTTCCTGGGGCGACTATTGCCCAACAATTTGTATCCCTCGACAATGCCCCTTGCAGTTTCAGTTTAATTTCAAATCACATGATTGCCTGCTTCCTTTCAAGGACTTTCTCTCCCACCTTAATCCTCAATCTTCTTCCCCTCAAAATTCTTTTTAGGTTGCAAGCAAGGTCATTTTTAATCAGACTTTGAAGGGAGACGGACATGTAGAATTTATGTGACGCGAGGTAATGAGTATAATATTCTTAGTGTTTTCTTCAAAAATTAGTAATTATTCATCTTTCAAAAATAAACAATTGTTCGATATATACTGCAAGCATATCTAGAAATTTGAAAAAGTTTCTGTATATTTTTTATGGGAGTAGTTATTCATTCTTAAAAATTTGCTCGTAAAAACTGGCGAAAAAGGAATTATTTTTTGTGCAAAGGCTGTTTTTTTTTATTTGCATGAAAACATTTAAAATATTGAATATTTGGTGATTAATATTAAATCATTAAACAGCTATTTGCAAGTTTTTTTTTTTTTTTTTTTTTTTTTCTTTTTTGGAGTAGAATTCAGGAAAATATTAAAAACTGGCATTGTTTATCTTAAAATTCTTAATTTCTTATTCATGTGTTAAAAATATTGCCACAAGAATTTCTGAATGAGCAGATATGGCACATAATGAATATCTTTTATTTTCATTGGGAGGAGTTTGGGGGGGGTGGGGGGATAGGGCAAACCTAGGAAGAGGTAATAAAAAAAAAAATTCTTATTTTTTTTTCTTTTGGTGTAGGGAGGGGAAGGGGGGGAAGGTTATGGAAACTCTACTTATTATCAAGAAATTTCAATGCATTTGAGGAAAAAAAAATAAGAACTTTGTTTCTTTTCTAAATTTAATGCTTAGTAGAAAATATGAAACTTTTTAATTTATTATTAGTTTAAATTTGATTAAAGTCTTAATGTTCTAAAGTATTTTGACAATTAAAAAATATACATTTTTGCCGGTTTTTACAAAAATGATATGCCAAATTTATTATTTCAACTAATCATTTATATAATTTTACTTTAAAAGGGCAAAACTATAATTTGGTAATATAAATTTTTCTTTTTATTTATTTTTTCTTACCTTTTTTTCTTTTCTTTCTTTTTTTGGGGGGTAGGGGGAGGAAGATTTATGGAAACTACTAATTGTCAAGAAATTTGATGCATTTGAAGAAATAAAATAACTTGTTTTCTTTTCTAAATTTAACGCTTTGCAGAAAACGTGAAATCTTTAAATTTATTATTAATATATTATTACTTTAAATATCACTAAAGTTCACTTAGTGTTCTAAATTATTTTGGTAATAAAAAAAATATATTTTTTTACCAATTTAAAAAAAAAAAAAAAAAAGCTAAATTTATTATTTCATACTAATCAATTATATAATCTTACTTTAAAAACAGATTTGATGCACATAATTGTTTTAATATTCAAAATGTTTTATTCTTGTCTACATACATTATTTTCGGTTTATTAAACTGAGTTACACAAAATATATATATATATATATATATATATATATAATCTTTATACCAAGTATTTGAAGTAAGAGTACAACGGTGTATTTGATTACGTTTTATGTATTAAAACATTTTTTTAAGCATTAATGACTATTCATTATTCCTAAAAATCAATAGATAAAATTTCCTTTAATATCTAGACTTGCTTTATATTATTTATCAGGCTGTCATTTATTTTATATATTTTTAGATCAGGTTGTACTAATTTATGTAGAAAATTTGCTAAGCAATTTATATTTACCAAAAAATTATTTTAACTTGTATTAATTTCAAAGTCACAGATTAATAATCCAAAAGTAGAAAAAGTAATACACATGTATGTGTGTGTATATATATATATATATATTACTTTAGCACAAAGCAAATTTTTAAAGGGTGGTGTTTTCACAGATATTAAATCGCAAGAACAAATCTGTGTAGTTCTTTTTTTTTTTGGGGGGGGGGGGGGGGTTGAAAAAAACCAAGAAAACTGCATGAATGCAGTAGTCATAAAAGAGGTTGGCAATACATCCAAAACCTGTGCATACAATATTAGGATCCTACGATCCTCAGATAGTTTGCTGCACAGCCAAAAAAACTTCCTGTCGATTTCAGGAAATGAGGTTGTGCAGACAAAATATAGTCAGGTTAGGATATTTGGTAGGCCTTCGGCCGGGGATTATTTGCTCTTTGGGCAGTGAAAGACCGAATATTTATATATATATTATGCTAACGTATGTGGCACAAAAATCACGATTTTTTGTTAATTGTTTAATGGCAACATCCAAATGAAACACATGAGTTACTGTGCAAAAGTCCTTTGGTAAAATTTAGACTGTGGTAAATTGGATTTATTTATGTTTTGTTCCTTCACTGCAATTATAGAGCTTCAAAGTATTATTATTATTTCTGTTCTTTTTACTTTAAAAAAATAATAAAAGGCATGAATTTTCAACATTTTAGTTTCAAATTAAATTTATGTATTATAAATGATATGAGTGAAAGGATTATATTAAAATGATTAATGAAATACGAAAAAATGCCACAAGTACAATATTTGGCGATTTATTATCTCCCCGGGCTAGCATAAAAGTACTGTGTTCTTGATTTGTCAGCATAGATGTCATATATGCACCACATTGGTGCTTTTTTCTGACGCCAATTTGCCAAAAACTTCGTTTTCAAATAATAATTACATATATATTTTTTACTAATTTGTATTATTTTAAAAAAGAAATAATTACAAAAAGTTTAATTAATAATTATAGAATAAAACAATTTATATCATTTTTAAAAAGAAACTGAAAGCAAACCAACAGTTTATTAATAAATAAATAACAATAGCCGGGTTACCAAGTGAGACACATGTAATTGTCATTTTTTTTGCAATCACGCCAATGTGGTGCATATGGCATCTGTGTCTATTTCTCTAGCAGAATCTTCTAATTTGGAAAAAAAATTGAACAATTAAAAAATATTATGAATAAAAGCAATATGATTTAATGCCTAGTATACATTCATGGGAGACCAAACTGGTCACCAAGGGCAGCTAGTTTGATCATCACTGATGCATGTCAACAAGCACAGATATGCTTTGGTGCATGTTGAACAGAGAAGCCAAGGGTTTAACAAACAGGAGATGAGTCTCTCGCTAAAACCATTGTTCTGTTGCTAGTGAGTCAACTTTGTTTGACTTATGCAAAGTTTGATTGTGGTGATTTTCTTAAATTTTATTTTTCTTTTTGATATTCTTAATTTATAGTCAATGGATACTACAGCGAATCATCATTTTTATTTGTTTATTTATTTTGCTGAAAAGCTAAATGCATTAATTATGAGTAGTACAAGAAAACAATTCCTTTTATTTTTTCAAGAAAAAAATGCTAAAATGCTGTCATAAATGATTTCTACTAAAATTAAGTGCAGCATAAAAGAGGTTGCAGCAACCTTTGCATTACAGATGATAAAATATTTTGACATTTAAAAAATTAATGAGAAGAAAAGTTTATTGTATTTTGAACTGCGAAAAACGAATGTACACTGCTAAAAATTTGCAACATTCTGTTCAGTCATTCAATCATTTTTATTAAAAATAGTTACACAATCATAATTTAACCTTATACTGACCATATTATTGCTCATTTTATGAGTGCAGCTAAATTGCAATCAGATAATGGTAGGGAATTCAGTAATCATATCATATCCAAACTATGCTCTATGTTAGGGATGCACAACCTGTGGCCCGCAATGGGTTAACGTGTGGCCCGGGAGCTCTGTCAATTTTCACCTGGGAAAAAATTGCAATTTTTGTGCATATGTGATAGGAAAAAATCGTAAATTTCGTCAATTTTCTGTGGGAAAATATAAATTTTTGTCACTTAAGAATAGCAAATTTCATTGATCGATACCGAAAAATCTCGAATTTCATTGATTAAGTATGGAAAAAAGGGAAATTTGTCGAAGAGGCTTGTAAAAATCACAAGTTTCACTCGTCAGATATTGAAAAATCGCGAATTTTGCCCACGAAGTTAGGAAAAAAATAGCAAATTTCCCCGATCAGGCACAGAAAAATCGCGAGTTTTGTCAATCAGGCATAGAAAAATCATGAATTTTGTCGGTCTTACGCAACGTACATTTCGCTGATCAGGCAAGAAAAAAATCGTCAATTTTGTAGATGATGCTCGAAAAAATTGCAAATTAAATTCATCGGTTGCAAAAAAAATTGCATGTTTTCTCGGTTTATCGCATGAAAAAAAAAACAAAAAAAAAACGCGAATATCGTTGATCAGGCATAGACGAAAAAATTGCAAATTTCGTTCATAAAGCACGGAAAAATCACAAATTTATCGATGATGCGAGGAAAAAATAAAAATTAGTTAATAGGCTGCGAAACAATCGTGAATTTCATCAATTTATCCAGAGAAAAAAAAATCGCGAGTTTCATCTTACCGCGTAAAAAAGTGATATTCGTCAGTTAGTTACAAAACTAGTAAATTTCGTTGATCTGGCGCGAAAAATGCGTATTTCTTGAATTAAGGGTAAAAAAAGTGCACATTTCATCGATCGGACACGGAAAAATCGCGAGTGTCATAGATCGAATTCCAAAAAATCGCAAATTTCATTGATCGGAGACGGGAATATTGCGAATTCTGTTGATCTGTCGCGTAAAAATTACGTCGATTAGGCTCTAATAAAACCTCAAATTTCCTCCATCGGGAGAAGAAAAATCGCTAATTTCCTCGATCGGCTGTGGAAAATCGCGAAATTTGTCGAACAAGCTAGAAAAATCGCTAATTTCGTTGAATGGCTTTGTAAAAATTATAAATTTCGTCATTCAGGCGAGAATTTCGTAATTTTCCAAATTCGTAAAAATTGTAAATTTTGTTGCTCAGGCGCCGGACATTCACGAATTTTGTTGATTAGGCTCGAAAAAAAAATGTGAATTTTATTGATCATGCAAGGAAAAATCGCGAATTTCGTAAATGAGCTTTGAAAAATCGCGAATATCGTTGATTAACTTTGTAAAAAAACGAATGTTGTTGATCAGGCAAGGAAAAATCGTGAATTTCATCGATCAGCTTTGTATCATCGTCAGCTTCGATCATCTTCGTAAAAATTGCGTATTTTGTCGATCAGGCTCGAAAAAATTGCGAATTTTGCCGATTATGCGAAGAAAAGTTGCCTATTTTGTCAATCTTGCGAAGGTAAATAGCGAATATTGTCGATCATGCAAAGAAAAATCGTAAATTTCATCGATCGGTTTCGTAAAAATCGCAAATTTTGTCGATCAGGCGCAGAAAAATGCCTAATTTCGTCAAACGGCTTCAGAAAAATCGTGTTTTTGACAACGAGGTTCGAAAAAATCGCTAATTTGGTCGATCAGGTTCGGGAAAATCGCGAATTTCGTCGATCAGGTTCGGGAAAATCGCAAATTTCGTCGATCAGGTTGGGAAAAATCGCGAACTTCGTCGGTCAGGTTCGGAAAAATCGCGAATTTCGGCGATCAGGTTCGGAAAAATCGCGAATTTCGCCGATCAGGTTCGGAAAAATCGCGAATTTCGTCGATCAGGTGCGGAAAAATCGACAATTTTGCCGATCATGTGAAGAAAAATCGAGAATTTCGTTGTTCAGGTGCGGAAAAATTGTGAATCTCGTCGATCATGTGAGGAAAAATCACTAATTTCATTCATCAATCAGCTTTGTAAAAATAGCGAATTTTGTTGATCAAGTGCGGAAATGAAGCAAATTTTCTCGATCGGCTTCATAAAAATTGCAAATTTTGTCGATTGGTTTTGTAAAATGTGCAAATTTGGTCGATCAGGCGTGAAATAATTACAAATTTTATTGATTAGGCACAGAAAATCGGGAATTTTGTTGTTCAGGCACGAAAGTTCTCGTTGATCGGCTCCTTCTCCCTCTTTCGTTCATAAAGTTCACATTTTTTTATGTACCAGCAATTTATGCTTGTTTTTTAGAGCTTTTAATAAAATAAAATTTACTCTCCTGAAAAATGTCAAATGCATCTTGAAAATAAACCTTGCTACAATTGTTGTATATAAACTAAAATCTGCTGATATATCCTTACCATGTGAATTGGATATTTTGACTGGGTACGCAAACTTAAAGGGGTAACACCCCCCGCCACTTCCTTCTAAAATCATATTTTTTATCCGATTATAGGCCATAGGTGACCTCCTTGAAATTTGATTTATCAAATTATCTCCTTATTATTGATGTGGCCCTTCACTTGAAAAGGTTGTGCACCTCTACTCTATGTGGAAAGAGGTTAAGGTACTTCATGGATAAGGTAGTTCAACTACAGCTTATTCGATAAATGGAAGGCAAAGTTATACACACTGACACTGCAAAAGAAAGTGTTCCACAAATAAATGCAGTTTTAAAAGCAAGGGATTCTTATGCAATTCAAAGTGTCATAAAAGTTTAAGTTGCAATAAAAAAGATTTCAATTAAGTTTTTTATTGACATTATTTTTTTCTCATTTAGAATCTGCGATTTGTTTTAAATTCAACAGTTTATTTTCACATGTTGTTACTTAAGCTTCCAGCTATTTTGACACAGATATGTTTTAATAATAAAGTATGATTCATAAGTCCAGACGGTATAAATTCCATTTTTTTTATTGACTAAACTTAAAATCTTGCTGCTTAACATTTATCAAAGTACAACTGCATTATTGTTACTTATGCATGCTCTTATCGTTATAGAGATGGAAAGCAATATCAAAGATCTCTTCTTCTCACATTTGAATGAAAAGCTAACCCCCCCCCCCCCAAAAAAAAAAAAAAAAAAAAACAAAAAAAAAAAACAAATTGTCTATTAAATCTATCATGTCTTTAAATTCTCCATCTATATCTGTCTATTTAAATATTGTCTTTAAATTCTCCAGGGTTAGTCCCACAGTGAAAACTCTTCTACAGAATGACGATGCCTTCTTCTCATGGTACCTGATCACTGCTTTCAGCACAAAAAAGTTATGTCACCCTTTTGATGTTTTAGCTCATCTGAAATATGGAGAAGAAAATGCAAATCTCCCATTTATTCAACATTCACCATTAGTACATGATGAATGTCAACATTTGTCAATGTAAGTTAGAAATAAGGATATTTAGTGAATAATTTTGGGACGTACACCAAGCGACTATGTGAATGTTTACATTCACTGGTGAAAGTTGTCATTCTCCAGATTTTGGTCTTTCACAGTAACATATATATTCACATATGCAGTACACATTATAGATATTTGTGAAAGACAGGCTTGCAGATTAATAATACTGAAGTATTCAGCAATAAAAGATAATAAACTCAATGATTTAATGAACGTGATATTCCAAGCGAGACTCATGTGATGATGCGTGAAAGAACGAGGTGTTCTATAGATTTCAGCGATGGCGAGTTTGGTGGATTTTTAACACAAAGCTCAGGGAAGCTTTTTTATACTGAATATTATTCAGTTCTACTGTTATTTTTGAATGTTACATATATATTTTATGTCTATTAAACCCTTTTATATTTTCAAGAATATTAGTTTTGCTTAAATCATAAGTTAATCACTTAATATCCCACAAGTTTTGGGGGCTCGGCCGGGATTTGAATGACTTGGATTTGAATTTTACTACAGATGCTATTTTGTGCTAAGAAGAAAAAAGTCTACGAAGAAAAATGTTTTTTTTTTTAAACCAAAACATATTATATATAAAAAGGAACTGTTTATCATATGTGTAATAATTAGAAATTATCCGTTATCAAGCTTGCAAGATAGTGCAATATTTTGTTTTGTTGAAGTGTAAAGAAAAATAAATAATGTCCATTCTATATAAAGCTAGGAAGGCTGATTTGCTAACATTGTGTGATGACCTAGGTATAGTTGTGCCTCAGAGTCCAAGAATTATTGATTTGATAAAGTTGGTGACTGAATAGAAGGATTATGAAGAAAATTTTGTAAAAGTTCGACTTGAAGTCATTGCCGCGAAGAGAATAGAAAAGAAACAAATGAGAAAGAAGAAAATTTAATTAGTAAGAAAAGATTGAATGAAAGAAACGAGACATCACAAACAGGACGAATGAATGACCTAAAAGAAAAATGCAGTTTATGTGCACACACCCATGAAAATAAAAATGAAACGAGGAAAGTTGAAAAATATTATAAACGGAAAAACACAAGGGAAGAAAGAAATATTGAAGGAGTTAATGCAAATAAACAGAAATTTATCAGAAATTACAAGAAGCGTGATTACAATGATAGAGATGAAGAAAAGAAATATTATTCGAGAAATAATTTTAATAGAAAATGTCACACATGTGAAAATCGGAGAAAATATTTAGGGGAAAGAAAACTTGAAATTTTTGAAAAAGAAAGCGTTGAACCGTGTGAAAGGAATAATAAAACAAGCATCAAAACAAATTTTAATGGTCCGCGTAGAAATCTATATTTTTGGAGTAATGGTAATTATAGAAAGCAATTTAACATGATGAAAAAAGTACCTAACAGATATGAATTAAATGATCTCGTGGTAATCCAAGAAACGCATTATGGGACAGGACTGAAAAAGGAAAAATTCCATGGACCAAATAAAAACATTAAACTAAAGTCACATGATAGTTATTATGCAAAGAGAATTGGAGACCATGATGGACAACAAGATATTCATTACTACAGAATACACCAAGACGTGGGGTAATGCATCTGCATAACGTGAGATGTTTTTGTTTTATGTTTACTTGTTTTGTTTGTGTAAATTTGTGTCTAAATTTTTATAAGCAGCTGGTGAGGTCGCCAGGAACATCAGGATGACCGAGAATGTGGGTATAAAGGATGTAGTATTCAGCAATAAAAGATAATAAACTCAATGATTTAATGAACGTGATATTCCAAGCGAGACTCATGTTATGATATGTGAAAAGAACGAGGTGTTCAATAGATTTCAGCAATGGCGAGTTTGGTGGATTTTTAATTAAAAGCTCAGGGAAGCCTATTTATACTGAATATTATTCAGTTCTACTGTTATTTTTGAATGTTACGTATATATTTTATGTCTATTAAACTTTTTTATATTTTCAAGAATATTAGTTTTGCTTAAATAATAAGTTAATCACTTAATATCCCACAATACTTTACTATATTATGAAAAATTTTGTAAAGAATCTTTTCAAGACAATTCTCAAAGTATTTTTTAAAGATTAATTGAAATACTATTATTAAATTATAACAAAAAATATATATATATTTTGATAAACTATAGAATATAATAAAATGTTAGGCTTATAATTCAAACTAGAGGTACAACAAATAGTGTTTTTAGCCAAATACTAAATATTCAGCAGAAGATAAGCTGAATGGTAACTGTTAGGCCGAACACTTTTATATTTGAGTTTAAAACCATTAAAAAACTAAACAATTAAATAACAATGGCCCCTTTTGGTGAATTTTTTTCAAATTCAAGGAGAATCTGCTAGCCATAGCCAAGCACTTAGATAAAAAACTTGGTTCAATTCTATGGATAACTTCAGACACTTTTTGATGGTACAGTATTGAAAATAGCACAAAAATCACTATTACAGCACCCCCTTCTGGCAGATTTTTTTCCATATTCAAAGAGGACCTACTAGTCATAGCTTAACCTTTACATAAAATTTTTTGTTCAATTCTACGCATAACTTCATTAAAATACAATATTGAAAATCGCGCAAAAATTGTTACTAAGCACCCCATTTTTCAGAATATTTCAAAATTGAAGGAAAACCTGCTTGCCACAGCCAAATACGTAGACAAAAAATTTTGTTCTATTCTATGCATATCTTCATTCATTTTCCGATGGTACAATGGTGAAACACGGACTGACAGACAGACATTTTGTATAAACATGCTTTTTGGAATGTCTGATCCCTAAAATATCTTAATCCATCAAAAACCAGAAGTGGGACAAAATTTCAATTAATACTTTCTTCTATTGAAAACAGAAGAAAGTAAAAAGAAAGCAGCTTTTTTTTTTTTTTTTTGTTATACTAATAGAAACAAATATAGTTCAAATGAAAAAAAAGAACCTCCAATACTAATCAGGAAAGCACCTTATCATTAATAAACCTGTGTACCAAACTTGAAGCAAATCAGATAATTGTGCATGGAAAATCCATTTATTTAAATTAAGGGGAAGATTAGTCCCCAGTCCCCCCTCATTTAGTTGACACATTAAGTGCCATGTTAGTCACCAATAACTGAAACTGAACTTTCCGTCTAGGCCATGTGTCTGACACTGTAAAATCTATATATAAAAAAGAAAGTCTGGATTTCATATTAATCAACACACAACCCAAACTAATGAACTTAAAACCATGAAAATTGGGACAAAATACTTCTTATGATATTGAATGCCACAAAGAAAGATTTTTTTTTAATTTCTGCTCCTAAGGGGGTAAAAAAGAGAACAAAGTTTGAAAAAATTCATTAATAATCTGATTTTATAAACTAATATCATACTTTAGTGTATTTTTGTATGCTGAATTGAACGGTAGTACTAATTAAATTATTTTATGTTCAACAGTTTGTGAGATATTTCATGTTTTTCTAAGCTGGCTGTTGTCTTTGGCGCCTAAATCTCAAAATATCAAACATTCCATGTGATAATTCATTCATATAGTACATTGGTTACTGTAGTAAAAAAATAAATTAAAATTAAATCTTTTTGTTAATTCTGTTGGTTAAAGAATTAAGACAGATGTATAAAATAAAAAAATAAATACAAACGCCTTGAAAAAGAAAGAAAAATGTTAGATTTTCTTTAAAATACGAGGAAGAAATTCAATAAGAAATTAACAGATGTCATAATGAATCAACATACCTTATTTGCATGAAATGGCATTTTTTTCTTGACATTATAACCCCACTTTTGTATACCGTATTTTCGGGAATACCCGCCGCACCCACCGTAAGCGCCGCACCAATGACAATCTGTTAAAAAAAAAAGTACATCGACGTAAGCGCCGCACCATCGTAAGCGCCGCACCCAAGCTGCTGATATTTATACAGTATAAATCTCTAAATTCCGAAATCGTTCGTAGACGCGGCTTTTAGTTATTTCCGAATTTTAGTGATCTTCAAAAAACAACTTTAAAATGTAAGTAAAAATTATTGAAAATCATCATTAAAAAAGAAAAAAAATCACATATTTATAAAAAAAAATCATAAATGGCACATTAAGTTATTTAACAGCAAAGCCAAGCATTTAATCTTATTAAAATTAAATATACACAGAGCATTTTCACGATTACGATTTTATTTATATGTTAGTATTTAGTTGCTTTAATTTAGGCCTACTGGTCATTACTTTTTCCCCAATTACAATGATATTAGCTCAATCTCTGTAATAAAATTCCTTTGTTCCAGGCCTAATATTTTATATAAACTGTTTATGAATTTTTCTGTTGATATTTCTTTGTTTTCTTATTTTACTATATCAAGATAAATAAACTTGGAAATGAATTAGAAGAAATGATTGGTACGGCCATCTGTCGGCAAAATGCAGAATATAATCTAGATTATACTAAAAAGTTAAATACATTTTTGGTGCTGCCATCTGTCGATAAGATAGGATAACTGAACTATATAAATATAAAACATTTGATGATCATTTATGCTATCTGTATTTGAGGTTTCCAGATTTTAGAGACTGTTACAGTATATAAAATATTTTCACTTGAACAGTTAAAAAAAAAAAATTTTTTTCACTTAAGTGCCTAAAAAATATATTTAAAATGTAAAGAAATATCGTATAGAGACACTGACGAAAAAAATAAAATAAATAAAATAAGCTGTTGAAGAAAAAAATCATTGGACGAAAGACACTTAGATTTAATGTATGCAAATGCCTTAAAAACTGTAGTAAAAATATTACTGAAAAATGTGATGTAATAAAGCGTATTGCTATAAGAAAATATTTTTTAAATGCATACTAGTTTATGTTAACTCCTCAGATTACTGCAAAAAAAGCAACATTTTGTCACTGGATCAATAACAAACAGAGAAAAATATAATAAATATCAGAAACTTATTTATAATATTATAATCTTACCTGTAAATATTGCAGAATCATTTTTCCCTTGACTGTTGATTTATTATTATTATGTATTTGTTTTTCAATTTAATAACGTTTCCTATCACTGATCCGTTATAAATAGCAGGTATGTAATTTTAATATTAAGATTTCAATTTTTTGTAATATTTATAAAATTTTCTAAAAAAATATTGGATTACATATAATAAGAGAACACTACTTCAAAATATCTTTAAAATATGAAAAATTATTATTGGAATGAAGTGAAAATATAGAAAAAAATATATACAAGATTTTATCAACATGTTTAAAAATCTTCAAATCCATCAAAATCGGAATTTTCACTGTCGGAATTAAATAGTTCTAAAAATTGTTTATCAGTTAATACGTCACAATTTTCATCTTCACTATCATCAGATTCAGATGAATCATCACTAACTGTATTTTCTATGATATTGGCTGCTTTGAAGCCCGACATAATAGTTTTAGCACTAATGTCTTTCCATGCCGATGAAACCCACGACGCTACTTCTTCGTAAGTGGCTTTGCGCATTTTTCCAGAATTTGTAAATGAATGTAGCCCTTCCATCATCCATTTTTCCCACAGTTTTCTTACTTTGGACTTGAAAGATTTATTCACAGCCAAGTCAAGAGGCTGTAAAACTTTAGTTAATCCGCCAGGGATTATTGCTGGCTCGGCTGAGACTTTTTTCAAAGCAGTTTTTACGGAATCACCTTTGTGGGCACTCATTGAGTCCATAATAAGAAGCCCACTAGGCTGAAAAAAAGAATTTTTTCTTTTCCTCCACACTTCCGCCAGCCACTCATACATGATTTCCTCCGACATCCATCCCTTTTCGTTACACCGTATTACGACGTCGGAAGGAAAATTTGCCTTAGGCATAGTTTTGCGCTTGAAAATAATTAGTGGTTTTAATTTGTCTCCATTCGCAGCGCAAGCTAAAACACAGGTAAATGAGGTTCGCTCATTACCAGTTGTTACGATGCCGATTGTTTTTTCCCCAATGGTGTTAACAGTTCTACTGGGGGGGCAATCAAAAGTTAATGGAACTTCATCCATATTAATAATCTGTGCTGTTGAAAAGTTGTTTTCCTTGATTTTTTCAGCGACATACTTTAAAAAAGATGCTTTTGTCTTTTCCCAATCTGCAGGCAGTTCTTGTCCCACAGTTGTTCTGGTTCTTACAGACAAATTATTTCTCGACATGAACCTAAAGCACCAGTTGGGACTACCTTTAAAATTTGTAAATCCCATGTTCGATGCCATAATCCTCGCTTGAAACCGTATCTGAACAGTTGAAACGGGCATTCCTTTTTCCCTTTGCTCCTTTACCCACTTGGCTAAATTTCTCTCCAGATTTGGCCAAACAACAACGCCACTTCTTCGTGCCCTCTTAGATTTTGGCATTTCCTTCAAAATAGATTTTTCAGCTCTCCATCTCCTTACGCAACGCTCATCAACTCCATATTCTCGTCCTGCAGCACGATTACCTATTAGCTCTGCCTTATCAACCACAGCAAGCTTGAAAGCGGCGGTGTAACTTTTTAACTTTTTGGGAGCCATTTTCACTTGAAAAAAAAAATAAATAAATTGCTTAAATAAGAGCGTCAGACAAAAAGAGCAGAACAGTACCGTAAAATAATTCTCAGCTAAAAAGAAAAAAAAAACGTGTTTGTAGTACGCAATTAAAATCCAATCGGAAATAGGCGCAATTACTTGCGCCAATGAGAGGAGCGCAGCAGGATGCTAGCTTCCTCCCTAGCATCTTTTCCTAGTAGCGTTCAATTCTAAGTGCTCTTTCCACAGACTTCTAGTTCTTTCCACAAAGTTCTAAACTTTTCTTCGAATCTTGGTCATCCTTGTGTAAATGCGGTTTAGGTTCCCTTAGAAAGACCCCCCACGGAGGGCACTTATCCTAGGGCCTATATCCCTCCTGCAGATAATCGGCCGTCATAAATAACACTATTAACACCACAAAGTTCTAGTTCTTTCCAGCAAAAATCCGTCAGATTTTCGATCAAAGACTTTTTCAAATTAATTTTAGTGTAGGATTTTTTTTTTTTTTTTTTAAGTTAAGATATTATTTCAGTCACACACAAAGACCTCCTTAATGCTAATCCTATGGATGAAATTTATAAAGATATCGTGTTTGCATTTCAATATTTTTAAATGATTTTTGGGCATTGGATAGTTCAAGTCCATCTATATGCAGATCGTTTTATACTTTTTCGATTTTGAAGATTGTTTTCACTTTCGAAACCGACTCCCAAAATGAAAGTGCCCTCATTGAAAAATACCTGTAAGCAAAAAGCGAAAAATGTTCTTTCTACAAATCTATCAGAGTTAATCAATGCAAAAATCATTTAAAAATATTTAAATTCAAACGAAATATCTTTATAAATGTTTCCCATAGGATTAGCATTAACGAGCGGGTCGCTTGACTGAAGTAGCCTCTTAACGAAAATATGATACAGTTGAACCTCAACATTTTAGAATCAGCGGGATCACGGCGATACCGTATTTTCGAGATCTGTTAAAAAATAATTTTAAAACAATATCATGCCCCCCCCCCCCCCCCAAAAAAAGCAACTTTTTCCTCAGTGTAAAGAAATGACGATCAAGTAAATTGGTGAAGTAAATAATAAAATACGAATTACATTGAAACACAGCACATATGCTAAAATTAAATTACACATGTTAAACCACAATTGATTAATAAATATATATATAACCATTGTATAATACTACAAATCATTATCCACAGCGAATACAATCCACAATTGTTTATCATGCCTGCGGCAAAAAAGCGATTCTTAAATAGCTTACAGCACTACAAATTCCTTTATATAAATATATACCTGCATATCTTTATTTAATATTTTAACTATTGATAATTGATTTAATGATTCCTTTTGTGGTAGATTAGTTTATTTTTTATTTGGTACATACGCATCTATCCTTGTTCATTTACAAAAATTTTGTAAGTTTAAATATTTCTTGCTCAAATTTAGACTTTATATTCATCTTAAGTTATTTCGATGATTATATTATGTAGATATAAATTAAGAAAAGAAAAAAAAAATCCACAAATCCACTTAGCGTAAAAAAAAACTATTTTCGTTCTTTTTTTTTCTATTGTATTCAAAGAAACAAAACAGAAGCAATGCGATATTAGGCGACTTACGCATCAAGGTCAAAGGGCAACATGTCCGCACATTGAGTCATGAAGAGGATGAGGAGAAAAGGTGACTTTAAATAACCAGTGTCTCTCTCTCTTTTTTTTTTATTAGCAGAAACAAGAGATAACAAAATTGCACGTTTGCTTTATAGTTATAAATACTTACTTGAGTGCTTTTATTAGGCACTTCTTTAAAAATAAACATAGTAAAAGGAAAAAAAAGGATAAAATAAGTAGTTTTGTTCAGAACTTTTCGTACGAAACAATTTTTAACCATATCATAGTAAAAATTAATCTATTGAAAAAATTCACTTGGATGATGCGGATATTTTAAATTTTCCGGGTGCCGGATTGTTATTTTTATTTATTAATTATTATTATTATTTTATATGGGCCGGACCGAGCTGATCCCCCCCCCCCCCTATAGATCGGACTGCTTCACTCAAGTAAAAACATCTACTCGCTAATGTTAATCCTATGGATTTTTTTTTTTTTTTTTTTTTCAAATGCGTTTGCATTTCAATATGCTTAAATGATTTCTTTGTATTTTATATCTGAGATGTTGATCCCTAAGAAGACACCTTTTCGATTTCGTTTACAGATGTTTTTAGTGGTATACTTTGACTTTTAGAACCAGTTTCGAAAGTGAAAGTATACTAATAAAAAAACCTGTAAACAAAATCGAAAAAGTAAAGACTCTTTGTGGAGATTGACTTCCGTTATCCAAAGTAAAAAATATCATTTAAAAATAATGGAATGAGAATGACACTTTTTTTTTCTTTGAGATTAACATTAGTTAGCCGATGTTTGCACGTGGGTGAAATAGCCCTTAAAGTTGCCAAGTTAACATCGACTCGTGTAGCACATTTAAACTTATTCTTGCAAAGTCATATGCATTGAAAATTGTTTATATTCTATTGGCTTCTTTTAAATGTTTATCACGGAAGTCGGCCTTTTATTATTTTTTTATTATTCGCCAGGCCCGTTTTTGTTGTTTACCACCTGAATTAACTCATTTGGGGGAAAAAAAACTTGCTGATTCGACCGGTTTCAAAGTTTGGATTATTTTTGCCGGATAGAAAAAGAGTGAGTTATTGAAAAAAATAAAGAAAAATCTTGCTCTCTAAAGTTTTTACTATGTATAGGAAGTCTATTTCAAAAGAGTTCTATACCGGGATTTGAGCTCTCTTTGGGCAGTTTTATTTTCTAACTGGAAGGAGGATCATTAGAAGAAAAAAAATGTGACAGCTGTACATTCCAATATCCTACAGGTAAAATCATTAATAGATGAGGGGAAAATATAATAATTTTTAACATGAGAACCGGTGAGACCAACATTATTTTTGAATAATGTTGATTGTTTAAAAATAAACAACTAACGCATCACGGACACCTGCGGTTGAGAGACGTTTTCAAATGTTTTGATACCAATTTGAGAGCATATAATTGTTGATTAAACGAAAAAAAAGTGTCAAAATCATTTGACAAAAAAAAAAAAAAAAAAAAAAAATCATCGTACCCGCCGCCCCGGCGTAAGAGCCGCACCTACAATATTTTATACTTTTAAACTCGTATGCGCCGCGGCTCATACGCCCGAAAATACAATATTAATTAAACAATCGTTTTGTTTGTTTCTAAAATGTTTTGTTTTATTTTATTTACATATTGAATTAAAAAATAACATACTATGGATTGTATTCTTTCAGTTCAAGACTATAAAAAATATTATTTTACCTTAGGTGATGTCACAGAAATGCTGTCTATCATACTTATTGCATGCAGGTGATAGCAGAAAATTTTGTTTATGCTTAGAAGAGTATAAATAATTTAACATTTGTTTCAATTTAATAATCTATAAAGAAATGGATCTTATCTTTCCTTTCTGTTCAAGGCTATAAAAATTGTCATTTTACTATCCATTATAGCAAGGTATATGCAATTAATAATCAAAAATGAGGTTTTTGCCAAATTGGCATAAAATTGGCATAATTGGCTAGACTTCATTGGCATAATGAAGTCTAGCCAAACCTAGTACATATATGACATCTGAGAGCAATGTGTGTATGACTTAAAAATATTTTTCAATGAAGGAATTAGAATTTAAATAATATCTGGCGATTTATCTTGGATAAGAAGAAAAAAGTTGGTACTTTTATATCAGCCATGCACAAATGTCGTCAAACACATTTTTCAAATTGTTAATAGCAGTAGTTACATGTAGCTTATGTATATTAAAACAAGTATTTGATTTGAGTTATGGCATTATTTCTTACTGCTTTTCTTTGTAGTTTTAAAACTATAACTAGTATAAGACAAGTACAGTGAAATCTCACTCTGAAAAACTGTAACCTCTGAATGCCAGTCATGTGTTAGTGTTACCGAATTTCTTCCACAAAAATAGCACTGACTAAAACTGGACTGCACTAAATTTCAGAAAAACAACTATCCCACAATATTTTTTTACAGTTATATTTTAACTACAACTGAGTCTGAGATTGCAAAGAATTTAAACTCTAAGAGATAAGTTGAAAATTATTCAGGATAGCAAGTGTACAAAAATAAGCTGAAATATATAAATGTGGAAGTAATAAATAAATTACATTCTAAAAAAAGTTACTTTTGTTTTGAAAATATGTTTCAACGTGTACAGTCACAGCAAAAATAATCTTGACATTTGCGATTTCAGATGTTTCGTTAAATATCTAGAAATATATATGAGGAATAGGGTGGAGCGAAAAAAATTATTTTTGAAAAATAAAAAACGGGTAGGTGCCATAAGTTGCCTTTATACTAGTACATCAACTGTGTGAAATTTTACCGCTGAAAAAAAAATGGCTTGAGTCTACGCTTTTGCTTTAAAAATTGAAATTTTGGGTAAAATTTGTCATTTTTTGACATTTTTTCGAAAAAAATAAATTCCTACAGAGCGGGTTATTATTTAAAAGTGTTACTTAAACTTTTATATTTATCTGCTTAACATATTTAAACTATAAAACAGTATCTTTATTTCGTGTAGCTGGAGCAAAACAGACAATTTTTGGTAAGAAAACAGCATTACCACGCTATTGGGACATACAATGAATTGTTGTTTTTAATACAGCTCTTCTTTTCAAAACTACCTTGGACATACGTCGTGGAGGTGGCTGTAAGTCATATACCATCCGTCCCAACTATTTAATCATCTTAGTACAATGTTTTATTTATATATTGATTTGAGATTTTCTTTATCAAAATTTGGCATGTTTTCGATGCATCCACCTAGTTTATCTGTTCTTTGTATCTACATGCTGCTGAGACTAATGTATACTTTTACAACTTATAAAAAAAATGACAAGCAGAGTAATGTACGGGAATATTATTAAAGGGATCTATTTGGCCATCTATTATCTTTATCAAACTTGCATCCAGTTGTTGAAAGTGATTTTAAGTTCTGTTACTTCAACATTTTTTCAGTCAATTATATTTTTTTACGTAATGACGTGCTTCAAAGATGATTTCAGGTATTTCAACTATAAGTATACGATCATTTATTCTGCTTTTGCATTTTTTATATGTTGAGAAGCGAGATGTTTAATGGGATTTCTGGTGATTTGCAGAGAGAATTGCAATGGGAATTTGTCCTGCACGTGCAGAGCAACCGTTGTTCTAAATAACTTTTTTTACATTAGTTTTATGCCGTTTTCTAAGTGTTTTCGTAGCCAGGAAATTTCCCATTAACTTTTAGATCCCCATTTTTAAGTGAACAATATTTGATGGTGAAATGTCCTGGGCATAAACTTTATGCATAGTACTTTATGAGGGAATGTACGGTTTCTAATCGATTATAAGTGCTCATTTAAAATTAGGAGAATTTTATTTGTCACTGTGAACCATTTTGCATGGGGTAAGCTTAGAATTGTGTATAATATTGAATCATTCGCCACTTCAACTCCAGTGAATTTCCTCTGCGTCAATTATTAGAGAAGTCGATATAAAACGTTTTAAGCTACATGGATTCACTGGATCAATAAGGAAAATCTTTGTCTAAGTACTATTCACTTCCTATTGCATTTTTTTTTTTTTTTTTTTTTTTTTTTTTTTTTTTTTTATAAAATAGAGAATAATTTTGAAATTATTTTCTCAAATTGAGAAAAAGATACTCAGAACAGACTAGAAATTTCTGTCGGAGATTGCAAAGCTAATTCATAAGGAAAGCTATTTCTCAAAAGAAATGAAGAATAGGAATTAAAAAAACATCTCGCACAAAAATAAAGCTTATAAAGTGAATAAAATTTTCCGCTTTATATAAGCACAGACTGGCAATCAGAGTCTTTAGATTCACTCACAAAATATATAATCAAAGTTTATACCGTGGAATATTTTATACCAAATGTAATACACACCTAAAGAATAGGTTTAAAAACTTATTAGAAATTACTCCACTACAAAACAACAAAGGAAATGATATAAAACAAATACTAAAACTTCTTTTGAAATATTGTTGCTTTACACGCAAATTTTGTTTGCAATCCCCGGTGACGATCGTCTTAATATTAAACTGCTAGCTTCTCAAAATATATTCAATGTAATAGGTACAGTAAATGATGACATACTAGAAATTGATTTCATACAATCAATTTTTAGGCTTATCATTATATATATAATGTAATTGATTGAAAAAATGTTGTGGTAATAGAACTCCCAATCATAATGTATTAGTTGTATGAAAATTTAATGAAGATAATAGCCTTGCTTAATAGGTTCAATTAACAACATACCTAATCCAATACTCAGCTTCCTCTTCTGTTATACAAGGTATAAAAATACACGTGCAGCAGGTCACACCAATAGCATCCAATGTCAGTGAAAACAAAGAAGAGGTAAACTACATTGATACATAGAAAACTTATGCCCTTCTTCGGGAAAAAAAAGAATTCAATACATAAATAAAACACTGGGCCTGGGTTGTTGGGTGGCTGAGACGGGTGAGATATGAAATGCAGCCAGATCTACGAGTTAAATACAGAATAGTTTTGAAAGCAGATAGGTAAGAAATGCATTCAAAACAACATTTCGTTGTATGCTCCTATACAGAGGTAACGCTGGTTTTTACCAAAAGTTGTCAGATTTGCTCCACTTATACAGACTACAGATATTGCTTTATAGTTTAAATATGTTAAGCAGATAAATATAAAGGTTTAAGTAACAGTTTTAAATAATAACCAGCTCTGTAGGAATTGTTTAATTTTTTTGAAAAAATGTCAAAAAATGACATTTTACCGAAAATTTCGATTTTTGGAGCAAAAGCGCAGACTCAAGCCATTTTTTTTCAGCGGTAAAATTTCACGCAGTTGATGTACTAGTATAAAGGCAACTTTTGGCACCTACCCGTTTTTGATTTTTAAAAAATAATTTTTTTCGCTCCACCCTAATGAAGAATTACTCGGAAACTCCAGATGTATAAACAAAATGGTACAGGTCATATATTTTCGAGAAGATTTTTTCCAAAATTCAATATGCGATTGTCAACAAATTGAAAAAGAACGAATATCTTTTGAATAACCCTGTCAAAACTAACGTAGCAAAAGCGTTCAAACTACAGATTATGATTAAGTGGCTTATGATAATAAATTGTGTTCATTTTTATGCGGATAGCATGTATACTGGTACAGAAAATAAGTTTTTTTAATAAAAACAGTCCCAAATTTTGCCAAGTTTTTTGCTTATAATTTGCAGAGTTCTGAATAAAAAACAATGTTCCTTTCAGAAAATATGAGGAACATCATTGTACATAATACCCTGTATTCAAAATTTAAGAATATTAATAATTGTATGAAAAATGCACACATTTACTAAATAAATTTTCACTGTGCATGCGTCAACTCTATAAACATTTCATTTCCATATTGTGTTAGCTAAATGTATGGAGCAACTTTTGTTAAAATTTAAAAATCATAGCTTCTGAATTCTGAAAACTATCGTCAAAAGACAGGCCTTGCAGTGTTCCTATATTTCCTATATTTTTCATCCCTCCCCTAGGCATAAGATTTTTCCGCTGATCCGCGATTTTCCTCTTTTTTTATCATTTTCCGCTTTTTTTTTATATCAGCAAAAGATCGCTGAAAAACGGGAATTTCGTCAAAAGATCGCATGAAAAAATAAGATTTTCGTCGAAAAGTCTCGAAAAAAGGATGCTATTTTCGTCTAAAGATCGCAAATAAAAGCTATTTTCATAAGAAAAAAAACGCGATTTTCATCAGAAGATCGCGAGAAAATGTTATTTTTATCAAAAGATCGCGAGCAAAATGCGATTTTCGTCAAAAGATCGCGAGAAAAACGCGGTTTTCATCCAAAGATCGCGAATAAATACTATTTTCATCAAAAAAGTCGTGGAAAAAACCGCAATTTTGTTCAAAAGATCGCGAGAATAACGCGATTTTCGTCTAAAGATCGCGGAAAAAACGCGATTTTGGCCAAAACGGCGCGAGAAAACCGTGTTTCTCGTCAAAAGATCGAGAAAAACGCGATTCTCGACAACAGATCGCGAGAAAAACACGGTTTACGTCCAAAGATCGCGAAAGAAAAGCGCGATTTTCGTCTAAATATCGCGAATAAATACTATTTTCATCAGAAGATCGCGAGAATAACGCGATTTTTGCCAAAAGATCGCGAAAAAATGTGATTTTCGTCAAAAGATCGCGGAAAAAAATTCATATTTCATCAAAGAATTTTAAAAAAAACTTTTATGTTAAAAGATTACAAGAAAGGTGGGATTTTTCAAGAAAAAATGCAAATTCCATCAAAGCATTACACAAGAAATAAAAAAAAAAAAAAAAAAAAAAAAAAAACCCTGGGAGTGCCATTGGAAAAATGTATAATTAAAATTAATATGGGTTTTTTTAAGAACTTTGAATTGCTCTTGCTATAGAAACTCATTTCATATAAATTTATTACAAAAAAAAAAAAAAAAAAAAAAAAAAAAAAATCATTTAACCTTTATTTAATTTTTTTAAATTTTATTTATTTATTTATTCGATAAATGCAAATGATGATTCAGAAAATAATATTAAAAAATGTTGAATATTGCAATGTGGGGGGGGGGGGGGAGAGGGGTGAGTGTTCAACTCCTGAAACCAGTATTTTAATCCTAAAGTGTTTTAAAAATTTCTGAAATAGTCTGGAATGAATTTTGAATAGTTGATGTCTGTCTATGTTAATGTATTAAAACATGTGTTAGTGTATTTATACAAAAATAAAATTTCCTATATTTTCTTCAAAAAAATTCCTATATTTCCTATAATATTTTTGAAGAAAGCCGCTTCTAGGCCTTCAAAAGAATAAGATCAAAATCTGATATTCCCAAAATGAAACAAAAAAATGAGGGGCTGTATCCATATACCATTGATAAGTGTCTACACAGTATTGCACGTACTACTATCAGGTAACCAAGAAAGTTTGTGCGGTTTTCATCAGACATAAAAAACGACCCACAAAAATCTCAAACACTTATTTTATTCTTTGAAAAAAATCACCATTGGATTCAATTACATGTTTTCAACGAGACACAAGCTTATAAATACCCTTTTTGAAAAAATCTTTTGGTTAAGAGTCCAAAAACTGGGTTATAGTTTTTGTGAAATCATCTTGGGTTTGGAACAGCTGTTCCCGCAGGTGATTATCCGTGGCCAAAAACAAGTAATAGTCCGATGGGGCGATGTCCGGGGAGTAAGGTGGGTGAGGCAAAACTTCCCAGCCCAATGATTTATCACGTCCCTGGTCACTCATAGGCGTAGTCAGCCTTTTGAACGGGGGGGGGGGGGGGGTGCCCAAATTTTTTAACCTGAACATGTTGGGTACAAATAATATCTTATGTAATAAAACCTAATAAAACGAAACCCCTTAAAAGCTATCAAGTTTCCATTTTAGACAGGTTTTTATTCGCTGAAGGTATAATTGTATGGTACTTTTTTTAAAACAGACCCAAACGCAATTTTTCATTGCGCGAAGAAGGATGAGAAGTTGCTCAAAAATAAATCTAATGGATAAGAAAAAGATATATAAACACAGATAAAACATGGTAGATATAAAACAAAGATATTCGTAAACATAAATCTGTAAGTATCACAAGTTTTCATTTCAAACAGCAGTGAAATACTAAAATAAATAAACACGGCTTTATTTCTCCCGTCATTTTGATCAAAGTAGTAATAGAGTAACTTGTAAAGGGAATAAGTACACAATTTAAAGTGGAAAAGAGTTCTTTCAATCTTTCTACACATGAATAAATAAATTTTTCCAATTTAAAAAAAAAAAAAAAAAAAAAAAAAAAAAAAAGGAGCCCGTCTCTTTTCTATAACATGTTCTTTTTAAAAATGTCAAAATATGGCTGCAAAAAACGAAATTTAACCAACCAACAGACCATTCCCCATTAGAGATAAGTTTGGGCTCGTTTTCTGGGGCTCGGGTCCGCCCGAGATCGACGGTTTTAAATCCGAGCACGAAAGATTTTTTGTTACCAGAAAAACAAAATTGTATGGTATTTATGGTATTAAAAATTTATTATTATGTTAATTATTTATTTTTGTTTATTATTATTTTATTATAAATTTATTATTATAGTATTAAAAATTTCTTACACAGATAAAATTGTTAAATGAAAATTTAAGTACAATCTTATCAAAATCCGTATCAAATAAAAATACAGTTGACTCTTAAAATTAATCTCAAATTTTTTCCTAATTTAACCCTCCCAGCATCTTGCAAATGGGTAAAATTGTAATGTTGTTTTCTCTGCATTTTGTTTTAAATGCAAATAAAATATGATTCTTTCAATATTACATAAAAAATCTTATTTAGGAATATAAATGTAATCCTTGAGAGTCTTAATCATTCTTCAATACTTTGAAAATTCATTAAATTTATAGAATTATAATATCTTAAACATTGCTTATATTGCAGTGAAACCTGGAGCTTAGTGTGCGGAATATTACGGGACAAACGCTTAGAGGGTTAAAAAGTAAATTTCATGTCTTAATGAATAAATGCATGAAATTTGCAGAAATTACTATTTGTAATCTGGCTAATCGAACAATGATTTTCAACTTTTTGCAAAAAATGTACATCTTTAATTTTAGCCTATTCCTTTCTCATAACAATCTTCTGTGATTGATAGGTGCCTGAAAATCAATGTAAAATTTAAAAAATGACTTTATTATCTTAAAGGTTCGATGCTTTTATAGGAAAAGAGGAAACACTGAACAATTGCTTTGTATCTGAATAACATTATAATTATTTTTACTTACGCAGGAAAGTTGACTTCGAAAATGTATATCGTCCATAGCATGAACAGACTTCATGTTGACAAATAGATAGAACAACCACTAATTTTCATATGAAAAACGACTATGACTTGTGCACAATAGAAGATTAAACAATTTGCAATTATTCTTTGCAATTATTTATAATTCGTCTATTAATAACAGAAGAAAGTACTATCTTCACGTTATGTAACTAAATAATAAATAAATAAATAAACGATCCTATTAAAAAATATATGCTAACAAAAAGCAAATTCGTATCTGTGTTTATTTTGATTGGCCCCATTCAGTAGGTTGTCGTCGGAAATTATGTAGACATAAATCTGTAATTATCACAAATTTTCATTTGAAATAGCAAGGAAATGCTAAAATAAATAAACACTACTTCAGTTCCCTGTTATTTTGATCTAAATGACTTATTTGAAAAGGAATAAGTACGCAATTTTAAATGGAAATTTTGTTTTCAATTTTTTTTACGCATGAATAAATATAATTTTTCGGTTTCAGAAAAAATGAGCCCTATCCCAAAGATTAGAATAAAAATTGAGCCCGAGAACGTATCAGGCCCGGGCTGAATCCATCTTATCTCTATTCCCCATATTAATTTGAATTTTGCGTATCATTATTTCTGATTTTCAAAGGAAGCAGATTTGTGAGACCCCTCCATTCCCCAGGCTAATCAAATGGTGGAATTATCATTTCACATCTGTATTTCCTTTTTATTTATTTATTTATTTATTTTTTTTTTGTTCCTATCTAGATTTTAGATTACAAAAGCAAAGATATAAGTAGTTTCTATCCTTGTCGAGAATTTGCGCTAATTTCTTAAACAATTACAAAAACATGCATGAGAAAGAATGGCGTTAAAAAAACTTCCATATACAAAAGACATTAAATTGGGATTAAAAAAACAATTTTTTGACTTACTGTGACTAATACAGATTCTAGTAAATGTTCTAATTTTAAGAAAGATAAACAAAGTATTTAAAAAAAAAAAAGAATGTGGGTCTTTTCTTTTATTACATTTCAAAACATAGACTGTTAGTTTAGAGTAACTAATTGAACTAACTTGGCTTTCAATTTTCTTCTTTTTTCTTTTATAAATTTTGATTTTTTAAAATAATCAAGCTTGGGTCTGCGCGAGCGGGGGGGTGCCCAGGCACCCAGGGCACCCACCCTGGCTACTCGCATGCTTAATGGCAGTAAATAATTTGTAACAGGAAATATCTTAATTGAAGTAAAATAATATACTTCTAAACATAAAATTTAAGAGGATGTAATGCGCAGTTATAGTTTATTAAACGCCTGTAAATTAAATGCACACACTACACAAATTATTCCATCGGCACTGATTATATTAAAAAACACTTTATTAAAAGAATAACACTCACTCGCAGCTCACTGCTGCATTATCGTCTGCACATTTCTCAAACACAACTTTGGAATAATAACATAAAAAACACTTCACTTCTTTTCACTTTCTGGATACTGAGATTTTAATTATAGGTAGCACGGTATCGTCTGCCTACATGGAACATACCGGCCCCCATTGACATGTTTCACATTCAATATAATAACTCTTTTTTTACCAAGTACACTAATTACACAAATAAATAAATAAGGTCACTATATATGTTTACTCAAATATAAAAATTAAAAGAAAAAACAATATAACAATCAGACATATATATATATATTTATCTCTCTTTTTTTAAAGTACCATGGGTTTCAGGCATAGGTAAAATACATATTTTACTAATCGATCTTTTAAAAATTCCATTCTGAGTTTTTAGCTGAATTACACGAATTTTCATTTTATTACCGTAATATCAGACATGCTACAGGCTCAGCAAGAAAAAAGCTGAACTTTCACGGCCTCAGACTTTTGACGAAATCTACGTTTTTCTGCAATTTTTTAACGAAATTAGTGTTTTACCGCGACCAATTGACGGAAATCGCACTTTTTCTCCCACAGCCTTTTTAATGAAATTTGCATTCCTCCAAAATCCTTTAGCGAAATTCGCGCTTTTTCGTCAAATTTTGCGTATTTTCCGCGATCTTTCGTCAAAATTTGCGTATTTTCTGCGATTTTTCGTCAACATATGCGTATTTTCCGCGATCTTTCGTAAAATATGCGCGTATTTTCCGCGATCTATCGTAAAATATATGCGTATTTTCCGCGATCTATCGTAAAATATTTGCATATTTTTCGCGATTTTTCGTCAAAATTTGTGTATTTTGCGAGATCTTTCGCCAAAATTTGCGCATTTTCTGCGATCTCTCGTCAAAATTTGTTTTCTGCGATCTTTTTTCAACATGTGTATTTTCTCATGGTTCATACACTTGAGAACAAATAAAATTCAAGCACTTTTCAAGGACTGTTTTAATACATGCATTAAAATGGCTCTAGAATAATATATCATAAAGGAAATAGTCACCATGTTATCTGTGTATTTAAATGTGCGTTTAATTATTCGTTAATAAAGATACTTTCTAAATTTTCATCTAATGAAGTTTTATTTATGAAATATAAAAAGAGAAAAAGGATAAAAAATATTAATTAAAAAGTAAATTAAGATTAAATGTAAATTTAAATTAAAATGTAAAGTCTAAAGGATAAAAAATATTAATTAAAAAGTAAATTAAGATTAAATGTAAAGTCTAAAGGAAAAAAAAAATTGTCCTTGGCTAATAAAACTTAGTAAAATATAAGCCCAAAGTCAATTTGAGTTAAATGCTTTGTAAATCTTTTAAAGGAATAATAACATCCTGCATCTTTTCTTCTTTTTCTTTAGGAGATCTTGAATTATTGGATTTGCAAAGGGATTGAAGGTCATTGTTTTCTTCTGCTTTTTCTGCAAATTCATCTGCAGATTTAATTAGACATTTGATTTCATTTTCCAGACATCTTTTTTTAACCACCAATTCCCTTATATCTTCAGAGGTTTCTTTTCTTTTCTTTGTAGATGTTGATTTTTGGTTTTGCAAGTAGCTCATATATTGTTGTCTGGCATTGGAAACATAAGTGTGCATTGAATTTGATATTTTTACATCATGAATATTGCCGCATTCATTTAGGTTATCACATATAAGTCTCTGGGAAATATAAGACTGTTTCTTCATGTTTTCAATCTCAATTTTTTTATTAATACTGAACCATCTTTCAACAGTAGCCTGTCCATGACTAAGAAGTAATAGCATTTCAACAACTTTCCACAAATTTTGAAAGTTGCTGTTATTCATTGTTTTAAAAAATAATTCATCAATTCTTGAATTCTCTGGTGAGAATTCAGCAAAATCAGTTATATTCCGGTTTTTCAATCCATAAATCATTGAAAACGCACTTTCCTGCCATATTTCTTTACTGTTTATATGACTGATGAAAGAAATTAAAAAATAAAACCGATCGTAAAAATCATATTGTAAAATCACGGAATAGATCACATTAAACAAAGATGCGTGCGAAACAAAAACTAACGGAGACTTGTAAAAAGCACAAAATTGTTGACGTCAAAAATCCGGAAAGCACGACTAACGAGAACCAATTACATCGACTCAGCAAAAAGTCTCCAGTGCGCGCGGAAAAGCAAACGTACCTTCCCATTGAATAAGTGAAGTTATTCCGAAGCTAATGCATTCTGATTCATCAGCATTAGAATTCCTTAAAAAAAGTCACTGGTCCCAAGGACCAGTAAGCATGAGAATTTACTGGTCCGCAGACTTCATCACTGGTCCAGTACATATAATTCCATTAAATAATTTTAACGCTTAGAGTGGCCTCTCCCCTCCCCCCCTCCCTGGAAAATAAACCAATCTTACTTTGCATTTATCCAAAATTTTCAGCATAATAAAATGTAAAATTATAATTTGCTAAAAATTAAATAAACAGTATGTAAAGAAAAACTACCAAATTATTAATTAGATATTTTATTTGCCATTATTTATTTCAACTGACTAAGGTTTAATGCACATTTTTTTAGATTTTTCTCCAGATTTTAGCCAGAGTGGTGGAATTGTAGCTAGTGTCAGTGATGCAGCTGGACTTGAAAAATTCTGGGTCCCTTTTCTACAGAAGCGGGTCCCCACTAATAATAAGTCATATTTTTCGACGCAAAAATTGCACTTGTTCATTTCCACAAGAAAAATAAACTGCAATAATTGTTTTAATAATAATAAATAATTAAAACCAATATTAATTTAAGAGAAATTTTCTGTGCTTTTTAAAGAATGTTCAAAATACAAATTTAATTATAAAATAATGCTTATTTGAGTGTAGAAGATAACAAGTATCACTATTGTCTGCCCCATTTTAAAATGGGACAAGACAGGTTTACTGAAAAAGACATTTTTGCTGAAAAAAAGGATATTTTTGTTGCATAAATGGTACATACTCAAATGATGCTTAATGAAATGGTGATTTCAGGAGTCACATTCACTCAAAAAGATTTGGAGTCCCCCCCCCCCCCCAAAAAAAAAAAAACGATTGGGAAGCAGGAAAATCAGTTTTTGGAGCAGCAACAACAATTTTGAAACATGAAAATTAGTTTTTTAAAACAGAAAAATTTTCTCCCGGCTTCACTTATTTATTTATTTTTTTTTTTTTTTCGTGCTTTATCGCCGAAATTTCCGTTTTTCGCGTTATTTTGACGAAATCTTTTGTTTTTTCGGGATTTTTGACAAAATATACCGTTTTTCGCGATATTTTTTGACAAAATTTGCCGTTTTATCGCGATTTTTGGACGAAATTTGCCTGGTTTTTTTGCGATCTATTGAAGAAATCTGTCGTTTTTTCGGGTTTCAGGGTGAAATTATCCATATTTTTGCGAATTTTTTTATGATATTTGCCGGGAATCAGCCGTTATTTATCGATTTTTTTAACAAAATTTGTCGCTTTTTGTGATTTTTTGACAAATTTTGACATTTTATCGCTATTTTGGGCGAAATTTGCCGTTTTTTCGCGATCTTTTGAAGAAATCTGCCCTTTTTTCGGGTTTTGGAATGAAATTAGCCATTTTTTCGAGAATTGTTTGACAAAATTTGCCGGAAATTAGTCGTTATTTCGCGATTATTTAACGAAATTTGCCGTATAAAAACATTTCATATTTATTTACTTAGAAGGTGTCACAAATAAAAAATAAATTAAAGAGTTGACATGTTTCGGTTCATTAATAAGAACCGTATTCATAACATATAAAATCAGTAGAAAATTAAATGACACTGGATATAAAAACGTGAAATATAACGTGAATGAAAAAAAAGGTGAAGTGATTTTGTTTTAGTTTTTGAAAAAACGAAAGCTAACAACAGTTTTAACATTGAAATTTGCCGTTTTTTCGCGATCCTTTAACGAAATTACGCGTCTTGTGGGACGTATAAGAGCTATTTTTTGCGTCCTTATCGCCGATTTTTTGCGTAATTTACGTGTTATAAGCGCGTCCACGGCATCGCTGATTAAAAAAAAAAAAAAAAATCTTATGTTCGATCGGTTGCGGTTCTCTCAGGGCCTGAAAAAAGGCACTGGTCCTGCGGACCACTGAATTTTTCAAATTAGTGGTCTGATTGAATTACCGGTGGTCTCGGACCAGCGGACCACCAAGGATTTCGAACGCTGTTCGTTGTCCCGAGTCGGACTTTCCAGCTGCTAATGTATAGTAAACAGTGACGTAAGCGTCTGTCTCTCTCCTCTCATCTGGCAGGAGAAGCACATTGGCGAAAAATCACACTCCTGGCTATTACCGACATGCTTACCGACAGCTTAGACGGAACAGCGCGTGCATAGTAACAATTTCGTCGGGTCACAATCTGCGTTCTATTTTTATCCCCCGACGGTTTCCGCATGCATCCGATTTTTACAGCCAAGGAAAGATGCCAACAGGGTTGTTAGGAACAGAGAAGGAAATTTTTGGCTGCAAGTGACTCAATCATTGAGAAAGCAAATATACAATTGAAATAAATTGTTTTAAAATAAAGTGTATAAAGGTTTTTTTTTTTTTTTTTTTTTTTACTTTTTTAGAAATTTTAAAATTTAAAGACTAATATTTATTATTTCTAATTTTTCCAGCACTTTTCATTCCTTGAAAATGAATCTCTCTTTTTCCAGCACTTTTCATTCCTTGAAAATGAGGACTTTTTTTTCCAGCACTTTTTCTATTTTTTCCAGAGCGTACGAACCATGTTTCTGCGATCTTTCGTTAAAATTTCCGTATTTTCTGCGATCTTTCGTCAAAATTTGGGTACTTTCTGAGATCTTTCTACAAAATTGGAGCATTTTCCGCGATCTTTCGATAAAATACGATTATTTGACAAAATTGGAGTATTTTTCCGCAACCTGTTCACAAAAATTGTGTTTTCCCAGCAATTTTTTAACGAAAATCGCGTCCCGTTCGTGATCATTTAACAAAGATCGTGTTTTTTCTCGCGATCCTCTGAAGAAAATAGTATTTTTTCTACGATTTTTTGATGATTTTATAGTTTTTTTCGATCCTTTGGAGAAATTTGCGTTTTTTCTGCAATATTTTGAAGAAAATTTCTTAATTTAGCGCCGTTTCACTCGCGTTTTTGTTCTATTTCATCGTTACCCCCCCCCTACATATAAATATCAACAAATTTTAATGCATATTTACATTGATCCAAGGGATAATAAATTTCGTCGCCGAAAAAGCGGAATTCCGCGTTTCCGCGGAAAAGTAGCATGTCTGCGTAATATACTTTAATAATTCTGCCTAATGGCCACTTATTGTTTGGTGTATTTTCCTCTACTAACAACACTAGATCTCCTATTTTTACATTATCCTTTTCAATTCTCCACTTACCAAATTTTCCAATTAATTTCAATTATTGATTAAATTAAATAGAACTTTAACTTTAATTTTTTAACAATTAATAAATAAACTTTTTAGCCTTTGCTTTAAATATCATTTAAATTTTAGTGCTAAACAGAAATATTAGAAAGAAGATAAGTGATAAGAACTGCTAGTATCCTACTGATGTTAAATCCTATCAAAACCCCCCTCTTAACACTTATCTAAAAAGGAGAGGCGACTACAAGAATATTAAAATACACCACTATAGTTTTAATCCTCTTAAGGATATCCTAACACACTAGTGCATCCTGACGATGTCCATATTTAGAACAAAAAAGGATAACATCTTAAAAAGGAATATTATCTCAACAGCACTTAATCACCTGTACACTAACTCCAACTATATTAATAAATCTTTAAAGAAGACACAATAACTGGGAATAAACAATAAAAATTAGCCAAAATTCTAGCTCAGCCCAACACCCAAAATATTCAAACATATTTATACACAAAATAAAAACTTTTATATAATATTTACACACATCAAAAAACAACTTTTACCAGGTAGGTAGTCACTTAAAATTACTCTCATACCAACAAGATCCACTCGATCTGGCTCCTAGGTTTTAAAACATATTCAAAAATATTGATATATACTGCTTTTATATACCTTATACACACTTGAAAAAACCCTACATATATTTCAACAAGAACACAGCATATCAATATCTTACACTTATTAAACTTTTTCAATATTAAACTTTTCCATTAAACAATCTTCAAAGTCTATAATAGGAAGAAATTTCAATTATCATATACATTAATAATATATCTTACACAATTAACTGTTTTAAACAATATAAAAATATTATTTTCACATATTGAATAAATAGATCAAAAATCTTTAATATTCAATTATAAAATTTAAGAATAGTGGAACCCCATGATTAAATTCAAAGGTAACCAAATCTCATTTTTACAACATACAGACTTCCCGGTCTGGCATCAACACATGACTCCATTCTCAAAAATAATCCTATATTTCACAGCAGCCAATTTCCAATAAAAACAAAGTTTCAGCTACAACATCTCCTAAGAATCTGGAGGACACATATAATTAAATTGGTACATAACATTCATACAACTTTCAGTGCCGTGTACACCCGGCTATCCTTTCACTCTCTCTCAATTTGCCTGGGACCCTAGGTCTTCATACCTCACTCTCTCGAAAAACACAAAATCACATAGGCAAGAGTTGTAGCACGGATACAGATTACTTCAGACAATCTGTATCCAATCTGTAGACAATCTGTAGAATTCAGACAATCACAAATAAGCCTCAAATAATAAACTATTGTTTTTATACTTAACATATTAGGACAGATCAACCAATGTTGACACCAAGACCATAAAAACTCCTTACTGCCGAGAAATAGTCCACCAGTACAAAAACACTTTCACAAAAATTTGACTCTCCTCACAAGTCCTAAAACTTACACAGCTGACTGAATATACTATCAGATGATTGTTTCTGTCACTCAGCGAGCAGTAAAGTTAACATCTGAAAATCAATCCCCCTCCACTAAACACAGAAACATTTAGCAAATTTAACATCAGTTTTCAAAACAAAAATTTTCATTCCGAAAAATCCATTAAATATCCAAAAATTCAGCCCAAGAATTGAAAACAAGCAATTCCATGAGAGTCCATCACATACTAAACACCTCCAACTAAACCAAGTTTAGCCCATAGGGTTCATTCGCTCTTACACTACAACATGATTCCCCCAAACTATTGCTCTTATATTCACTGGAGTTTGAGTTTTATCTGACCAAGTCTAACACATTTAGAAAACTTGACAAGCCAGCTGAAAGATGTTCCTTCCACATTCAGGAGACAATTCTAACAACTTCAAAAAAAAAAAAAAAAAAAAAATGCAATCTTACAGTTGAATCTAACACAAAATATTTAAATCTGTTCTATTACATTAATATAACAAAAACTTTATTAATTTATTTCCATATCTATTTCAACATTTCACAATTGCTTAAACTCAATACCAAAAAAAAAAAAAAAAATAATATATACCCAAAAAGATCCATCAACTCAATCAAAAAATGGATCAGATCTTCAAAGACTCCTTCATCAAAGAGTTGAATTTTTAGCCTTACACGTGATCAACTTTCAACTTCCAATTAACAAAAGTCAACTTCAAAAAATTATTTCTCAAATTAGCACTGAGCAGGCATGACACTAAACAACTGCAAAAAATCCTTTAACCAAAACTCCATAGCAAAAGTTTCCAAATTCTGATTACACCAAACTTGCTTAAACCATACTCCACTATGACAACTACCTCTCAACCAACAGAAAAACTTAAGCAGATCTTCAAGCTTTCGTGGGGTGGTCATACACTATTCACTTGAGATATCCAACGCAGAAGATTCTACATTTCTCTTCACCAGAGAGGATAAGTAAACAATTTAAATCTTTAAATATACTGATCCCTAGAATATACTATTCTCAAAAGACATGACAATTGTACTGCCCACAACGGAAAACCTATAACAACAACAGCAAGCTATCCACAGAGAACTTAACGTATATATTCAATAATTATTCTAATTTAATCTTTCCAATTTGGGTATCTGTGTAGCACCAAGTTTCAGGATCATGCCTGTCACATCTCTCAAAAATGGGAAGTATCTATTGCCATTTTTGTGATTTATATTAAAAAAATATTGCACAATTACAGAAAAACTACATACTAAATCAACTATACTTAAAACAGAAATAAACAAACTTTAATTATTCATTTTATCTGTAAAAATAAATCATATTTAATACATATTTCATTGAACATTTGCATATACATTTAACAGGACAAAAATAAATGTACCAGACCAAACTCGAAAATCCTAACACTTAAAATGGTGGATCTCTTCCATGGCTCTAAAACACTAAATCAACTCTAAAACTCTAATTCAATTCTAAAACTCTAAATCAACTCAAACTCTAAATCTACTCTAAAACTCTAAATCAACTCCTAAACTCTAAATCAACGCCTAAACTCTAAATCAACTCTTAAACTCTAAATCAACTCTAAAAATCTATATAAACTCTAAAACTTTATAAAAAAGAATCTGTAAAACATATTGCAAAAATTAATATTTTTATGAGAACTCAGAAAAAGAAAAGAAATATTTATCTCCGATTATAGATTATATGCACTAAATCAATGTCTGGTGTAAAGTAAATAATAAAATTCATCCAGTAAATAAAAATTCAAATTTTTTTAGAATATTCTGTACTTAATATGCCAAAATTTTCGTGAGATCATGTTTCCCTAAATCTAACACTAATAATCAAGAAACCTCCCATACTGAAAAAAATATACTTGATTTTTTAAAACATAATATGCTAAACTTTAAGATTATATGTAAAAAAAATACCAAACTTTTAAACTAAAAAGAATAGGACATAAACTCCAGGAAATCAGCAAGATTAAGTAAACCTCTGGAGCCATGTCACAAAACAAAATTTAAAATATTAAATTACTCAAAAATATCTATAAACTTTCATTAATAATTCATAAATCTCTGCCCGTAGACAGCACCAAAAACTGATTTCCTACTATTTAAGCACCTTATAAGTTTTTTAAAAACTTTAAATTTATTAAAAATTTTAAATATATAAAAGAGTCTATAAAAACATTACACACTTTATTCAAAGTTCAAATATACTCTCAAATCTTATATTTTTCAAAAATCCTCAAATGCAGGCCTGTTAATTAAAATATATATAGATGTAACAATTTTTAATTTCATTATACTTTAACTTCAAGATTAAACTTAACAGTTTAAATTTAAAAATATAGCAAAACTATTAAGGTTTTAACACCTCATTTTTAATAAATATCTCTATATAACATTTTTTAACAAAACTACTTAAAAATTTATCCATTTAATTATTTTCTATTAAACTAAAAAAAAATCATTTCATTTTCAATCAAAAAATTTTAAAAGTGTCACTTTTACTGTAGAAATCCTCCATCACACAAGGCACCAGAACGCATAGTTCTGTCGTAAAATTATGCAAAAACGCCATGGCCAAGTAGATCTTCAGTTTATCAGAGCTCTTGAAGGTATATGGATACAGTCTGTCACAACTAGGTCCATGATTCCTTGGAACAAAAGCTCATTCATAAACTCATTTCAAGCACTGTAGATCACAGTTCATGATCAAAACAAAAACTCATCAGGATAAAGTCCTTTCAGGCATCATAAGGCATCACAGCAAAAAGTCCAACTTGGCAAAGTCGTTTTAGGCTATGTAGAGCACAGTTCAAGAAAAACAAAGCTGAAAGGTTCTTGTGAGCATTCAGGGCAATCAAACTTTCATACTGCCCACACACTTCACTTGCTGCACCATGACATTCACGACAAAAATGCATAATATGTTTGGGACGCAGACCATACTCAGGTCTTATCGTCATGTTTAACACTAATAGAATAAAACCAGCACTGTCTCTCTGGAGGCGATAAACTTTTTAAAAAATCAGCACAGTTTCTCTTATCATATCTCACGAAAACAGACTGAAAACTTTATTCTCTCAATATGCAAAAAGTCCACTCAAAATACAAAAAGCCAACTTATTTGTCCATATCTTAATCACACAATAATTTAAACAGTTCATCTTCAGATTTAACCAACATATGACTTCTTTAATTTTAATTGGCAAAGTCGTTTCAAAGAAAATTTTCACGAAATATGAAGAGCAGCATCTAAACTTCTAACTGCTTCCAAAAAGCATAGTTCCGAAAAAAAAATTTCAGCAATCGGTATCAAAACAAAATTTGTCAAAATATTCTTTAACTCTTAAAACAATATCTTCTTAGACATACTTCACTTATTTGGGCACAACACTTCACTAATTTGAGCACGATATTATTCGAAGACTCTCATGTTGAACGTTGGACAGATCTTTAATAGAACTCTTAACATAACATCAGCACATATTTCAAATTCGATGATTATTCACTCACATAAATAATTATTTTTACCTCCCGGAACGTCGGACCATGTAAAATAAATGCACACACTACACAAATTATTCCATAGGCACTGATTATATTAAAAAACACTTTATTAAAAGAATAACACTCACTCGCAGCTCACTGCTGCATTATCGTCTGCACATTTCTCAAACACAACTTTGGAATAATAATATAAAAAACACTTCACTTCTTTTCACTTTCTGGATACTGAGATTTTAATTATAGGTAGCACAGTATCGTCTGCCTACATGGAACAACGCCCTCCCCCTCCCACAACATCATTTTTTTCCATACACATTCGAAGGGGATTTTTTCAATGCACTCTGCTTTAATAAAATCAAAATATGTTATTTTAAAATAAAATAGCGTATTTTTATTTGTTAAAACTAGCCAACCTACAAGAACAAGATGTATGACATCATTTCGAACAAACGTAGTCGCCTTACAAATCCCACGCAAAATTACATTTTGAGAAATTTGAATTTTCTGCATCTGAGTTTCACAGATCGATCCCCAAACAACTGACCCCTAAGTCATGGATGATCTGATTTCGAACAGAATCCGAGGAATGGGTCCTTTCCAGAATTGTTCCAAAAAGGACCGATTCCTTGGAGTCGGTACATTTTGGAACAATTCCGAGGAATCACTCTTTTTCGGAGTCGTTTCATTTCGGAACGAGTCCGAGGATATGCTCCTTTTCGGAGTCGTTTCATTTTGGAACGAGTCTGAGGAATTGCTCCTTTTTGAAGTCTTTTCATTTCGGAACAATTCTGAGGAATCGATCCTTTTCGGAGTCGTTTCATTTCGGAACGAGTCCAAGGAATCACTCCTTTTCGGAACGAGTTCGAGATTTCGTTTCTTATCGGAGTCATTTCATTTTGGAACGAGTCCGAGGAATAGGTCCATTTCTGCTCTCGGTCCTTTCGGAAAAACTGGCTTTCCAATACTTTGTTTCTAAAAGGAAGTGCAATAAAAGCAAGCATCTTTTGTCCCTTCCTGCTTACTACAGTCACCGTATTTCTTGGAAAAGGGTGACTCACTCATGATGTATTGCATTTGTTGATTTAACGATCGGTAACATCGCAAACACAGGGAAAAAGAAAGAAAAAAAGTGGTTTTCTTTCTGTTGAAACACTGAATAATTTGCTCAAAATTTTCGTAAACACCGCCTTGGTGTAAACACCGCATATATGAAAATTTCAACTCTTAAAATCGTAAATACCGCGGCGTTTATTCCCTAAATTACAGTACAATACGATAATGATTAATTCGATTAAATATCAATCATCGTAATCAGTAGAATTGATGCAGATCGCAAATTTGTTTCATAACTTGCAAGGATATGAAAATCATATTGAGAAAACATACTATTTAACACTGCAGAATTTAAATTGCATGTTATTAAAAAAATGAAAGATGTTGAAAATGATTAAAATACAGCAATTTGTATAGAATTATTTGTATTCACAAGACATTCAACATTTAAAATATAATATTCAATAATAAAAAAAAAAATATTTGTATTTTTTAAATTACAATTGTTATATAATTTTTACAAGTTACATTTCTGTATTGAAATTGTCAAACTAGATACGCCTCGTGACGCACATTTATACTTATTCTCGTTAAAATCATATTCATTGAAAATAGCCCATATTTTATCGTTTATGCTTAAATCTGTAAAACAGGCCAGTAGGCCCCGCTAAATTTTTTATCGGCCCGGCACGTTAGAAAATTCAGAATGATGCCACCGGCCTGACCCGGGTACGGTCCTCGAGCCCGTGCAGACTTCTATAAATCGGTGCAAATTACATCTTTTGATGCTATCAGATCAATTTTTCTCTTTGCATGTGTCAAGGCAAAAAATATATTTTAAACTAAGTATATAGCCATTTTCACTGGAACAAACTTTTCACACGTATTTTATATACATATTTTTATGCTTAACCAGCATCTACTAAATAGAGACATAATTTCTATTTCATTATAATGAAAAAAAAAATGGCATCAATAAAATTAAAATGCTTAAAGATAAAATAAGGCCCAGTAAACAATAGTCTCGTGACTTCAGAGTAAATATAAATGTTTATTCGCTTATCAAAATAAAGTACATGCATATAAATATTTTTTACCAAAATTTAACTCGCAAATTAAAAAATATTTTAAAAAAACAATGTGTCTGAATATTTTTCTTTTTTCTGAAATAATGGAAGCAATCCAATTGCCACTATTTTGAAGAAATTTCATAAAAAAAGCTTTTAAAATTAAAAATAAAATAAAAAATGGAAATAAATTAAGAAATAGCTAGAATGGGCACATCCAGATAGATATGAACAGCTTTCATAATTATAATAAAATATTATCATCAAGATGTAGAAAGCTTAGGGTTGATAACTAAAAAAACAGCTTGGTCTTTTAAAAATATAGATTACGCTGATTTTACATGTAAAAGTTTGGAATGGCAATATTGTTTGTTTATTTGACATTATACTTTGGTGATCTTTTTTGGAGGATGGATGGGTTGAGTGTGTGTGTGTGTGGGAGGGGGGTTGACAAGATAATAGTCAAGAATCGAATAATTAACAGAACTGTTTTTTGATTCGCCTAAAGTATCAAATGTGTAAAAAATAGAGGCAGAAAATATACTTGCATTATCATTGCATTTGTTCTAAAGCTTTCCAAATCTTAAAAATAAGAATTTCAATTAATAAATTTGAAGTTTGGGGCAAGTTTTGGTAATATTTACAAGTTTAAAATTTTAGTTATTAATTTTTTTCCTTTTCTTTTTAATTTGTAAAGTGCATAATTTAGTGAATTCTTAAATGGAAATGATCACAAAAAATTCAAACATTCATGGTCGGCTTGATTAATTCACATTTTTCATCCAAGGACATGCGGCTGAGATTGATATTAAAAATATATAGCAGGAATTTGTTAACATTTTAAAATGGCTCATTTAAAAGCCTTGATTTTCATGTTCCTGAAAATCAACTTAAAAATGGCAAATTTGTTTTTTATATCCAACCACTGGCAAAAATCTTAACAATTTTAATTCTTATAAAATGTCATTGTACAACTAAAGCAGAAAGACAGTTCTGTTTTCTAATAAACAAATAATTTCAAACGAAAAAGAGATATTGCATGGCTTTGTTATGTTACAAATATTCACATAAAGGCTTCAAAATCTGATAGAGTATTTCTCTTTATATCACATTAATAATAATTCAATTTATTTTCAATTTTTAAAGAATTTTAAAACACTATAAGAAACTTAGGCAACATTATTGTTTCTCAAGTAGTGAGAAATTTTTGTATAAATAAAATTTTTATTATAAATCTCTGCATGAAGACTGGTATAAAAAAAATTCAAGCTGTATGAGGCACAGGCTGGATCAAAAAGATTATTATTTTTTTTCCAGATTACCACAGTGGATGTAATGAAATGAAATTAACATTTGTTTCGATGCATTTCCAGATTTAGTTTGAATTTCCCTGATATTTCCAGGTTAACAAAATTCCCTGCTATTTCCATGTTTTCCAAGTCTATATCCAACCTGGACTAAATTTTCATTTTTCCTGTAATCCTTTGATGAAATTTACATTTTTTTTTTTTTTTTTTTTTTTTCTTGCAACACTTTGATAGAAATTTGCATTTTATCTGTGATCATGGGCTGAACTTAATGCTTTTATTTTTGGGATCCTTTCATGAAATTCATCATATTTTCTGTGGTATTTCGACAGAAATTTAAGATTTCCTAGGATGCTTTGATGAAATCCCCATTGTTCCTGCAGCTCTTTGACAAAGTTTACATTTTTTCTATAATCCTTTCATGATATTCATGTTTTTTTTCCAGGATCCTTTGATAGAAATTAGTGCTTTTTTGCAATTCTTTGTAGTTTTTTTTCTGCTATCATTTTCAGAAATTTAAAAATATGTGAAAATTTGTTACATATTTTATAGGCTGTACTACTGAAAAAATTGACTAAAATTTTGCCCACCGCATCAAACACGCATTGTCAAATCGTGAATACTCTTATATAATTCCCCTTTCCTGCTTTTGAATATTAAGCTTGATCTAGCATTATGTCACATAGATTTTAATTTGCTGCAGTTTAAAACAGTAAATTCTTATGGGTAAGTAAATTAAAAAAATCCTTTACCATATTAAACAAGTCAGAAATTACATGTCAAGCACAGCAAATTGGGTGCATTCTTACTATATTAAAGTTATATTCAGATCTTGATGTAACAGTATACAATATATTCAATACTTCGGATACAGTATAGTAGCAGAAAACTGTTGTGTCTTCACATAAATACTACATGCTTTCTATTATATAGAAAATAACTTGTAAACCTTAGCAACATATATCAATTCCATAAAATATGAAAAAGTTTGATATAAAACGAGCTCCAAACAATGCTTCTCCCTATGCCATTATGTAATGGAATACTTTTATGTGGCCCTGTAAATTAATAAAAAATATTCTTTGCACCACAGATTGTACAAAATGTATATTTTAGTATATATTTTATAGATACATATCAATTTTATTATGGTCAAAAGTTTGTAACATCATTAAAATTGCACTTGAAACTATTATTTCCCATTGGGCGTAATGTAAGTGAATATTTTTTATTGTCCCTATAATTAAACTACACACCCGATTTTCATAAAATTTGAAATGAGTCAACGAAATTATGCAACAGTTATTTGTTTTTAATTCCAAACAATTTAGTTGGGTAGATTTTGCTCAGTTACATGCGGACAGATGGACAGACAGATTGAACAATGACTATAGGTGCTACATATTTACATAATTATGAATGCACCTAATAATAGCATAGTTGTAAATACTTGAAATTCAAGACATGAATGAAAATTTTAATGAAAGCCAGTTTCATATTTTGTAAAAATAATTACTCTTTGTTAAAAACTTTTCATTAAATAGAAGATGAGATTCTGCATTTTCCTAAGTTTCAGTAGCATAGGAATACCAAAAAACATGCATGTTCATTACTTTGGAAAAATATGATAAAATGGAAATGATATTAATATAAATAACTCCTACATATATTGAAAAACATTTTATTGTATTTATAACAATACCAAAATTTAACAATTCTTACAATTGTATTTACTGCATTAGTAAACAAAATTACAAAAATGATGGAACTGTTTCTTTGGAATTTGCAGGAATTACTTGCAGAAATAAATTCTAAGCTGATTCATGGTTACTAGCTTACATATCAGCAAAAGTTGTTCCAGCATAACCAACATTTTCTCGCTGCAAATCCACAAACGTGATATACATTCTGTAAATAAAAACATTAAATATTCATTAAAATTATCATACATTAGCTTATAGTTAATTATTCTGCTCTGTTAATTCACACATTCATACAGTACAGTGAGAGTTTAACACTAGAATGAGATTTGGCCCCTACTAAGGAAATGTATTTTGGTTCGAACCATAAATTTTTTTTCTAAAATATGTTTAAAAGAAACAAAGAGAAAACTAGTTAATTCAATAACTTAAACAATTTTAAATAAAAATTATGGTGTTAAATATTTTTTTATAAAAGTTGTGTGAAAATTCCCGTCTTTCTAGTGTTAATTTCTATGGAAAAAAGTATTGGAACTCTAATAAATATTCTGCACAGCTTCATTTTAATTACAATGTAAATCAACTGATTTTTTTTAAATCATTGATTTAAGTGAGTTTTTCTTTAAAGTGTTTTTAAATATAAATTTAAGATGTAAACAAACATATTAATGTATTTTATTATAATTTAGTTTTATATAATACAGATTAGTGTTCCCGCTAGGCCATTTTTGGAGGGCGCAGCGCCACGCCCCTTTTAAAATCGGCAAATCCCGCCCCGCCCTTTCAAACATCGGCAAAATGCGCCCTTCTGATATTAAAATATAATCAAATGTGCCCTGAATCTTTCCCAGGAATCGCTGCGATTGTTCAAGATTTTCCTCAATCCATGAATTAGAGAAACTCCACTTCAAAAACATCCTGTTTTTTCCCCCCATCAACTTGTCATAGCTTCCAGCTAAATTACGTATACTTTCTATTTTACGAATCCCCTTTTTCTCTGGTGAGTGGAAATCCTGGGTGGTCAGGGAAAATTAGAACTGGACGATAGCATTGTTTGAGCTATGCCCCCTGTTCCTTGCACTGTGATGCTATCTTTTGAAATCCAATTCTGTATCCTTATCTTAAAACTTTTCTTTTTTATGTCCGTTCTTTTCTTTCCACTGCTATTTCAGGGAGCAAGATTATGCATCGATTCTGCTTTTGTACAAGCATAAACCCAGGGACGTAGCTTTAGGGGGGGGAGGGGGGGGAGCCTCCCCTCCCAATATGTTCATGTAGTAGGGCGCCAAAGAAGGTTTAAGGGCGCCGTTAGGCGCCCGGAAAAAAGGCTTTGTTAGTAATAACAAGTAATTATAAAATAACTTAATTTTAAAAGTAAAATTACAAAATAAGTTATTATTCACTTACAAAACCTGAAAAAGGCACTTAATTTTAGACTTGTTACTACCTCTATTCCCCCACTCCTATCCCCGAGAAAATTTATGCATCCGAAATAAAAAATTTCGAAAACAGACTTGTAATGAATTCCAGGATAGATGTACAATTATTTCCTTCTTATAGAGTTGTTGATCACCCTTAGAAATAGATAGAAAGGGGGGAAAAAGTGTGTAAACGACTGTAGTGCATTTGAATGGTTCTATAATATGTTTTAATAGTAGGGCGCCACAGAAGGTTTGGAGGCGCAGTTAGGCACCTAAAAAAGAGGGTTTCAAAAAGGGTGCCATGGAAGGTTTAAAGGCACCGTTAGGCACCTAAAATTTTTATTATTAAGGGTGTATTCGAAAAAACGCTTTTTCATCTTCAACAGCTCGAAATTTTCCGATACAATTTCATGCACATTTTTAAAAGTAGAATCATGAAACTTGCTGAGGGGATTCTTGAAGAGGCGTATAAGGTGCCGTGTGATGTCTTTTTACGCTCAATTCATTAGAATTTGATTTATAAACATTTATCTTCTCAGCATGACCCTTTTTTTTCGTTCACAGATCTCCCGCTTCTGAAAAATCTCTTCAAAATGCCGTTTTTGATCGCTTTTTTTGCAATATTCTTTACATTAACGAAGAATTGAAAATCATGGCACCTTGTTTACTTTCTAGATAAGAGAATCTGCTAGTTTGATGCGTTTGAGAGCAAAAGTGAATTTAAAAATAAATCGGAAAATAATCAGTTTGAATCGAAATACACCCTAAATGTGGCATTCTTAAATTATTTATTACACACAAAAAAAAGAGAAAAAGTAATTAAATAACAGTAACGTGATTTGGAATTAATATTATTGTAAATTTATAAGAAAATAAATTATGGTTTCAAAAAAATATAGGAGATCCATTACATTTGAGACATTTCAAGATTACTACCAGGCGATATCCCCAGTGCGAAAACAAGAACACATTCCGGAAATGGGCATTGTTCGATCCCTACATGCAATTTGATCTTTCGGAGAAAAGCTCTCCCTTCCAATCCAAATTTGGTGGTCCTCAACTAGATCATCTGACCTTAACTATTTTAACTCCCCAGTCCCCACTTATGTCCTTCCTTGTGTTAGGTTAGATAACTTCCTGGCGTCACCTACATACATCTTGGTTGTCCAGTATCTAGTGTTGTCAGATTGTACTGAAACCAATAACGCAACTTTTCAAAACTAGCGATTTTTTTCGTTAAATTTTTAAAATGAAAATTAAAAGCTGTCTTTCGTAGTCGTCCAGAGAGAAGAAATTCAGTCATGAGTGATGACCGAAATAAAACATAAAAACAAAAAATCAGGATCTTACTACGAAGAACAAAACAGAAAAAGAAGTTATGAAGCGGAGAAATGATGCAAATTTATGAAAAAGTGGTTGAAAAACGATGATGCAGTCGAAGGTAAAAAATGTACACATTTTCCTTTATTTAAGCATAGTCTTAAAGTATAATGTTTATATTTCTCATGCAATTGTGAGTTCATTTATTATCATTGCTATTATTAGTGGGAAAAAATCGAATAGCATTCTCAATTTTCGGGTAAATTTAAGTTTTAATGATTTTTATTATTTATTTCCTAAACAGATAGCTATTTTTTGATTAATGGTGATTTCTGAAACTTTTACATTATTAATAATCGACCTAGTTTTAATCCAGGACTGGGCCGGAATGAAGCTTTCCCCAAAATTAAAAAATATATATATGTTTAAGAGTGTACTCGAAAACATGCTTTTCCACCTTCAACACCTCTAAATTTTCTGATAGAATTTCAGACTCATTTTTAAAAATAGAAACATGAAACTTGCTGGAGTGATTTTCGAAGAGATGTACACGGTGCCGTATGATCTTATTTTTCGCTTCATTTATTAGAATTTGATTGATAAACAATCATTGCTTCAGCATGGTCCTTTTTTTCGTCTCCAGCTCTTCCGCTTCGGAAGGTTCACAACGCCCACTTTGACAGTATTTTTCACACTATTTTCTGCCTTTATCAAAATATCGAGCTTTACGGCACCTTGTATAGTTTCTGAATAAGAGAATCTGTCAGTCTGATACATTTGAGAGCAAAAATGAATTCAAAATTAAATGCGAAAATAAGCAGTTTGGATCGGAATACATCCTTACTTACGAATGTTTTTCGAAAAAACAATCAAACATAGTAAGATGCAATCGAATGAAACCAAAAAAATATTCAATTTTACATTTTTTTTTTTGTTTTTTGTTTTTTTTTTTTAAATTAAGGTTTTTGGTATCCACATAATGCATTTTCACTGATTTTATTGTGTAAAACACTGTATTTAAAATTGTAACATTATAATTAAAAATGCATTGTTACTGATCAAGTGGCACTGATTTCATTCTTGCAAGGATTACTGATCAAGTGGTAAAAAAAATGTTTTCAACTGAGCAATAGATTTTTTTTTACTCTATTTTTTTATAATATAATTTCAAAACATAATTTTGTTATGTTTTATCAATTGTACTGTATACATTTCAAGTTATTGTCACTCTTCTGATGGGTCTTTTTTCTGCCTTGCGGTGGACATTACCGCTTAAATTAGATTTATCTGAAAAATAACAGTTTTCAATTAACTCTATTATAAACATCACAATGTACCGACGTGCAAAGTGAACTCTTCTATCTGGAATTCCAAAATATATGTGTATGTCTTTATTTTAAATCGAGATTAAAATGTTATGCATCTGAGTTTTTTACGTCGCTAATTACTATTGTGATAAGTTACTTTTGACGAAATTTAATGATATCCGGTATTCAGCATACTATTGCTAAATCGAACATGTTGCTTAAAGGGTTAAATAAGTTTTTTATTCTAGTGATTGGATAAAGGGATTTGGAAATAATTGATTTTTGCTTTTAAAGTACAGCCATTGTCAAAACAGAAAATTAAATTTACCTTGAACGACTGTCTTTTAATGCTAAAAAGTGACAGGACAAAAAAGTATTCGTTAATGTACTGTATAATTAATAAAAAAAACCGATTTAAAAAATGCACATTAGAAAAAAATAACTACTTTAAGTTTCTGTGTTATAATTGCAGTACGATACAGATTATTTTTTACTTATATGTATTTACTGGGGAACTAAGATATTAAAAGGGAAAATATGTTATTCCATTTTACAGAAACTGGAATATTCTGTATATTTGGTATATAGACCACCGTTACTTCCTTGAAAAGGGGTCGAATAAAGATCGAGAGATTTAACATTCCTTTTTTTACATTAGTGGGAGTGATAGTAATGGGCGCGATCTCTGAGGATCTCAAAAGAAAAAATTGAAGGCTAAATTCAATTATATTGACCAGCAAGTTTTGGGCGGGAGCTGCGGCTTTGAAACCACCATAACTCTATTGTAATTAACTTTGCGTTCTGTATTTTTATTTTTCTTCCAAATACAATTGTTCTTATCATGCCAGGAAAATGAATTTAAGGATCCAGGATTCGGATTCTCTTCAAACATTCTACATTGCCTTTTTAGACCTTGAAAAAAAGAGAGCTGGGAGAGATATTTTATCAGCACATGTGCATGCACGCTTAAAATGGAAATTTAACCATGGCTGCATCACTTATATCACCTAACTATATGCCATTGCCATGAATAAATAACATAACTAACATAAAAAGTAGCATAACTACCCCCCCCCTTTCCTAAAAAATGTAGAAATAATTCAAGGGCGCCAAATTTTGGTCCTCCCCCCCCAATAAAAATTTGAAGCTACGCCCCTGCATAAACCAACAAACACAAACAACAACGAAAAAAATCGTAGTAGGTGACGGCATTTTAATTCCCGTCTAGAGTAGTTAAACTCCCACCATACGCAGGAGCGTGGAATAAAAAACTGCGCCCGGGGCAAAGTTTCAATTTGGCGCCCCCTACCCCTCCTTTTTCGTTTAACAGCCCCAAAATGATGCTGGTAGTATAAATTTGGCGCCCCGCCCCTAAACTTCCGCGCCCAGGCGACAGCTCCCTTCGCCCCCCCCCCCTTTCGCACGGCGCTGACCATGCGGCTCTGCTTCTTTCTGTGTTCTTTTATTCAGCAAAATTAATGAAATACCATGTGAATGTCATCTAAATTGAACCTTTACCCGGAAAAAAAAAATGTGAGAGATAAATAAAACTAAAAAAAAAAAAAAAAAAAAAAAAAAAACTTGAATCATATTTGAAGTAAACACAGAAAAATAAACCTGCCCTGTTTATACAACGTTTAAATAATAATACAGTAAAACCTCTAAATAACGGACACCTCGGGAACGCAGAAATTGTCCGCTATTGGGAAAACCGTCAAAGATACAAAAATCGCTAAGAAATCATTAATATTTCACTAATTTACATTTATATGTCCTAAAACCTTTATTATATGATTAATGAGAAATTAAAACTATTTTTTAAACTATAAAACTTAAATAAAATTGTGCACACCTTTAACTGCTGTTTGTTACATTCTTATTAAAAAGTTTGTTACAAAAGTTTACTTTTGCTCACGATTACTTGTAATTTGTTTTTAAATGTGACGTTATTGGTCATTATAGAGTTCCAAGCGGGGATGGGAATTGCACTTTTTGATCATTAAAAACATAAAATCAAAATCTTCCTGGGGGGAAATAGACATTTGAATGCTTTGGAAGATGTTGCTTTCAGGCAACCCCTGAATTCAACACTGAACGTGAAGCAGAAATTTCCTCAGTCCACCCTCTACATTTATCTGTGATAACAAAACTTGTGACACATTGCTCTGATAAATTTAGAAGCCTTTGTACTTTTTTTCCCTCATATTTTTCTTGTTAAAGAACTTTTTCATCCTTTATCGCCGAAAATAGTGTCCGCTATTCGGAATGTCCGTTATTCAGAGGTTAAACATACAAAAACTTAGGTTTTGGGAGTGGGGATTGGAAAACTGTCCGTTAAATAGAGGTGTCCGCTATTCGGGAGTGTCCGTTATGGAGGTTTTACTGTAATTGTATGGTCAGAATCGGTCTTCATAAAATGATCCCGGTACAAGAAATATTTTCGGGGTCTTGAATTTTTAGTATATGAAAAAAAGTCTAGCCCAGATACTACTATTCTATTCTTCAAAAGTCCTTTTCTATTTAAAGGTATTTTAGTCTTTTTGGGGATCCCTATAAATGCGAGTATTGCGTACTTTGCACTTATCGCACCCTTTGTATGATTAGCCTACAAGTAATTTCGAAGAATTATGCAAACATGCCAAACAAACTATAATTTTTAACTCTCTTTAATATGCAACTACAAGTGAAGTTTTAACCTTTTAACCATTGAATAAAAAATTTGATATATACACTATTTAATAATAATAATAATACTAAAAAGATGCATACACTATTTAAAAAAAAAAAAAATACCTATGCAGTAATTGACATGAACCCTCAAAAATATTTTTTTTTCAACCTCCAACTCGTTATATTTTTACTGTTTCAACTGAACTCAAAAAATATCCCCCCCCCCCTCCTCATCTCCGAAAATTAAACCAAAAAGTATATTCTTCCCCAGCCCCGCGATCTTTTGCTGAAAAAAAAAAAAAAAAATCTAAAAGGAGAAATATGAACAAGGGCATCCTTCCTCGCCTTAACTCCGATAGCCATGTCATGCTTTAATATTTCAGAAAAGCTATATCTTTCTTTTCATTTTAACTAATAAAACTGCGTGTGGTAACAATATATATATATGTATCAATGGAAAAGAAAACCTGCTTCCATCACAATCGCTCAAGTTTGAGAAAATAAATAAATAAATCTTCATTCTAGCTTTTTTAATTTACAGATGCACATATTATACAAACATGAAACTACATTAGTGAATTATGTATGTTGCCTTACTTTTGAACGCAATCGAAATTTGACATATGCGAAGAAAGCACAGCTGTTAGATTGTTTATAGAAGGAATAAGACATGCCTTATTTTGATAAACAACGTAGAAGCCAAAGTGGCACAACTAACATATTCAACTTTGCAGTTTGTCGATATGCTAGCAGTTTTATCATAATTAGCAACTTATGTTCTTTATTTATGCATTTATTTACATACACTTAATGACGCCAGATTAGATGCCTACATGACCCGAAATTTCCAAGATCCGGCCCTCGGGGCCCGACCCATCGAAAAAGTGCAGCTCGGATCCGGTGAAAATAAATAATAAAAATAATAATAATAATAATGGCCGATATAAAAGTTAAAAGTTCGGTTATGTCCATACAAAAAATAATTATTGGGCATTTACGGTATTAAAGCTAAAAGTTTGGCACGAAATTTAGAGGTCTGCACGTACCTGGCCCGTACTCGGTCCGGCGGAACGTATGCGCATTTTCAAAAAGGCCAAGCCGTCAAATAATAATAATAATCGGGCATAATTGCCGGGTCGATAAAAAAAAAATTAGCTGGCCAACCGGCCTGATATAAAGATTTAAGCAAAGACGATAAAATATGAACTATTTCCAATGAATATGACTTTAACAAGAATAAGTATAAATGGGAGTCACGAGCTGATGCTACTTTGACAATATCAATACAGAAATGTAACTTATCCAATGTAGAGATCGGCACCGGACAGTTACAATATGTCTGACCCGGACAATATATTTTTTAGCAGACTCATGCCTGGCCGATATCAGGTTTGCATTGTTTTTCTACATAGTCGAGCTGGGCCGGGTACTTAAGAAGTGTAAAGCAGATCTATCTCCATAAAGGCTGTTTTTTACTTTTTCTATTTTATTTTCAAGTATTTTTAAATAGGACACTTTCAGTTTCGGAACCGATTTTGGAAATAAAAACACATTCTCATAAATCAGCCCCTCCCCCCCCCCCCCCAAAAAAAAAATAAAAAAAATATAGAAACCGCCTTTGTAGCGTTTGACCGCAGCTATACAATACAAACTTTACCTCATCAGTTGGTTCCGATCCAGTGGGGGAAAAAAAACGCTTTCCCGCATTCTTGAATAGAGAATGCCCCCGGAAAAGTCCCGAATTAATTAAAATCTATTGAGACGGGGCAGTATGTTGGTGGAAGTAGGGACGGAGGGGGGTGGATAGTCGTCTCAAAGTCTGTTTTCTCTCCTCAATATAGTACATTGCATCTTCTTATATGTACAATAGATGCTTTTAAAAAGGAAGAAAATTTCGTTTCGTTTTCGAGGTCAGTTTCCTCAGTCAGAAGTGCTGCTCTGAAACTGCTGAACGTCGGTACATCTGGTAAATTCCCTGCTTGTTTTTTCCGATGGTAAAAAGCTTAAATGCTTCGTGATAAAGAAGAAAGAAAGCTGTCAGCAAAAAAATGATTTAAACAAAGATAAGTTATTTTTTCTTTTACTAAATAGTAACCAATATTTTTCTTGTTATATTTTGATTTAATGGTAAAGGTAGTTTAAAACCTCGACAATGTTAAAATTTAATGAAAGTTCTGAAGCCTGCCATCGGTGCATACGAGTACGAGGTCATCATTATTAATTTTTCGTATTCCATGAATTATGCACATTATTTTGTGATTAAAATCTCTATAAATAAGAATGCTTCTTGAAATATTTCAATTGTAGGGTAATAATGCTGGATAAATATTGACAACTTAATTTTTATAAGGTTTTTCTTTTTAGAATGTTGAATCTGCTTAGTATGTTATCCATTCTGAAGATTTTTTTTTTCTTTTTTTTCCTGGTTGGAAGATAAATCCCTATAAATGTAGTTATGCCCATCGAAACTCGACTTTAGATTTGATTTATTTTATTTTTAATTTTTAACATTTTATTCCCGTTTTGCACCGACTTTTTAAAATTATTAAAATGAATCGTATCTTCTAGTGCAATGCAGTTAATTTTGCGCTCTTTTCAATAAAGTTTATTTGGAATTTCTACAGCAATTTTTTTTTTTTTTGTGAATTTTTGAAAGCGATTATTAATAATTTTTCGCGCCCAGCGTCGTTTTTAAAATATTGTTAAAAGAAATTCAATTTTAAACTTTTAACCTAATATTAAATTTTGTCTTCCATCATTTTTTATTTCATAACAATTTGAAATTTGATTTTTAACGCAATTTTTGGCGTTTTTTCGCATTCTACAGCTTTTATCTTTATTAAGATTTATTATGATTTCAAACTTTTAAGCACACTATAATAAACATATATTTTTTTTCTATTAAGATCAATTGAGATTTTCAGCCTTTTTATTATCATTATTACTTTTGGAACGTTTATAAAAGGAATTCAATTTCAAATTCTTACCAAATATGATAAATTTTGCCTTCTAAATTTTAAACGATTTTAAAAAGTTTTTTTTTTTTTTTTAACTTTAACTTGCTTGTTTTTTTTTTTAGTAATTTTAAATGGGATTTTACTGTTTTTTCACGTTCAACTGCGATTTTTTGACATTCATGAAAAGAATTGGGTTTCAGTCTTTTAACCTAATATACAAACTTTTGTCCTCTGCGATTTTCAAAGTTTTTTCTTGATTGCTATTTTCACTGCAATGTAATTTTGTTGTAAATAGAATTCGGTTTAACATTTAGCGTAATATAGTATTTAATATCTTCCGTGATGTCTTAATTCTAAGCAATTTTTCATGTTTCATGCCGACATTTTTTTTTTTTCTTTTAATGTGTGAAACAATTTCTGTTACGATGTTTCAGCTCACTGTACAAAATTTTGTTATCTGTGATTTTCTTTTAAGTTTTACAGCGATTTGCCCATTATAGTAAATTTAGGTCTCTTTTCAATAAAATTTATTCGGAATTAGTGCAGAGATTTTGAAACCTTTCGCGTTTTTGTAATCGGTTCGGGCAACGTTGGGTTAGTCAGCCAGTTTAACAAACTAAAATATAGTTTGCATTCACATTTTTGTCAAGGTGTATGCCCCCCCCCCTTCTCCCCTCCCCAGAGAAAGTGGTAATTTTAGTCCATAATTTATGAAAAATCTGCAAAAAATTCTCGCTTTTACATTTCTATTATTTCTTAATCTGGGATATACAACCTTTTATATTTTAACAGATTTCTGATTCTTCAAATGTATGTATCTCCCCACCCCCTTTCTGAAATTTCTTTTCTTCGTTTTAATCAGCTCTACAATTTAGTTAAATGTTTAAAATTATTTACGTTCAATTTGAATTCTTAAAATGTTACAATCCCCGTGGCAGAATGTGCGCGACACTGCGACAGGCGTCGCAGGCTTTTAAGTACACCTGCAGACTCAACGATGCCACGGACGCGATATAACGCATAAATTACGCAAAAAGTCGGTCATGGGGCATAAAAATAGCTCTATGCGACCCGTGCGACGCGTAATTTCGTCAAAATATCATGGAGTAAGTCTGAATTTCGTCCAAAGATCGCGAGAAAAAACGCAAATATTATCAAAGCATTGCGAAAAAATGGCAAATTTCTTTTAAAAAACGCGAAAAAATGACTAATTTCTTAAAAAATCGCGAAAAAAGTCGGGTTTTTCAAAGAATCGCGGGAAGAAAGACAATTTCATCATAATTTCGCTAAAAACGGCAAATTTCATTAAAGAAAAAAAAAAACCTCTTAAAAATGATAAATTTCGTCAGAAAATTATAAAAAAAACCCCGCAAATTTCATCAGAAAAATCCCGCAAAAAACGATAAATTTCATCAAAATTGAAAAAAAAGGTCAAATTTTGTTAAAAAATCATACATAAAACAGATTTTGTCAAAAAATTGCAAAAAAAGGGGGATTTTGTCAAAATTATCCCCCAAAAATCAGATTTCGTTAAAAGATCGCGGAAAAACGGCAAATTTCGTTAAAAGATTCCGATAAAACGGCAAATTTCGTCAAAAGATCGCGAAAAAACGGCAGATTTCGTCAAAAAACGCCAAAAAAAAAAAAAAAAAATTACCGGTAATTTTTTTTTAAATAAATGACAGAAAGTTTACATACACACATATATTGCCATAATTAGCATTACAAAAGCACAAAGAATATATTTATATTCTATTTATGTAATACGTTTATGTATAATTATACAGGGTTCATGTAAAAGTCAGGAGAATCTCAGGGGACAATGGAAAAAAATTCCCAAACCTGGGAAAACTGCCAAAAGAGTCTATGCTGGGAAATTGGGGGCAATTATTGCTGTTCATGTGCTTTATTATATGTAATGATAAAATGTCATTAATTGTTGATATGGGAAAATTGTACATCTCCGAAAATACATCAGAGGATTTTTTCTTGGAAAATGAGTATGAACCCTATTATAGCATCTTGCAGACTATTTTTGAAAATGACTAGTGTTGCAGACATTTGAAGATAGTTCTGCTACTGGGATTACAATTTTTTCTATTCTAACTGTAAATTTTAATGTATATATAAATCTGTATAAAGTATTTAAATAAATATACACTACAATGTGAATAATCAATCATCTAATCTAATCAACCTCTTCTCCAGTTTCCCCTCCCCCCCCCCCCCAAAAAAAAACTTGCAACTGTTTGTTTATTCATTGTGACAGCAAATGACCAGCTAAATTCCACTTCTCCGTCTTATCAAGCACACCAAATTTAAAGTATTTTATTTTTTAATATTTTTTCTGTCTTAATGTTAAAACTTTTACTAATGATAAATAATCAATATCCTCCCTCCTTGCCCCCTCCCCCCAAATAAAATAAATTGCTTTTATCTCTTTGTTCCCCTTCCCTCCACAGCTCACAAAGCTTATAATCTGTATTTGGTGATTTACAGTAATACTAATTAACATCTAAATTCTATTACCTCTAAAACTTCTGCCGTATCCATAAAACTAATAGTTATTCATAAAACTGATAATTTTATGTGACTAATAGTTTTACAGTATAGGTATGTGAACCAAAATTATTTACTAGATCTTTGAAATATTCAATTAAGAAAAAAATATCTGTAATTTGTTATTAAATGTGATTATAAACAATGATGAGTATGTAATATAACATTTTTATATCAGTTACGAAGCTGTACATTTTCTAAAGAAACGATGCCTTTTTTCACTGAGAAAAGTGCCCCTTTTTAGCTTCAACTGTGCCCTTTTTCTTACTAGCACCCTGCCCTTTTTTTTTCTAGAGTGAACACTAATACAGATAATTAAACAACTTTCAGAAAGAAAAAGCTTTATCTTTGTAAAAAGTAAAATACAATGTACAGTTTAAAAACAAAATATTTTCAAAATAATCTTATAACAGTAAGGAAATCTAAGCAGAATTACAGAAGAAACATTAATCGAATGTTTTCAATCAGAATAACATGTAAAATATGTTTACTTACAAAGGAAAATCCTCAGCATAAGGGTCATTCTTGAAAAAAGGGTCTATTTCAGTCCTGGCATCATTTAAAAAAATTTGTTTTATTTATTTGTGATTTTTTTTATTGTTTTGAATATTTAAAGAATAGAGAATCTTTTCATACAATTTACTATTCTATAGCTATTTTATTTTGTGTCTTAATATTAAGTAATACATGGGAAACCTCACCTCCGTGGGTGTCCCCCATTCACATTTAAAAAAATTCTTTGATTAAAAAGTGAAATAAATTAAATGTTAAATGATTTTTATTGTTAATTCCTTTTTAAATGAACCTTAGCTAATTTAAAAATAGGTTTCAATAAATTAAATAATTTTTGCAAATGCATTTTTAAGTTATGTTTTTGTTTGTCCCAATTAAAATTCTCAACTCCATTACTAACAGTTTTAGCTTCAAACATTCATTCATAGAAGGCAGTACCGGTAAGTAATTTGTATTAAAACAAAGGGAAAAAAAAACTCTCTTTGTTAGCTCTGTGAGAAAAAAAATTGTCATTTGCTCTCAGTTAAAGCTTATTTTATTCAAATAAATAGAATTTCTTTATTTTGTTTTTTGGGATACTCCACTCCATTACTGCAAATGGAAGGTAAGCAATGCATTATATTTATTTATTTTACATTTGAATTTAAAAGTTATCACAACACATACAATCCTGTGTGAATAACATTAGTTTTGATTCAAATATTTACAAACAGTGCATCATTATATGAAATATCCTCACCTCCATTACCTTTGTTAATCATGGAGGTGAGAAAGTGAAATGGAGGTGAGATTAAATTAAATATAAGTACTTAAAATTAATCAAAATAAAAGTTAATGGTTTACTTAACAATTATTATACTAACATAATATAATAAATATTGATATAGTTTATTTCTATTATTGGACTGATCAATTGTAGCCTAGATTTCTAATTAAGTTGCTATCAACTATTTCATGGCTTTCACTAGCTATGTTTTAATAATTTATCTCTGTTGATTTAATCGATTATTTGCTCAAACTAAGCAAAAAAGTGCAAGAAAAAATAATAACTATTATAATTAAGAATTTTTTAGAAAATTGATTATAGTTTTAAGATTTATTAGAGAGTAAAATGATTATTATATTTCAAAAGTTTTTAAATAATTTTCTGTTATGAGATTCTAATAATGGATATTAAGTGACTAGCATAATTCAAGTGATTTAAATACTTTTATATCTTAATATTCTACTAGTGGCATGAAATTAAACATATAGGGTAGCTAGCATATATTAAACTGTTACCTTTAATTCAATAAATCCTATACAGTAGATTCCCTCAAATCCGCACAGCTTAGGACCAGAGGTTTTGCAGATTTCTGGTCATTGCTTTGTTTACAGTTTTTAAACAGTAATTTGAATGTAATTAACAATGAATTTGAAACTTTTATGAAGGCTTACAATATAATAAAACATTAAAATAAGTAATAAACTAAAATAATAAAAATTTAGATAATTTTTAACATGGTTAAAATATTAAAAGCAAAGGTCAAGCTAATAATGTAAGATTAAATATTTATTATAAAGATAAGATGCATTTTTCATATGAATTTGCTTTATAAAAATACATTATTAATTCACATCAAAATCTTAAAATGAGGAAGTTTTATTTCAAGTTTAGTTAGAATTAATATTAATAACCAAATAAGTTTGGTTACTAAATAAATATATTTGGTAAAAAGATTTGAATATCAGTGAAACAACAAAATCTTAATTTATTCCAAAATAAATTTATTCTTCCTTCATGAAAACACATGAATTCAGTAATATTAATGAAAATTACAAATTAAAATAAAAATGGAATTGATATAAAAATAAAAAAGTCAAATTTTATCCCTAAATCAAAATTAAATGTTTCATTGTTTACATCTGTAAATTATGTGTGAATTTTAGAGAGTTGTGGATTTTAGGAAGTCTACTGTATATAATTTTTTTTAGTACTATGATAAAGAAAAGAAATGAGCATAATAGTATAAAAGGTCGAAAAAAAATGTATTGGCAATCAAAAAAAGAAAGAGAACATACAGAGACTATGTGATGCGACAAAAAATGATTCACTTAGGCTTGAGAAGGTAAGGAGAGATACAAGGAAAGGTAAAATTAAGATAAAATTAAAAGCATTAATAAAATGACACCACAAGAACAAAGAAATGTTAGAAAAAATTGACGAGAAAAGAGCAAGAAATCTTACAACCTAAGCAAAAAGAAAAAAGAATTAGAGAAAAAGATTGAAGAAAATACTCCTCCAGCAAGCCTATCTTTAGGTTTACCAATATTGGTACAAAATGTGCCTTCAACAAGTAGAGAAAGCCTGTATAAAAACAGACGAAGAAAAAATATATGTGATCTGAAGAATGAGAATCTAAAGTTAAAAGCCAAGCTTAAAGAATCTAATAATAAAATGGAAAAGTACAAAAAAAGAGCACAAAGATCTCAAATAGCAAAGTTGGATACTCCAGCAATAATAATAATAATAATAATAATAATAAAAAAATTGTAAAACAACTTGTTAAAGGTCAGCATATTTCACTAGCAATTAAAAAATATATATATTGTATGGTGAAGTCTTAACAAAACAACTAAAAGACAATTTAAACAAAAGACAAAATATAGAAAAGTTAGTGTTTATTCTAGGCTATTTTTGAAGGGTGCAGCACCCTGCCCTTTTTCAAATTTACAAAATGCACCCTGCCCTTTTTAAAAGTAATAAAATGCACCACTGGTTTTACCCAGAGATTTTTAATAAATATTTTTTTTATTCCGTAGTATTTCTAAATTTGTGTGCATAAAAATGATAGATTTTTTCATTTCTTTAAGAACATAAAACTATTGAATCATGTTTTAATTTAATTGTATTTTTAATTTTTATATCATAAAATCATTCGAAATTAATTTTACTTGATTTATCATATTTAAAAATTATGTGTTTCATTGCTTTATTTTTTCCCCTTCTAAAGGCAATAACAATTTTTTTTTTCTGACAAAAGTGCCTTTTTCTGCTGCATTAGTGCCTTTTGTAGTGAATAGCACCATGCCCTTTTTATTTCTAGAGTGAACAATAGAAAAGTGATATCAGGTGTAGCAGAATAGATTGTGAGAAAATACAAATTAATGTCTGAACTTAGCAAAAATTGATGAGTTTAATGAGCATTAGTAAGTTTTAAACATATTAATTTTTTTGACATATGTCTTATGCTGTATAATTCATAAAATGCACATAAACCTTTTTTTTCCTCCACTCTCATAATTGGTACTTCCACAACCTGTTTCAAGCAACTTTTTTCAAAATTCCCAATGTTGGTGCATGGGTAAGGTTGAGTATTTGTGAAAACGAAAAAGTATCAATTCATTTGTAAAATCATGTCTGTAGAAATGAATGAGATGTATAAGGTGAACTTTCTGAAGAAATCAAAGATTGGGGTGGTTTTTATTTTTCCAGAGAATGATGACACAGACTTTATTGATCAGAAGCAGATACTAGAAATTCTAAATGAACCCACTTTTAACAGAGGCCATTATGTGTGCAATAAATAACTTTATTTTTGATAATTTTCAAATTATAAAATTTTGGAGCAGTATATGCATTTGTTTTTATTTCAATGTGTTATATTCCTTTCTATTTTAAGATTTTTAGTTACTTTTAATAAGTATGTACATTAATAAGAATATGCATCTCTACTCCGTTACCAAAGTCTCACCTCCGTTACCATTAAATTTTTTAAATATTTTTTTATTAAATAAATAAAATTAATTGAACAGGACCATAGCTTTATTAGTGTTCCTCACTTGCTTATATAACCCAGAAAAAAAAAAATTAAGTGAAAAAAAAAAAGTTAAAAAAAAAAAAAATTCTGAAGTATGCCCTTTTTTGAAGAATGACCCATAAGCAAAATTCATGATGACAAACAGAAAAAAAATCACAATGCTGTTATTGTATGAAGAAGGATTATGATTTGTGCACAATCAAATAATTTGCAAACCTCAAGCGTCTAAACTGCATCTAAAATGAAAAAAATCATTCTCTAACAAAATAAATAAACGATCGAATTGAAAAATATCCTCTGCCTCACACGAAAATCCAACCAGAAGCTAATTTATTATTTATGATTACTTTGATAGGCACCTTATCAATTAATTAATCGTCGACTGAAATACAGTAGACATAAATCTTCATACATCACAAATTTTCTTTTGAAGCAACAATCAACAATTGAAATATATAAAAAAAATTATTTTTATTTTTCTTTCGATATGATCAAAATAACACTGAAATGAAAAAGAATAAATAATTTTAAAAGGAAAATAAAAGTTCTTTCAATCTCTTCTACACATAAATGTATTTAATTCTCAGAAAGAATGAGCCCAAGCCCCCCCCCCCCTTCAGGCCCAAACACTAAAATGAAAATAGAGCCCGTGCCCGCTTCGGACCCGGGTTTGGGCTCGGGCTTTCGTACTGGGACTGAGCCTGTCTCATCTCTAATTTGTACAACCTTCCACCCCCTCCGTTCTCCAGGCTAATCACATGGTAGAATTATCGTTTCACATCTGTATTTCCTTTCAATTTTTTTTTGCTCCTATCTAGACTTTAGATAACAAAAGCAAATATATAAATAGTAGTTTCTATCCTTGTCGAGAATTTACTCTAATTTTTTATGGAAATATGCATGCAATAGAAAGGTGTTAAAAAAATTCCATAAAGAAACGACATCAAATTGGGATTATAAAAACAACTTTTTTGATTTACTGTGATAATACAGATTCTAGTAAATATTCTAGTTTTAAAAAAGATGAACAAAATAATTTTCTTAAAAAGAAAAAAAGAAAGAATCAAGGTCTCTTCTTTTATCACATTTCAAAACATAGACTGTTAGTTTTGATTAACTAATTGAAATAACTTTGCTTACATTTTTCTTCTTTTTTCTTTTATAAAAATTTTGATTTTTTAAAATAATAAAACATGGGGCACATGATCTCTGTATGTAACTGCTTTTGTTAATTCCTCAAATAATGAGCATTTTCTATTTGTAGTGTTCTGTTTTCATAACTTTTGAGTTCCGCTCTTAGAATTATGAAATTACCATATGGAAACATTATTGAACATGGTTTCTTACTCAAGGATAGAATACAAGATTTCAGGATAAAAAGAAAAAAATTACGGTTAATTAAACTTTAAAAAAAATATCTATATATTTTTCTGGTTTCAGTGAGTAAAAATCTAATAGTCAATAAATCCTATGATATTTTTTAGTTGCAAACCTGAGTAAGCCAAACTAAAACTTAGTTTTGTTTGAATTTAGATTATAAAACTAAATCAAAACTTTGAGTTGAGATTGGAAAGCAATACCAAAACTAAACATATTTTTTAAAGGAAATAAAATTATAATTGTAAGGGAAAAAAATGTAATAATGCAAAAATATACATTTTTTAAACAAACAATGGAATTTTTGAATGCTGATATTGATAATAATGACAAAACTGCAACAATTTCTTTAAATTAGTATCGTTTACTTAAAAACTATACTTATGTAAATGGAATGCATAATTTATTTCATTCCAAACTGCAGACATATTGGCTCAGGTTTTTCCATTAGGTCAGTTGGTAGTTAAACATGTAACTGAAAAATCATTTCAACAGAGGTATGATATAGCAAACAATAACGTTTAATAAAAATTCTTAGGCTGTGGAAAAAAAAAACTAAACTTTTAAAAGCAGGCTTTGCAACTTTCTTCTTATTTTGTAACATAAAGTGAAAATAATTTTCATTTAATACAAATAAATGGGAAAAAATGTTTTTTATTTAATATTCACTAAGAAAATATAATTTATTGGGGAGAAACAGTCATGAAAAATCAATTTTTCCAACTTTTCCGTTTTTTTCTGAAAAAAAAAACCGATAAAAAAAGTTTTTTTCCGCCACTTATATTTTTCCGGAAAATTTATACCTCTACCCCAGATATTAATCTTAAATTAAATAACGAAGATATACTCTGGGTCACCAACTACTTAGTAATTTACCTTGATTCTAAATAAAATTGGTCAAAATAGATTACCGATGCAAAATCGAAATCTGTAGCAGCCAAAGCTTCTTCAAAATTATTTTTCTTTAATTTGCATAATTTTTACTTAAATTCTTTATTTTAACCTTTGTTTCACTTTGCAGTTGGAAAGCGAAGCATAATCCCGCTAAATTAACCATTTTTTCTTATCCGATGATCTTTGTTTTCACGACCTTGTAAGAATGAATTTCATTGGTCACTTCCTCTCTCCAGATTGGACAATCAAGTTGTTCATCATATCCCCTTGATTATTTATACTCCTCTTAAGTTTATTGAAAAAAAATATTACACACTGGGTATGTAGGTATAAACAATAAAATTAGATTTTTATCAATTTATTTTTTGATTGTTGCTACACCACCACAAAATAATAATGAAATAGGTACTAGGGATATAGATATCTAAAAACAACATTCAACTATTAAAATATAATTAAACATAATTATGAAGTATTAATATCTTACCGATCAGAATTGATTCCAAGAGTTTCTTTCATATGAGCTGAGAGTTTACTGGAAATTTTAGCATTTTGAGATCTTCCCAAACTTCCAATGCTTCCAAGTGTTGCAAGGGCACAAGGGCTTTTCTCATCACTTCCACCCCATAACATCATTTGATCAGGCAAGATGTGTACCACCACATACTAATGAAAAAAAAAAAAAAAAAAGATTGATGTATTTTTTTAAATATATATAAATTTAAAATGATCAGACTAAAAAAATATTGAAAAAAAATTTTTTTAAAGATGTCACAGATGCATCTAGGTTGACGTTAATGCCATTTGTTTTGGTGCTATTTTAGTGAGAAACCCCAGTTTTTGAATACCTCAGAGTTAGCTGGTAAATACAGCAGTTTTATTTTATAATGAAACCGTGTTTCAATTTTATTATAAAACACTCGTGTATTTTTAACATACATTTATTTTTACATTATTTATTTACATATACATTTAATTTTATCATAAAAGACTAAGCTGCCATCATATTTTATATAACTAAGTTCAGGGTTGTTATGTTCAGTAAAATAAGATCATTTTTTTAAATGAAGGAATAAGAAAGCTACCTTTTACTACTAATATAGGCCGGAAGGAGCTTTTCCAAATTTTAACCTGCTTTTTAGAAACCTTTAATTACAAGAACAAGACACATTTTAAAACATTATAAACAAATGCTGCATAATTATAAATTCAATGAAGATCTTTACAAAAATGTTAAAAACTAACAAGAGTAGAAATACAAAAATCTACACACCGATATTGGTTTATTTAATGCTTCGGCAACCAACTCAGCAGTTTTCTTGAGAAACCCATTAGGTATTTGGCCTTTAGATACATTAGTAGTTATTGTCAGAGTAGGCATGATTGAAAAAAATTGAAAATTATTAGAAACAAAAAAATATAACAGAGCCAACAGATAAAATCGCGGATAGATATACCTGTGCAAGAGCAAAGTACAACGCAAACGCAAATAAAAATATAAGATAAGTATTATAAACTGACTTTACCGGTAACATATATGGTTTTACTAATTTGCCGAAAAATTATATTGTTGTATAGCGCTACCTAGCATATCGAATTTCCTAGAATTCATTAATGTACATCGATGATTTGTCATTATAATTATTTAACAAAACATAATTAATTTATTGAAGTTTTATAAAAGCAGAAAGTAATGCAATGCATAATGTAAAATTTTTGAAATGAAGGAAATTACTTGTTGCTCCTTTATTTGTCGGTACAATAGTACCTATTTAAAGTTACTGGCATATCTACGTAATAATCACGACTTTAGGTTTCAGTTTCTATTTCAAATCTATTCTTTTGTGCAAACCATTTTGTCTTTCGTTTATTCAAGCAGGCTTTCTTAATCCATTTTAAGTAGGAGTAATTTTTTGTGTTACAAAGTTTTAATTAATTCATTCAAGCGTGGTATTGGTTCCTCTCTTTTGTAGTATGTTATGAACAGCTAAAAGTTTTCTTTCTCTTATCTCGAGTAAGTATGCTGTTTGTCTAGATAATTAATTTTATTGCTTTAAAGTAACTTCTTGAATAAAATGTCTTTTTCTGCTACCTTGTCATAGTTTCTTTTTCTCAATTTTGTGTAATTTTAAAAACTATAGATCACATGTTATTTGTAATGTTCCAATGTTATGTGAAAGTTCTTGATTATGAGACTTAAACCTAAATCTCTTTCTTATGCATTAATTGATTAATAAGTGATATTCCTATGAAGATATATGATATTAAATCATGAAATAGAAGTATTACTAAGTATGAAAATCATCATACGACATAACAAAGTGTATAAAAATAATTAAAACTTTTTTTCTGTTTAAATTGTCACTTTCTATGCACGTGCTCCTTGCAAACTCGGAAGAGATATGTCAAAACTTAAAAACTATACAGCATATTTAGTTATATCATGTCTAAAGGTGCTTTAAGAATGCTATATTGAATATTGAACTCTAGGCATTCATTTCTTTACAGGGTATACTAAGTAGAGACGATCTTAATCAAATAACTTTTTTCTTTATAGTAAATTTTCTTAATTTTTAAAATGATATAAAAAAAGTTTTCAAATCTACGTAAAACCTAAATTTTAATATTCCTGAATATAGTGTAAATTCACCAGGATTGCTACACAACCTGGAAAAGTCAGGGAATTGGGAAATTAGCTTAATAAATCAGGGAAAAGTCAGGGACAGGGAATTTCAATATTTTTTCCTATAACCTAAAAAAGGCAGGGAATTTGATGAACTTTCATTGTGTTCTCAAAGAGAGTTTGATCGTTGTGTAACCAGAAGTGAGAATCTTCCATTATTTTGCAAACTGCATTTTTAAAAATAGAAGAAACATCATCTACCTTTTTTTTATCTCACAAATTTCCTCTTTCAATCACCACATTTTATATTTTTAATACTTATTATTACAGATTTTAAAACTTTTTCCAGCAGTTATTTTCATATAACAGTCAGGCCCTTGTTACCGCATGGGCAAATCAGGACTTTGCCCATGGGCCACAGACCTTAAAGGGCCCCCAAATCCATAATAAATTATATTTACTTTTTTTGACCATTTCCAACTCTTCTATATATTGATGTTATTAAATTCATTTTAAAGTAATGCAGAGTTTCCCCCAGAGGGTTTCAGGGGGGCGCTCCGCCCCTCTTACCCTCTAGTTTAAAAAATAGCGCCCCTCTTGCCCTTCATCCAAAAACTAGCGCCCCTTTTGTCGCTCATTGAAAAAAAAATAGCGCCCTTCATGCCCCACATTTGAGAAAACACAGCCCTTCAGCAATGATGCAGACGTGCTATTACGCATAAACAGTGTTAGAAATTAGCAGTCGTTAGTCGTCAAATGCAACTAAAAAATTGAATTTGACGACTAGAAAATTATTCTTGGTCGTCAAATTTGATGCCTGCCTTTTTAAAAAATTTATTAGACATTCAGCTCCGAAAATTAAGAAAAAAAAAATGGTCTAGTCTGAAAAATCAGAACTAAAAAAACATTTCAAGAAATAGTCGCGAAAAAAAAAAAAAAAAAAAAAAAAAAAATTCATCAATTGCTCGTATACGAAATCGCCACTTTCGACAAAAGATGGGAGAAAAAACGATTTTTTTTTCTTTTTCAAAAAATAACAAAAAAGCAAAAGTTTTTTATACAATAGCATAAAAAAGGCAAATTTCTACAAAGTATTGCGAATAGAGATGCAAATTTCGTCAAAGAATCGCAAGAAAAATGCAAATTCCATTAAATAATCGCAAAAAAAGTTAATTTCGTCAAAAAAATCTTGGGAAAAAGACAAACTTTGTTATAGAATCGCAAAAAAATGCAATTTTCTATGAAGGATCGTGAAAATAAATCTTAATTTCGTCACAGAATCTTTAGTAAAAAGCTAATTTTGTCAAAGAATTACAGAAAAAAATAAGAATCTTGTCATAGGATCGCAATAAAGTCTGTTAATTCCATCAAAAGCTCGCGAAAAAACACAAATTTCTTCAAGGAATCCCAAATAATCAGTAATTTTCACCAAAGGATTGTGAAAAAACACATAATTAACGGGGGGGGGGGGGGGGGGTGTGTTCCCAGCCCAGCAGAAAACGACAAATTTTGTCAAAAGATTGCGAAAAAATACTGCCGATTTCGTCAGCAAATCTAAAAAAAACATGGCAAGGCTTGTCAAAAGATCGAAAAAACGGCAAGTTTCGCCAAATGATTGCGAAAAACACGACAAAGTTTGGCAAAAGATCGTGAAAAAGGCAAAATATTTTAAAAAATCGCAAAAAAACTAGCAAGTTTCATCAAAAGATTGCGAAAAAACTGGCAAGTTTCGTCAAAAGATCACGAAAAAACAGCCAGTTGCGTCAAAACATCGCAAAAATAGCTGCAAATTTCGTCGAAAGATTGCGAAAAAACGGCAAATTTTGCCGAAAGATTGCAAAATTTGTAAAAATGGTGCAACCCCCCCCCCCCCCCCAAAAAAAAATATTGGTAGTGGATTTTTTTCTTGTCTCTGTAGTAACCTTAAAGAAAATTTGATGCGAATTTCAAAATTATTCTTTTACTCCAAATCACTCCAAAATTATATGCAGTATTACAGTAATATTAATATGAATTTTAGAAACTGCAACTAAAAATCTTAATTTGACGCCTAAGGTTTTTACAGCAGTCGCCATTTGACGCCTCCCTTTTATCTCCCAATTTCTATCACTGCGCATAAATGACATAAAAAATCGGCAACGGAACACAAAAAATAGCTCTTGCGCGTCCCACAGGACATGTAATTTCGTCAAAAAATTGCAAAAAAAAAGTCAAATTTCACTAAAAAAAAATCACGAAATAAAGACTCACTTCCGACAAAATGGCTAATCTCGTCACAAAATCCCATAAAAACTGCAGATTTCCTTAAAAGATCGTAAAGAAAAAGCCAATTTTCATGCAAAAAGCGCGATAAAATTTGTCAAACAATTCACGAAAAACGGCAATTTTTGTCAAAAAATTGCGATAAAACCAGGGCTGGCAAGTTTCTGCCAGAGTGGTTAAAACCAGCGGTTATAACCGGTTGAAACCGGCATGGCAGAAACTAGTTTCTGACAGTAAGTGACAAAAACTGGCAGAAACCAAGAAATATTGCTAATAAAAACTTTCCCCTGCAATGATTCATACTTCCCACATATATTTAATAAATAAAGAATTTAGTTACAAAATTAAATTAAAGATTATGAATGTTATTCGAAGTAACAGAAAGCTTCAAAATGATTATATTAATATACTTTGTTCATTTAATAATTTTCTGTCACTTGAAAAACAGAAATTTTTATAATGGTAATCTGATGATGTAAAAGTTTCACTGTTGATATTATTGTTTACGGTTGAATTTCTATTTTAAAAGTTAAAAAAAAAAGAAATTTGCAAAAGACTCTTATATTTTAACAACACTTTTCAGAGTATTTTTCAATAAATAATATACTACTACATACAAAGAGAAATGGTTCTTTTGAAAATATATAAGCAAATAATTGTAGCTCAAAAATAAAAGAAAAAATAATGAATTATATTGTACAATTACTTTATAATATTAAAAAGAAAAAAAAATATGTAATAATATACTGAGAACATTCCATAATATATGATTAATTTTACTCAACCTCTCTTAACTTAAATTGCTTTTTTATTTGTTCTGAATGAAAGAAAAGTTTGAAAATATTCTTTCACAATAATATTCCCATTATTTTATTTGTTATTTTTCCTGAATAATAAAATGTATATAAGCAATTTAATATTACTTAAAAAGGCTGAGATCATGTCATAAAATGAGTTTATGCCAGTTGTTGCCAGTTTATGCCAGTAAAAACCGGTTATAACCACTTTTTGCCACTGGCACGGGAGAAACCACTTTCTGCCGGCAAAAATCCAGCCCTGTCCTTCACAGAGAGGAAGCTAATTTGATTACTTGTCAGTCCAGCAACATAAATTGGTGGTGTAAGTTTTTGTTAATTTTCTAGAATTTTTTTTCAATCAGAAAATTGGGGAGTATTTTTATTAGCAATCATTCCCTCACATAGAATGCTAAATTTTTGGTAATTTAAAAATTTTTTAATTTTATCATATATTATATATTAAGTGTTCTTCTTTAAGGGATCAGTTTGGTTTTTTCCATAATTTTGCATTTTTCATGACAATTAGTAGAAACATGTTATTTCATCATTCCCTCACATTTATTGATATGAGGTAATGATAAAGTGAATGGGAAATAGTACTTTTGTTTAAAATTTTATAACGATTTCTGCTGCAATTAAAATCTTCAACTATTGACCAATTGCTTGCAATTTATCCAATTTTTATGAAAATTTACCTATGTAACATTCATGTCAGACTGCTTGGTCAAGCAGTCTGACATGAGCAGAGAATAACCCGTTTTGCAGAGAATAACCCGTTTAGCTACATTTACAGGTCAACCTATTCCTGTTTTAGGAACAATTACAGTTGAAGTAAAATTTAATGGAAAATGTAAACATTTGCCTTTGCTTGTTGTAGACAATAAAGGTCCAAATTTGTGTGATAGAAACTGGATCATTTTAAAAATTTTAGAATTTCATACCAATTTAGTTAAAAAATTATGATATAGAATTAAGTAAGCTTTTGAATGAATACCAGCATATTTTTGAGAATACACTTGGGCACTTAAAAGGAGTCAAAGTCTGTTTAATTAAAAAGTCAGAAATACAACCAAAATTTTATAAAGCTCATGCTTTATCTTTTGCAATGTGAGGAATTGAATCGATTACAGAAGATTGGTGTTTTACAACCAATTCGTTTTTCTAAGTGTGCTACACCTACACCCATCATTCCTGTACTAAAAGGGGACAGATCATCAGTCAGAATTTGTCGTGATTTTAAATGAGCAGCGAATACTGCTATTGATACAGACCAATGTCCCTTACCTAAAGCTGAAGATATTTTTGCTACATTGGCAGAAGATCAGAAATTTACTAAGCTAGATTTTAGAGGTGCTTATAATAATCAACTTAAACTTGATGAAGATTCCCACGACCTTACAGTTATAAATGGGTCATTCTTGAAAAAAGGGTCTATTTCAGTCCTGGCATCATTTTAAAATTTTTGCTTTATTTATTTGTGATTTTTTTTTATTGTTTTGAATATTTAAAGAATAGAGAATCTTTTCATACAATTTACTAGTCTATAGCTATTTTATTTTGTGTCTTAATATTAAGTAATACATGGGAAACCTCACCTCCGTGGGTGTCTCCCATTCACATTTTTAAAAATTCTTCGATTAAAAAGTGAAATAAATTAAATGTTAAATAATTTTTATTGTTAATTCCTTTTTAAATGAACCTTAGCTAATTTAAAAATGGGTTTCAATAAATTAAATAATTTTTGCAAATGCATGTTTAAGTTATGTTTTTGTTTGTCCCAATTGAAATTCTCAACTCCGTTACTAACAGTTTTAGCTTCAAACATTCATTCATAGAAGGCAGTACTGCTAAATAATTTGTATTAAAATAAAGGAAAAGAACTCTCTTTGTTAGCTCTGTGAAAAAAAATTGTCATTTGCTCTCAGTTAAAGCTTATTTTATTCAAACAAATAGAATTTCTTTATTTTGTTTTTTGGGATTCTCCACTCCATTACTGCCAATGGAAGGTAAGCAATGCATTATATTTATTTATTTTATGTTTGAATTTGAAAGTTATCACAACACATACAATCCTGTGTGAATAACATTAGTTTTAATTCAAATATTTACAAACAGTGCATCATTATATGAAATATCCTCACCTCCGTTACCTTTGCTAATCACGGAGGTGAGAAAGTGAAATGGAGGTGAGATTAAATTAAATATAAGTACTTAAAATTAATCAAAATAAAAGTTAATGGTTTACTTAACAATTATTATACTAACATAATATAATAAATATTGATATAGTTTATTTCTGTTATTGGACTGATGAATTGTAGCCTAGATTTCTAATTAAGTTGCTATCAACTATTTCACGGCTTTCACTAGCTATGTTTTAATAATTTATCTCTGTTGATTTAATCGATTCTTTGCTCAAACTAAGCAAAAAAGTGCGAGAAAAAATAATAACTATTATAATTAAAAATTTTTTAGATAATTGACTATAGTTTTAAGATTTATTAGAGAGCAAAATGATTATTATATTTCAAATGTTTTTAAATAATTTTCTGTTATGAGACTCTAACAATGGATATTAAGTGACTAGCATAATTTAAGTGATTTAAATACTTTTATATCTTAATATTCTATTAGTGGCATGAAATTAAACATATAGGGTAGCTAGCATATATTAAACTGTTACTTTAATTCAATAAATCCTATGCAGTAGACTCCTTCAAATCCGCACAGCCTAGGACCAGAGGTTTTGCAGATTTCTGGTCATTGCTTTGTTTACAGTTTTTAAACAGTAATTTGAATGTAATTAACAAATTAACAATGAAATTGAAACTTTTATGAAGTCTTACAATATAATAAAACATTAAAATAAGTAATAAACTAAAATAATAAAAATTTAGATAATTTTTAACATACTTAAAATATTAAAAGCAAAGGTCAAGCTAATAATGTAAGATTAAATATTTATTATAAAGATAAGATGCATTTTTCATATGAAATTTGCTTTATAAAAATACATTACTAATTCACATCAAAATCTTTAAATGAGGAAGTTTTATTTCAAGTTTAGTTAGACTTAATAACCAAAAAGGTTTGGTTACTACATAAATATATTTGGTAAAAAGATTTGAATACCAGTGATACAACAAAATCTTAATTTATTCCAAAATAAATTTATTCTTCCTTCATGAAAACACATCAATTCAGTAATATTAATGAAAATTACAAATTAAAATAAAAATGGAATTGATGTAAAAATAAAAAGGTCAAATTTTATCCTTAAATCAAAATTGAATGTTTCATTGTTTACATCTGTAAATTATGTGCGAATTTTAGGGAGTCTACTGTATATAATTTTTTTTAGTACACTATGATAAAGAAAAGAAATGAGCATAATAGTATAAAAGGTCGAAAAAAAGTGTATTGCCAATCAAAAAAAGAAAGAGAGAGAACATACAAAGAATATGTGATGCGACAAAAAATGATTAACTTAGGCTTGAGAAGGAAAGGAGAGATACAAGGAAAGGTAAAATTAAGATAAAATTAAAAGCATTAATAAAATGACACCACAAGAACAAATAAATGTTAGAAAAAATTGGCGAGAAAAGAGCAAGAAATCTTACAACCTAAGCAAAAAGAAAAAAGAATTAGAGAAAAAGATTGAAGAAAATACTCCTCCAGCAAGTCTATATATTAATTTTTCTGACATATGTCTTATGCTGTATAATTCATAAAATGCACATAAACCTTTTTTTTTCCCTTCACTCTCATAATTGGTACTTCCACAATCTGTTTCAAGCAACTTTTTTCAAAATTCCCAATGTTGGTGCATGGGTAAGGGTTGAGTATTTGTGAAAATGAAAAAGTATCAATTCATTTGTAAAATCATGTCCGTAGAAATGAATGAGATGTATAAGGTGAACTTTCTGAAGAAATCAATGATTGGGGTGGTTTTTATTTTTCCAGAGAATGATGACACAGACTTTATTGATCAGAAACGGATACTAGAAATTCTAAATGAACCCACTTTTAACAGAGGCCATTATGTGTGCAATAAATAAACTTTATTTTTGATAATTTTTAAATTATAAAATTTTAGAGCAGTATATGCATTTGTTTTTATTTCAATGTGTTATATTACTTTCTATTTTAAGATTTTTAGTTACTTTTAATAAGTATATACATTAATAAGAATATGCATCTCCACTCCGTTACCAAAGTCTCACCTCCGTTACCACTAAATTTTTTTAATATTTTTTTATTAAATAAATAAAATTTATTGAACAGGACCATAGCTTTATTAGTGTTCCTCACTTGCTTATAAAACCCAGAAAAAAAAATTAAGTGAAAAAAAAAAGTTTTTAAATTAAAAAAAAAAATTCTGAAATATGCCCTTTTTTGAAGAATGACCCAAATACACAAGGGAATTTTTCAGTACATTCGCTTACCTTTTGGAATTTCCTCAGCACCAGCTATCTTTCAACGGGAAATGGAAGTATTATTACAAGGCATTCCAGGTGTGGCTGTTTCACTTTCACTAGATGATTGCATCATTACTGGCACCAGTCACGATGAACAGATGTCAAAACTACGAGAAGTACTTAAAAAATTTAGTGATGTGGGTTTGCGACTTAAACAAAAATGTCAATTCTTTTGCAACAGTTTGACTTTTCTTGGTCATGTAATTGATGCTGATGGATTACACCCTACAGACAAGAAAATTAGAGCAATTAAATCTGCTCCAGTTCCTAAAAACCTCACAGAATTGCATTCTTTTTAGGACTGATCACATATGCTAAATTTTTGCCTCGAATGAGTACCATGTTAGCACCACTTTATAAACTGTTGCAGAAAAATATTCCCTGGCAGTGGTCCTCAGAAGCTGATTCAGCTTTTCAAAATGTTAAATCAGCATTATGCAGCGATTCTTTATTAGTTCATTTTGATCCGAAGAAAGAACTTCTTCTAGCTTGTGATGCCAGCCCATAATGGTGTAGGAGCAGTGCTATCTCATGTTGTAAATTCAGAAAAGTTTCCAATTGCTTTTGCTTTGCAAACATTAACATCTGCAGAGAAGAATTATTCGCATATACAGAAAGAAGCACTGGCATTGATATTTGGAGTAACAAGATTTCGAGAATATTTACTTAGCAGAAATTTTACTCTTTCAACAGACCATAGGCCACTAGTTACTATATTTTCTGAAAAATGACACGTTCCAACTATGGCAAATTCAAGAATTCAGTGTTGGGCATTGACTCTTTCTGCTTTTAATTACACAGTTTGTTACCGCAAGGGGGAAGGCAATGCCAATGCAGATGCATGCAGCCATCTGCCTATACATACACCTCAAGTTAACCCTCCGCTACCTGAAGAACTAGTACTTTAGATGGAAAGATTAGATGTCGGTCCTGTTACAATCAATGACATTCAATAAGCCACTAAAGAAGATTCAGTATTACTTCAAGTAATTCAATTCACTCTTGAAGGTTGGCCAGAAGTTCTCAAGCCAGAAACTGTGCCTAATTTAGAAGTAACAGAAATTCTTCCATACTTTAAAAAATGCATGGAGTTAACTGTTGAACAAGGTATTCTTCAGGGGTGATTCTCGTCCGAAAATTCCGAAATTTCCGAAAATTTAAGGCATCCTCTTCCGAAAATTTGAAATTGGGTTATCAGTTCTGCATAGTTGCCAACTTGTACGGTTTTGCGCGCGGAAAAAACAATTGCGTAGAAATGCAAATTTCCGTGACAGGATCGCCGAAATAGCAAACATTTCGTCAATATTTCGTGGAAAAACGACGATTTTGTCAATGTTCTTGTAAACGAACTTTGTCAAAAGATCGATGAAAAACTCGAATTTCCTGTGCGAATCGTGGGAAAAACGGCAATTTCACCAAATATCGCAGATAAAACGCTGATTTCTTCTGAAGACGGCGGGAAAACGCCGATTTCATCTAACGATTGCGGATATAATGCCGATTTCGTTAAAAGATCACGGGAAAAACGCCATTTTTGATAAAAGATCGCTTAAAATTTTTTTGTCAAAAGAATATTTGGAAAAATACTCCGATTTCATCAAAAGATCATGGAAAAAACGCTGATTCCGTTAAAAGATCGCGGGAATAAAATGCCGTTTTCGAGAAAAAATCGCGTAAAAACGCAAATTTTGTCTAAAGATCGTCGAAAAAACGCCGATTTCAATTAAAAAATCATGGAAAAAACGCCGATTTCGTCAAAAGATCGCGGAAAAACCGCCGATTTCGGCAAAAGATCGCAATAAATTGCCGATTTTGCTAAAATATTGCTGATTTCGTCTGAAGATAGCGGGAAAACGCCGATTTTGTCCGAAGATCGCTGGAGGGGGGGGGAACTCAGGCCCCTCCCCCCCCCCTCCCGCCGATTTCCGAAAATGTGATACGAATTTCCGAAAAAAAATTTTCATCCAGAATCACCCCTGGTATTCTTCTTTGAAATGGAAGTTCTTAACCAAAGACCTATGTAAGAAATGTTTAAACTAGGGATGGGACGAATATTCGGCCACTATTCGGTATTCGGCCCTTTTGCCGAATACTCGGTTGGCCGAATATTGAAGGCTTGTTGACCGAATACCTGTAGCCGAATATTTAGAGATATCGTGCCGAATATTGCTAAAATCTCGCCGAATAGTGAAAGATATCTTGTCAAATAAATTTCGGATTTAAAGTATTTCATTCTTGCAATTTTTTTTCTCTAATCCAAATTGGCTACTTCATTTATGAAGTCATTCTCACTCTTACTTACAAAATATAGAGTTATTCAGATGCTAAAAAATATACAGCCTTTCTGTATTTCCTATAAAAGTTAGTGATATTCTAAAAAATGCTGCCCAAGTTGGAGATTATTTAATTGTACGGGAAATGTCATCATTAGAGAATGATATATTACAATTAAAGCTATAAAAACACTGCCTTATTCTAAAATGCTCAAATATTTATTAATGTCTGCAAATTCCATGCACATATGAAAAAGGCTCTTATGAAATTCATAACATATTTTCTTTAAAGTAAGAAATGAAAAAATTTATTCACTAGGTGTGTTAACGAAGATTCATTTTCAAAATTAAATATAATATATCACCATTCCAAATACAACGGTACATCTGAAAGCAGAACTGGTGTCAAACTCGATACACATTAGATGACACAACTTGCTTTATGAAGATGGTTTTATAAATATTTTAATATAAATTCTAAATACTCAACAAAATAATTTTTTCATTCAATAGTTTTCACTTTTAAATAATTATTTGCATGATTACTGATTTAAATATGTAACATTATTATGTATATATTTTAATTTAATCTTCCTTCCTTCATGTTATCAATTTCTGTTTATCCTTTTAATTCTTTTTGAATAAATGGAATATTGAGGTTGAATATTGTATGTGCCGATTCAAATGTCAAAGATTTTGTTAATATATGCATTCTACTTTAAGCATAACCTTTTGCTTTAACGTAATTTGCAATTTAAAGCTTGGCATCTGATTTCAGAAGTCTCATTCTTCCAAAATTTACTTATCACTAGGGACACAAACTCTAAATGATCAAATTTACTTCATTAAAGGTTATTTCAGAAAATATGTTCTTGTGAGTTCTGAGAGAGAGAGAGTTTAAGAATATTATTGATTTTGGATGCAAGAAGTATCAATTGATAGTAAAAGTGAAATACATTCTTCATATTTTAATGGAAATATTTTTCCATCTTGACTTACTGAAAATCAATTTGATGTACATTAGAATAAAAGATATAATGCAATTTCATAATTTTTTTGTGTTTAAAATAAGTTTTTCAAATTTAAAAATACATTTAAAAGACATTTAACAGTAATAATTATTAATGAGCTCCTATTTTTTAAATTATATATAATCAAAATTTATTTTCTTTATTGGAAAAAAAATTTTTACTATTCGGCTGGCCGAATATTCGGTATTCGGCCTAAAGTTTGGCCGAATATTCGGTATTCGGCTATTCGGCCAAATCACTATTCGTCCCATCCCTAGTTTAAACAGAGTAACAAGAAACAATTTTGGGTATTAAAATGATAATATACAGGTAAATAAAAGAGATTCAAGTTTTGATTTGCTTAAATTGAATTATTACATGCTCTTCTAAGAAATAAAAAAAGATAAATTGAAAAAAAAACATTTAATCCAGATTCTACAAAACACTAAATCCGTAAAATTCTAAAATTTGCACAGTCTCTGGTCCCAAGCTGTGTGGATGTTTGAGACTGCTGTACTAGATGTTGTCAACAAATTATGAGACTGTTTCAAGCTATGCATATGTCAAACTGGCAATGTGTAATGTAGGACTTTTTTCTGGAAAGATTTTGAAATCAGTCTATTAGAAATGTCATTTTGGATAAATGGTTTTAAACTGTAGGTTATTCCATTTATATCATCAGGGTGAATAATCCCTATAAGTTTCATTAAAATCTGAACTGGTTGATTCGACTTCGAATAATCTTCTAGAAAGAAATTTTTGATTTCTAAAGTAAACTTTGCCCCTTCCCCTCATTAAAAAGAAATGACTAAAATGGTGCCCCTGAGCATTAGGGTGGAGTGAAAAAGACCAAAAAAAAATTTTTTTTCGGAATTTTTTCTTTGGATAGGTCCAGGGTTCGTTGATTTAAATCAGCTTGATTTTAATCATGATTTAAATCACGATTTAAATCAATTGATTTTTTTTTTAAATCATTGATTTAAATCAGTTTTCCTTTTAAGTTATTTTTAATAAATTTAAGGTGTGAACAAACATAATAATGTGCTTTGATATTATTTAGTTTTATATAATAAATATAATCAAACATCTTTGAGAAAGATAAAGTTTAAGCTTTGTAAAAAAGTAAAATGCAAAGTTTAGAAAAAAAAAAATGCTTTCCAATTTCATTTGAATCAAATCATAAAATAATTTTGCAACAGTAAAGAAATCCAAGCAGAAATATATTCAATATTTGAATATTTACTCATTACTATTACAAATACTATTTAGAAAAACTTCTGCAAGTCGAGGTAAAACAAAATTGTATGACTTTATGTGCTGTATTTTGGTGAGGCCTGTTATATATTAAGATTTGAGCAAAATCTGAATCATTTATTTATTTTAATTTAATATAATTGATCTCAACCTTTTGGAATGGTAGAAGGTACTTTTGTTACAGTTATCGAAAAGGTTGATACTAAAAAACTTAGAGATTTAATGATCAACTAGGTTGATACTAAAAAACTTAGAGATTTAATGATCAACTAGCTTTTTACTGCAATAGATTTATCTGCTTCAGTAGAACAAATGTTTTCTGCCTTTTGGTTTGGTACTTTCAGAAATTAGAAATCAACAGATAAAAACTGTTAAACCACTGTCATCGAAATACTCAAGGCCAGAGGACACAAATTATGATGTATTCAATAATTGACTGAATTCTCATTAGTGTCCAAATTCATGCTAGAAAATTTTGAATAGCAATTTACTTTTATTTTATTTGTGGAATATCTATCATCTTATAAAATACTGAAGTTACTGATTAACTTACGATTAATTACTTCTTAAACTTACTAATGAGAATTTGGAATCCCCAACAAAAAACCAGCCATATGAGGCAACACTGTAGCATTCCTTCTCTGGCTGAATTTTTATTTAGGGATTTCAAGTTCTCATTAGTAATTTTAAATAGTTATTGTTTTATAAAATGATAGATGTTCCACAAATAAAATAATATTGCTATTCAAAATTTTCCTGTGTAAATTCCAACACTACTGAGAAGTCAGTCGATTAATGATGACATCTCAATTTGCGTCCTCTGGCCTTAAGTATTTTGATGGCAGCAATTAAACTCATTTTTCTAAGCCAGCACTTAAAAAAACAAAAGTTAAAAACTTAGTTTGCTTCCAATTTTTTTTTTTTAATTTTTATGTGTTGCAGATGTTTTTATTTCAATTAAAATACTGAAGGTTGAATTAATTTTTGACACCAGATTTGCAGTTTTTCATGCATTTTGTATAATCAAGATTTTTTTCATAGCCTAAAATTTTACCTTGAAATAATATGAATCACTTATGTAAATTGTGTAATATTATTAAAAGATAATATTTATAACATGCATGTCTATGTATGTAAAATTTATATTATTTAAATTAAACAAAAAGTCGTAAAATAATAATAATGTGTGGCATTTTTTTAAAAAATCAAAAAAATCTGATTTAAATCAAAAAAATCCGATTTAAATCAAATAAATTCGATTGTTTTGATTTTTATTAAAAAAATCAAAAAAATCACGAACCCTGGATAGGTCTAAAAAGTTGCGTTTTGGCACACTGAATATGAGCACATGAATTATGAGCGCATGAGCACATGAATTAAGATTTTGACCAAGCTCATTGGTTTGTTTTATCCATCATGTTGCTTTGAAATGGCACACACTTCATGATATCATGGAATTTGGCGACTCTCTAAATCGCTGAAAATAAAAACAGGTTGAGTAAAATATGACTAATTTCTAAAAATTTCTATTAATATTCAGTATTGACAAAAATTAGTATTCAATCCTATAAAATCGGGTTCCACTAATTTGAGCTTCTTATGTTTGAATAATATAACTTAATTTAAAATAAATAAATAAATAAATAAGTATATGAAAGCTACCTCTTTCTCCCGACATTGCCGGAAGGACTTTTATGCATTTGACCTTGATAGAAAGACTCTATAGCATTTTTTGTTCTGTCTGTATCTTAAAAAATGGCTGAGTTACAGCTCTTTTAATTTCTAGTGATGCGCACATAGATGTCGTCATGTGATAACATGCGTATTTATAACCGATTTTGATGAAACTTGGTGCGTACATAGTACCGACATAATACCGATGTCTGGACCGAGTTCGTTAGCTAGTTCCATCCGCCATCTTGTTTCAAAATGGCGGAATATTAATTAAAAAAATCAGATTTTAAAATTAGGTGAATAAAAATAAGAAATTTGAAAAGATTTTTATTTTGTGCATTTGACCTTGATACAAAGATTCCAGAGCATTTTTTTCATCTATATCTTGAAAAATGGCTGAATTATACCACTTTTAATTTCCAGTGTGGTTTACATTTTGAAACGGTCTGAAATTTGGCACGCGATAATACGGTTATTTATAAACTGTTTTTGCATAAAACTCCGTGTGTACATTAGGGTGGAGTGAAAAAGACCAAAAAATTTTTTTTTCGGAATTTTTTCTTTGGATAGGTCTAAAAAGTTGCCTTTTGGCACACTGAATATAAGGTTAAAATTTCATTTCGTTTGGAATTCATCTTTAGTCCCCTACCAGCTCTTAAAATTATTCTCTTTATATGTGAAAATCAAGGTTTCGCTATGTAGTGTAAATGACCAAAAAAAATTTTTTTTTTTTAGAATTTTTTCTTTGGATAAGTCTAAAATGTTGCTTTTTGGCACACTAAATATAGGGTTGAAATTTCATTTCATTTGGAATTCATTTTAGTGACCTACCAGCTCTTAAAGATTATGCTCTTTTTATGTGAAAATCAAGATTTGACAATGTAGTGTAAATTAATCATTTTTTTTAACTAAATTTCTGATTTTAGTAAAATAACCCACAAAAATGACTTCTTAAAGTATTACTTGTGAATGATCTAAGTATCGTTGCGTTTTAACACTTTGAATCGCGAATAAAACCCTAAAATGTGAATCGTATTGTTGCACAGAAGAGAAAACACAATAATTAGACAGGCATTTCACTTTTATTTTTCGAATGCACTTGAAAGATAGTTATCTAAATATAAAGGATATGCAGTTTTCTGAATATATAATAATGAAATGAAAAGAATATCTACGATGTATTGTAAAACGATCTTTCCTATCAGTCTAATTTATATTGGTCTTTTTATCAAAATTAGGTATTACCTTTCGTGAATTCATTTTTGCTCATATATATCCAGTTCTTACTTCTACTATTACAGCCATTAATGGCGCTTCAACAACTAAGTTTACGCATCTTTCAAATACTTGAATCTAACAGGGAAATTTTTCAGTTGAAAAGATGGGACTTCAGAGAATTTCCACTTTCTCTCTTGGTACTCTTTTAAGAATGTGGGGTGATTTCACATTCTTGCAGGTTAATAATGTTTATATAGTTTGTAACACTGAATTTTAATATTGGAATATGAAACTGTCTTATCATAGAACACATAATATCCTTCATCTTCAATATTCTTCGAAATCCAAATTCTCCAACATGAATTTCTTTTATCAGTTATCGTTCCTGTAAATTTTCATCTCAATGACAGAAGTATACTTTTTGTTGAATAACAGGATTGAGAATTTTCTTTAAATATTCCCTCAAATAACGAAACAACTTAATTGTTTATAAAAAAAAAAAAAAAAACATTTTGAGCTCTATATTTGCAAGAAAAATCTTTCTTGAAGTGAAACAACATAGACGAATGTACTTTCATTAGAAATTCAGCCATAATCTTCAGATTTTGGGATGAATTCTCATTTCCAATCTGCAATCCAAGTAATCAATTGGCAGTTATCATTTAGAGTGCAACATTCTTGCTGGATCACGATTTACCAGATTTGAGGAGCATTAACCAGATGCAAATGTTTGACACATGTCATAAAAATAATTTTGGTCTACACTTAACTCTCCAGAGTTCATTTCTCGGTGATAGGAGCAGATATTTTTAAATTTCCATAACTGACTATTGTTCACATTGATCCAACGACTTTTCAATTAGAACAGGACTACCTCGTGAGCCTTTATTTTGTTTATCAAGTTCAATGACTTAATGGCAATTCGTTTGCAGAGAGCTGACATGTTAACCACTACAACGGACGACTAAATTTTAGTTTAAAAAATCTATTAGCATGATTTTTATCTCACTATTTACAGTTGTTCCATCACAGCCTAATGCCATAAATTTGTCAAGGTTTAAATGTTTTTAGTGCAATATTTTAATTCTTCCTGCAATGATCTTTCCTGGTCCAAAAGATGGTGTAATGTGTCCCAAATGCAACTCATTTGGCTCTTAAAATCAGAGATTATGTTTTTCACTTATAGTTCTTCCATATGTCTCCAATTTTCCATAATTTCCTTTGATTTGGGGGAATTAAATAAGCTTCTGATATTCAGAAAAATTTTTGTGTATCATTTGATCATACGTTTTTTGGAAACTACAATAATTGATGCCTTCGATGTTTTCTCTTAGGATTTTTTTTACCTCTGATTTTGGCAAAACTTTACAATTACTGCTGTGTTTTATTTATTGTTTTGTATAATAATAATTTATAGAATTCTGCTATTGTTGGCAAAACAGCTTTATTTAGTTTTGAAGAATCAGCAACTTCTAGTAATGGTAAACTTCGATTTGCTTACACACATACTCATTTTGACTGTAAAAATGACAACATACAATTTTTAAAACTTAATAAACCGTTTCAAATATTTAAAAATAAAGACTTAAAGTTTGAAAATGATGAAAGGTATTAGACTAAACATTTTAAATATAAAAATATCAAACAAGATTACCAAATATCCTGTTAATGTACAATTTATGGTAAGAATCTATCGTATAAATCAATGAAAATATAAATGTCCTGGTAGGGGACTCAAGAAGTTTTTCAAAATTCATGAAATTTTACACATGCATTAGAGGTACTAAAAGGCAACTTTTGGCTGCTATCCAAAATCAGAATTTCAACTTTCTATTTTTCACTCCACCCTACTGAGCATGTCATGAATAATTGCAAAACAATTGATTCTCAGTTTAAAAAAAAAAAAAAAAAAAAGTTCTAAATATTTTGAATGCTATAAATAAATGTCAGGAAAAGCAATGTTTGCTAAATGACAGATAGTAAAATAAAAAGTGAAACTAAAAAGTCCCAATCAAAAACTCATGAGGCTTATTCAGTGATCTTTTTTATTTATTTATTTATTTATTGTCTTCTGAATTCTATTAATGGAAAACTGTGTAATAAAAAAATTCTAATCTTGTTATCTCTCTATCTATATGTTATTGTTATAACAGTTATCTATGTTTTGATTATTCATTTTATCTTTCTTGATTATTTTTTATTGTTATGCAAATAATGCAATAATTGCTTTCTTTTTCATTTTTAATAATTTTTTAAATGTATTTTTCTTTATTTATTTTTCTTAGTTTTTTTATGACAGATAGGGTAGATGTGCCAGTAATAAACCAACTCATAGTTTTTAGTTTATAAAAAAATAATAAATGTAGTTAAGTTTTTAATATTTTTTTCTTAGCTCCCCCTTGCATGCTCTATAATCAGGATTATTTTTTTTACACTTTTCATCAAAGCAATTAGAAAGCAGAAAATAAATTTTTACAGTTTTACTGAAAATCTTAATGAACATGCTAAGAGCTGACTTTACTTACTTAATTTATATCTTCTTTATTTTCTTGTAAAAATTGAATGTTTTAGTTTGAATAGTAATATAAAACTTTGAAGTTCATATACCAATGGTCATTAACAAAATTTTATTTATTTTTAAGATTTTAGGAGGGGGTGGTCCATTACTGGATTGCTTATTTCGTGATTTTCCAATAATGGACCACCCAAGTGACCAATTCTAAAAGTGTAATTTCAGTAGAGATAAAATATTTTGATTTAACTGAAATGTTAAGTAATCAATAAAGATGGGAATGCTCGGAAAAACCCCGGAAAATTTGGGAAAAAAAACAGGGTTTTTTTTTTCGGTTTTTTCCAAAGGCTTATTTTTCAATTTTCCCGAAGTGGAAAAATTGAAATTTCATTTATGAAATAATATAATGAAAATTTTGTAATAGCTACATTCTCATACTTTTTATTTTATTTATTTTTATGTTGAGTGTCTCACGTAAAAATTTTAATGTGGGTAATCTGATCTCTGAGCAAAAATCTGTTTGAGAAGACTTGAAAGGATCCTTCATATTTGTTTCTTGTTTGAAACACAAGACCCCTTGCAAAATTTCTTTTGAAAATAGACATTTCAGAAAAAGTTTAATCAACAAATTGAATCTTTCGCAAGTGCAGTGATTGAAGAAAAAAAAATTTCATGCCATACAGCAGCTGAATCTTATTAAGTTGCATATATGAATGTAAATAACTTTATTAAAAATGTCTAAATAGGAGCCTAAATATAGTAATAATTTCTTATTCAGAAATTCTGAATGTATTTTGTACAAGTATATACAAAAAGTTCACAATTTCACAAAAACTTGATTACATGAAAAAAATCTAGGTATGTAATTAAATGCAACTTCTCTTTTTAAAAATTAATTCATGTGTAAAATTATTGCAATAATATGCCGATTAATGGAAATGATAAAATTAAAAATTCAACATAGAATTTTGAAATATGCATTCATTACTTTAATCTATCTTTTCAAGAAGTAAGTATTGAATTCGTGAAGAATTTGACTTCCAGTTTTTGCTGTATTTAAACGTTTTAGAAGGTCCTGGACACGTTTTAATGGTTTTTGGAAAATATCTGTGAGTCTGTATGTGACAAATTTCATGGACACTTTATCTCAAGAACTGATGCACATAATTTCACAAAACTTTAGATTCAGCTACACCTTGATATAAATTCGAGATGTTTAGTTATTAGTGTATATCACCAAGTTTGCATTAGAAAAGTACAACTGCGATGAAAAAACAAAAAAAAAAAAAATTATTACACGTAACTATGTTCCAAATTATAATTTCCCTCTTGATTAAACTTTGAATTTTTATAGTTTTCTAAAGCACAGTAGAAGTTTATCTCTGTATGTAACTGCTTTTGTTAATTCCTCAAATAGTGAGCATTTTCTATTTGTAGTGTTCTGTTTTCATAACTTTTGAGTTCCACTCTTAGAAATAAAATTACCATGTGGTAACATTATTGAATATGGTTTCTTACTCAATTTCTTACTACAATTATATATGTGAGATGGTTTATCTATTATATTCAATGCAGTAAGTTCTTTCTCAAGCAAATCATAAAATTCAAATATGAGAAATGGATTGGATGTTGCAATAACACGGGTCTTCTCCAGAGTACTGGGTTTCTTTGAACTAAGGTTATGCCAGAAGTTCCGACATAACCTTAGTTAAAGTAGAAAACCGCAAATCTACAGAAAAAACCATTGAATGCTCCTTCATTCTGCTGTAAAAAACAAATTACCAGAAACATTACAGAACCCTCTTAAAATATTTTAATTAAATAATTAAAACTAAAGTATTCCAATGTTACACAAACATATGAAAAATAATTTTTCATTAAAATAATGCATAAAAATATTAACTAAGAATGGATTAATTTAGATTTTAACCTTAAGACTTTTTTTTTTATTTTTCTCAGACATAAATGGTGAATCAGTTACAAATAAAACACAATAAAATTTTATTTAGATTTTAATTAATAAATAAATGTGTTGTTAATGCACTACACACATCAAATACAGTTGGCATCTATACTGATAAGTGTATTTTGCATCATTAAACAGTATATCTTGGGGGGGGAAATAATACAAGAGCTGAGCATGCAGCAGAAATTGAATATTGAAGATACTGAAATGTCCTTGAAATCCATTTGCATCCAGTGTGAAAAAAGAAAGAAATTATTTGAAATGCATGTGGGATAAGCTGATGAATATATTTTCCAGAATAAAGCTTTATTTCTTGAAAAAATAAACTGAATATACTAAAAGCACATGGCAAATACAAAAACGTCATCGAAACCTGCTTGCATCCAATAGAAAAAAGAATTAACCAGTGCTCTAATTAGACGTAAGCAATGTAGATATACATATTTTGATGAAAAAAACTGTATTTCACTTGGCGATCAAAATTATTATTTTAAATTGTCACTTTGCGAGTGATGACTAGAGTGGCGATCGATGATCAATAAATTACTTGACATGTATATGGAATCAAATCTGATGAATATATTTTGCAAAATAAAACTGTATTTCTTGAAAAAACATCCAACTGAAATCGATAAAAGAATGCGGCAAAGAAAACGAAATATTGAAAATACAGCCATGTCAGGGTTGGTATAAAAACCGGTTTTTTTGAAAAAAACCAAAAAACCGGGTTTTTTTGGTTTAAACCAGGTTTTTTTGGTTTAAACCGGGTTTTTTTCAAATCATTATTTAAATAGCATTTGCAAGAAAAATAACTTGAGTTTTAGAAAGTCATGAGGATTTTTTGTAATTAATAGTTAATTAATGTTAAACATTCACATTAGTATTTATTTTTTTGATAATTAAATAACTAAAGCATAAAAATTTATAATTAAATTATCTTATAAGTTTAGGTTTCTATAGGGAAATATTCATTGTGTGAAAAAAAATAAACTATTAATTTATTAGTATACTTATATAAACCTTTTAGATAATAATTTAAGAAATAATTATAAGCAGGTTGATAATGAAGAACATAGTAAAGGGCAAACAAACATATTTTACTAAATTAACAGAACTAAGCTGAAATAGAAAACATTTTCTTGTGCATAATTTAGAAATTATTTACAGTATTAACATCAACAAATGATTATTAATCTCTTACTACATATATTTACTTAAAAAATATCAATATGCATTTTATTAATGCTAAAAAATACATGTGTATTGACTTACTTCATACATCAACGAATGTAATGCTTACACAAATTGAGACATAGGCTTAGAAAAATTATTATTATTATTATTTAAATACAAACTTTATTTTTTCTGTTTCATTGTTCTTCAAAAGGTGAAGATTTAGAATTAAATTTTATTATCTGTGCAAGCATCGAGTTACATGGATATTTTTGTTTTGTAAAATTTAATGTATTCCTTTTTTCTTGTTCACATAGTTCACTGTTCACTTTGGCTGTACTGTGGTTCAAGCATGGGGGTCCAAGCCTAAAAAGGCATGGGTGCTATTTTATACCTGGACTAAAAAACTATGAGACTTCTTTATTTACATTTTTTTTCTCTTAATATTTTTTGAAGACCTGTCCAATTATAAACTGCATTAGTAATGGAACTTATTACTTTAGATATTAACCAGGGCAACTGCAATAGAATTTAACAGTTTAAACATATCTTCAACATTTCTTTTAAAATAAAAATTAGACAGATACAAGCTTTTGAATTTTTTTATCAATAACATTCCTATTTTCTACACAAATTTTAAGTGGGACAATTTTTAAGGTAAACATCTAAAGCATCTGAAAATGAATCACACCTAGTATTATAAGGAAGAGCTAATTTGACAGCATTTACATTGCATGCAATTTTTACATTTGGCTCTTAAACATGTTTTTGATATATTTCTTATTCCCTCAAATGAAAACCAGATTATATTTTCCTTTTTTCTAGTTTTAGACATTCTTTTATTTCAATATATAAGTAGGTTTCTTAAAATAAAATACAATACAAACTAACTAGAAACAGAAAAAAATAATGTAAAAACTGCAAATCCAATCTAAGAAAAACCAAAGCTTACTAAAACCAATAGCTATGGAACAGAGAAAATTCATAGCCAATCATTCATTAGCATACAGAACAAGAGTAACCAATGGAAAGAATGACTTATGATTATGTCATTATTGATGCTTTGATACATGATACAATCCTTAGTAAATCATAATCAAGCTATCTAAGTAGTAAAATTGCATTTTTGGCTGGCATATGCCATTTTTGCATTTTTTAAAAAATAAAAGGTTTAAAAAAGAATTAAAACTAACTACCTTTTTTAATCCTCCATAGTTCACTGTAGAAAAATATTTTGCCATGTCAATTTATAGCTAGTAAGAAAAATTAGATTGATTAAAGATGTTTGTCACTTTAAAAATTTAATTTGCCTTTAGCTTTGCTTGTAGCTCCTCCATAACTTTGATTTTGCACATTTTAATAATGTGTAAAATAAATGAAAACATTAGGGAAAAGGGAAAAAACCAAATTAAAAAAAACCAGCATGGTTTTTTTAAAAAAACCACTTGGTTTAAACCATGGTTTAAACCACGGTTTAAACCAGCATGGTTTAAACCAAACAACCCTGAGCCATGTCATTGAAATCTGTTTACATTCAGTAGGAAAAAGAAATAACCACTTTTCTAATTAGATGTAATTAACGTCAAGATGCATATTTCCATGAAAAAAAAAACTGCATTTCACTTGGCGATTGAAAATAGATCTATTAAATCACCACTTGGCGAGTGACGACTAGGGTGGCGATCGACAGCCAACAAATTACTTGAAATGCGTGTGGAATCAATGCTGATGAATACATTTTTGCAAAATGAAACTGCATTTCTCAAAAAAAAAAAAAAAAAAAAAAAAAAAAAAATCAAACTGAACACAGTAAAAGAACTCTGCAAAAAAACAAAATATTGAATATACAGCTATGTCATTGAAATCTGTTTGCATCCAGTAGGAAAAAGGAGAAAACACTTTTCTAATTAGATGTAATCAATGTAGAGATGCATACTTCTATGGAAAACAACTGCATTTCACTGGGCAAACGAAAATAGATTTTTTTAACTGCCACTTGGCGAATGATGACAAGGGTGGCAAACGAAGGAAATTTTTTAATTGCCACTTTTACATTTTTAATAACCACATGGCAAGTGACCGCTGCTGATTTTAAATCAAATCCTACTAAATCAATTTAACACCAGTTTGCAATGTTTTTCGTAAATAGTCTTTTTCTTAAATCGAAAACACTGAGGTTTGTGATGTGTGTTTAAATCGGATCCTACTAAATCGATTTAACACCAACTTGCCAGGGTTGGGTTTTTGCCGGCATAAAGTGGTTTCTGCCGTGCCAGTGGCAGAAAGTGGTTATAACCGGTTTTAACCGGCAGAAACTGGCAACAACTGGCATAAAGACATTCTGTGACATAATCTGATTTTTTTTTTTTTTAGTAATATTAAACTTATTAAGTAGTTCATCCTTAAATAATTAGTACTTAAATAATTCAGAATAAATATATGCACACAAATAAAATATTGTGGATAGTTTTAATTAAAAAAAAAAAATTTGCTTTTTGAAAAATTGAGTAATGTAACAGATATTTTTTTTTGTTACATATGCATATGTAATTTATGTTTAAACAATTATTTTAAAATCTCAGTTTAAAAACCAAAATAGAAAACTATATGCAATGCTTATTTTAAATAAAGCACTGAAAAGAAAAAAAAATATTTTTCTGTAATCTAACATGATTTAATAATAACATAATAAATAAGTAATAAAAAAACTCTCCCATAGAATTGTTATAGTGATATGTGGATATATGATCATTTTTAAACGTTTTGATACTTTGAATAACATTCATAATCTTAGGTTTTAATTTTTAGCTCGATGGTTTGCATATCAAATGTAAGTGTGAATTATGAATCATTGCTGAGTAAAGTTCTTATTTAGTATTGTTTCTTAGTTTCTGCCAGTTTTTGCCACTTACTGGCAGAAACCAGTTTCTGCCATGCCGGTTTTAACCGGTTTCTACCGCTGGTTTTAACCACCCTGGCAGAAACTTGCCAACCCTGCAACTTGCTCTGTTTTCCCTATATCATCTTTTTCTTACATCACCTTTTTCCTAAATCAGAAAGCATTAAGGCTTGCAAAGTTTGCTTAAATCGCTAAATCGATTTAACACTAGTTTGACATGCAAGCAGTCTATACACCAAAGTAGATAACTCTATTTTCTGATGTTAGTTCTGAATCATTATTTGAAATCAATTTAAAACCAATGGCTAAATCACGATTTAAGACTGACTAAATCGCGATGTAAGGCAATGGCTAAATCGTTATGTAAGGCGATGGCTATATCGCGATGTATAGCAATGGCCATAGGAGCCGACTTTGGTCCCAAATCTGGGTCTGCCAAAAAGTGGAATTCTTTTAAGTCTGATTCTTAAACATTTTCATGTGAATCCTGAAAAATCAAAAACTTTTTTTTCGTCTTCTGAGATTTTTCCACTCTTTTTCTGTCCTCAGGAATTTTAAAAAGGCAAAATTCCATCCTGTTGGACGGAAAACTTGCACCCTTGATCGCAATACATATGTGACAGTCAACTGATTTGATTCGCCGATAATCGATGTAATAGTGAATAAAAAAGCAAAAAAAAAAAAAAAAAAAAGCAGGGGTGATTCTGGATGAAATTTTTTTTTCGGAAATTCGCATAGCATTTTTGGAAATCGGCGGGGGGGGGGGGGGTGATTTCGGCGATTTATTGCGATCTTTTGCCGAAATCGGCGGTTTTTCGGCAATCTTTTGATGAAATCGGCGTTTTCCCATGTTTCTTAAGTGAAATCGTCGTTTTTTCGACGATCTTTAGACAAAATTTGCATTTCTACGCGATTTTTTCTCAAAAACGGCGTTTTATTCCCGCGATCTTTTGACGAAATCGGCGTTTTTTCCGTGATCTTTTGATGAAATCGGCATATTTTTTCAAATATTCTTTTGACAAAATATTTTTAAGCGATCTTTTATCGAAAACGGCGTTTTTTCCTGCGATCTTTTAACGAAATCGGTGTTATATCTGCTATCTTTAGACGAAATCGGGATTTTCCCGCAGTCTTCAGAAGAAATCAGCGTTTTATCTGCGATATTTGGTGACATTGCCATTTTTTCCACGATCCGCACAGGAAATTCGCTTTTTGTATCGATTTTTTGACAAAGTTCATTTACAAAAACATTGACAAAATCGTCGTTTTTCCACGAAATATGGACGAAATGTAGGCTATTTCGGCGATCCTTCTACGAAATTTGCATTTCTACGTAATTGTTTTTTCCGCGCGCAAAACCGTACAAGTTGGCAACTGATAACCCAATTTCAAATTTTCGGAAGAGGATGCCTTAAATTTTCGGACGAGAATCACCTTTGGATCAACAATTTATGCAAATACTATCCGTAATTTTAAACTGAAAGTTTCTATTTTGAGTCCATGATTCTGATTTAATGTTTTTTTACACAGCAATCTTTCCTAGTTGTGCATTGCACATTTTCTCATGCTTTATTCAAAATATCAGTTAATAAATATGGCAAGCTAATCGTGATTTTTTTTCCATGATCTTTTGCCAAAATTTGCGTTTTTCTGGCGATTTTTTGCCGAAATTTGCATTTTCTCGCGATCTTTTGCCGAAATTTGCATTCTCCCCGCGATCTTTTGCCGAAATTACCTTTTTTTCTCGATGCTTGGTCGAAACTCGTGATTTTCCCACAATTTTTTGTGCTTTCCCTGCTATTTTTTGACGAAATTTGCATCTTTTTCAATGATTTATTGCCGAAATTCGAAGTTTTCCGCGATCCTTTGCCGCTATTTACGTTTTTCTCGTGATCTTTTTCCGAAATTTGCATTTTCCCCAAGATTTTTTGATAGAAAAATTTCTTTTTCTTTGCTATTTTTATACAAAATTAGAAATTTTCCATTATTCTTTACGTTTTCCAGCAATTTTTTGACGAAATTTGCGTCTTCCCGATCTTTTGCCAAAATTTGCGATTTTTCTGGGGTTTCTTGCTAAAATTCGCGATTTTCCTTTGATCTTTTGCCGAAATTTGCGTTTTTCTCTCAATCTTTTGCCAAAATTTACATTTTTATCATGATCTTAAGTCAAAATTTACATTTTCCTCGCAACCTTTTGCCGAAATTCGTGTTTTTCCCACGATTCTTTGATAAAAAAATTTTCGCTGCTATCTTTGAACGAAAATTTGAATTTATTTTCGCGATTCTTTGCGTTTATCCTGCTATTTTTTGACGAAATTAGTATCTTTTTCCTTAATGTTTTGCCGAAATTCGAATTTTTCCGCGATCTTTTGCCGCAATTTACGTTTTTTTCGCTATTTTTTTCCGAAATTTGCATTTCCCCCAAGATTTTTTGAAAGAGAAATAACTTTTTCTCTGCTATCTTTGAAAGAAAGAGTTTTTTCCGATATTCCTTGCGTTTTTCCCGCTTTTTTTTAACGATGCGTCTTTTCTGCAATCTTTGCCAAAATTTGCCATTTTCCTGAGGTTTTTTTGTTAAAATTCGCGATTTTTCTCTGATCTTTTGCCTAAATTTGCATTTTTCTCGCAATCTTCTGTCGAAATTTGCATTTTTCCTCGCAACCCTTGCCTAAATTCGCGTTTTCCCCACAATTCTTTGATAAAATTTGTTTTTTCCTTCTATCTTTGAGTGAAATTTGAGTTTTTTCCGCGATTCTTTGCGTTTTTTCTGCCATTTTTTGACGAAATTAGTGTCTTTAAATGTGATTTTTTGTCAAAATTCGAATTTTTCTGCGATCTTTTGCCACAACTTACGTTCTTCTCGCGATCGTTTTCCAAAATTTGTACTTTCCCCAAGATTCTTTGAAAGAAAAATACTTTTTTCTCTGCTATTTTTGAACGAAATTAGTTTTTTTCCGCTTGTCTTCGCGTTTTTCCGCTATTTTTTTTAACGAAATTTGCGTCTTTTCCGCGATTTTTTTTCCAAAATTTGCGATTTTTCTGAGGTGTTTTTTTCTAGAATTCGCAATTTTCCTCTGATCTTTTGCTAAAATTTGCGTTTTTCTCGTGATCTTTAGTCGAAATTTGCATTTTCCTCGTAACCTTTTGCCGAAATTCGCGTTTTTCTCACGATTCTTTGACAGAATTCGCTTTTTTCCTACTATCTTTGGTCTTTTGCGCGATCTTTGGTCAAAATTCACTATTTTCTCGAGATTTTTTGAAAAATTCGCCCGATTTTGCGGGGGGGTTTTTTCTGCAAATTTTTTTTTCTATTTTTTTCTTTTTTTTTTTAAAGAATTCATTTTTCTCGCTATTATTTGAAAAATTCATATTTTTCTACGATCTTTTGCGAAAATCCACTTTTTTCTCTCGATTCTTTGACAGATTTTGCGTTTTGCCCACTATCTTAGAACATAATTCGCATTTTTTCTGTGATTCGTGAACATAATGCTCGACACTTTTCACGTTTATTACCCAATGTTTTGGCGAATTTTGAGTTTTTTCGCGGTCTTATGTCCGAATTTTCGGATTGAAGATCGATTTTTTTTTAAAAATTTCGGAACAAATTAGTCCCGCAAAAAGTGGCAAAAAATCGTAAAATCGCTCAACCGCGAAAAAATCTCATGTCTGCATTTTTCAGGGTCTGCCAAGATATTGCAAGGTCTGCAGATATTTTTCAGGGTCTGCGCGGCAGACCCGCAGACCCGGAAGTCGGCGCCACTGGCAATGGCTAAATCGCGATTTCCGATGTAGCAATTTAAGAAACTGACTAAATCGTAATTTCCGATGTAAGCTTTAAATCGATTTAAGAGATAAATCAATTTAAGGCCCAGGCCTAGTCGAAACATAAATGCAGACAACCAATCATCGCCAGGCATATCATTTTTGAAGTGACAAAATTTTTGTAGATGATTAGACAAAATAGTGTCACCTTGTTTATTTTCAGTTACAAACTCTGCCACAACACTCTTGATTTCTGTTCTAGTCAGGGGAAAACCCCACTTTGCCATGCATTTTAAACAAGCTGCTAACTAATTTTCATTTTCAGCAGGAATGTTTAAAGGTGTTCCTACAGGCTTTACAGCGTCAGGTTTGTTCTTTAAATTTGACAAATAGAGCTGTAAACTTGATTTAGGTACATTCACAGCCTTTGCAGCTACACATTGAGACACAAATCTCATTTTCCATTTTAAAAATGGCTTCTTGAAACTTACTTTCTTGAAGCTTGTCATCTTTTTTTTTTACATAATGTCTCACCATAGTAATTTGAAGGAAACTGCTCAAGTAAATTTAAGTTCTTCACAAAATTCCAAGTAAAATAAAATAACTATCTACTTATACAGACACTGCTTCTATTTCTGTTAAGAACAAAAATTAAGGCTAACAGTTAAGTGAATAGTGCATTGCAGTTACAGTTAAGAAATTTTCTTTGTATAATTGTGAGTATAATTATCAAAATTTATAAAATGATGGGATGAAATTTAATAAAGTAAAATTCAGTATATTTAACAGTAATCATTAACAGTTAAGAATGTTACACTGTAGTTACAGTTAACTTTGCTCTTAAGATTCAAAGAGTTGCAGATAATTAAAATCAATGAAATATGGCCAATAGTAGGAAAAATAACAATGCATAATGATGAAAACAGTATTGGCCAGGAATTACCCCTGTGACCAAGAATTACCCCAGGAATATGGGGCAGTATTCAGTGCACTCCTGTAAATTATTTAAAATAGTAATAGTAAATCCAAAAATATTTTTCAGTAATTGAAGTAGTTCACAATTCAACCAAAAAGAGAAAGAAAAAAAATATTTAAAACTTTAGCTGTGACCAAGATCTTTGTAAAAATGTATCATAACTAAGGCCAATGTTATTTTACAGAAATTTAACAAGTCATTTCAAAAAGATTTTTTTTTTCGAAATAAATAAACAATAAACTCATAATTAAGTAATAAATTCCAATGAGGATAGTTCAGAGAACCTCTATGATTTTTTTCAATTTGGTAAAGTGTTCTTAAAACATAAAAAGGACTGTGACCAGGTACCAGGAATTACCCCGGAAACTTGCAGACCAGGAATTACCCCAGGTGACTCTGGATATTCAATAGCAAAAGCTATTTTAACTTTATTTATTAAAATAAAGCTTTTTTACTTTGCTCTTTTGACATTTTACGGTAAAAGTAAAGTTTTTCCAAGCACACTGTGATTATTTTAAGATTGAATAAAGTAATATACTGTATCAACAACAGATGACTTAGTTGGTGCAATTGACTTTTTATTTGCTGATCTTAATTCGCTATGCAGTATGCATTACATATGCATAATGTGTAGCATCTGTATGTCATAAATTACAGAAAAAATGTGGTGATATCTCTTTATTTGTGTTTTTTAAATGATAAATCCCAAATACTTTATACACAGAAATAACTAAATAATGGCCAAAAATCTTACTAACAAAGTTATTGATTATTTAGAATTGGTTTTGTTTCTTTAAATGATGAAAACATCTAATTTACATAGCAATATTAGGCGGCAAACTATCAGAATTAAATTTTAGGTCAGTTTTTGAAAGGCAAAGATATTTCTTTTGATCACAATAATCAAGAAAATCTAGTTAAATTTGCATAAGAGAATGCATATATAGTAAACTGTCTGAGGTGAAATCGATTGAGATCAAGAAAATTTTCCATAATAGACAATGTTCTGCCTTAGAAAAATTTTCTGTGTATATTGTATATGGATTTGCAAAGAGTAAAAAATCTTTTCAAGTTAGACAGATTTCTGTCTTACACAGTGTCCACCTAACAGAGAGTTTACTGTATTCCTATTCCATATTTCCTGAGAAAGATGACATGCTTCATTATCACAAATTGGAGCTGTTCTTTCTGATCCACTTAGTATTCGAAATTTAATTCAAAAAACTAATTTTCATAATGTTGATTCAAATTAATGTTTTTATATTTTAGTTCATAGTTAATTGCAGTTGACTAATTTCTACCAATAATGATAAATTTTTTTTAATCATAATAATAATAATAATAATAAAATTACATTTTGCTTCTGACCTTTTATTTTACATACAATGTATTTTTTATGAATGTGCAAGAGATTAATGTGATTGTACATATTTATTCTACTATTGTACACCTATGTTTAATCATATTATACATTTGTTTCTTTTTTTTTCCCCAGTAAAGAGGAAAAGAGTCATAATGAGTGAAGAATTAGAAGAGCAGTTTTGTAACAATTGGTAAAATTTTTACCTTATTTAAAATTAAACATACATAAGTAATGTTTCATGTAAAAAAAAAAAAAAAAAAATGTTGTTAATATTAATTTGTTAGTGTAATTTTTAAATGTACAAAAATATTGTATCCTGTTCATTTCAAGTTTGCTGTAATTTTGTTATTATCATTAGCCTCCGATGCTATTTCTTTCAGACAAGCTAAAAAATGTTGTGTCATCAGCCCTGAATTTTCTACTTAACCAATTTTGATAATTATCTTTTTAAATGAAAGCTATTTATTTGTAGTTGTGCCCATTTTAGCTATTTTTTAATTTATTTCCCTTTTTATATTTTTAATTTTAAATGCTTTTTACGATATTCATTCAAAATGGTGGCAACTCAATTTAGCTTTTCTCTCGATAATAAAAATTTATTTTCCAAAATGATTGCGTATAATTATACACTACTAATTGAGGTAAAAAAAAAATATATTTACTGAGAAATAATACTAATAATGTAAATAAAATAACAGAAAATAATTTATGATAAATAAAGCAAAATAAAAAAATTTCAAATGAGGAAAATGATGTCATTCAGCAACCGGATAAATGGGAATTACAATATTATTAAAGATGCCTTTTGCATATTACTAATAACTTCAAAAGAAAAATCATTTAAAGAGAAAATGACATCACTATTGAAAACATCGCATTTTTATTCATAACGATATTACATTTCAATATTACTTTTCATTATGGACACTGAGATTGAGATTTTACTTTCAGATGACTTCAGTTAGTGAAAATAATGTCGCAGTAAAAATAAATTTTTTTTTTTAATAAAACTATTTTTCTGTGAGTGCATATAAAATAAAATTTCTGGATTTCGCCGGCACTCAGATTACAATTTTAACTGAAGATGTGCAAATATTTGCATGCAAAATTGTAACTGGCAAACTTGACATTAAGTTTGGAAATATATTTATTATATATTGATTCAATAATGTAATTACTTTTGCTTTTTTTTAAAACCAAATCGATCGGGTCTTTTAAACATTTCATTCGTCGAATTCAACGGGATTCCACTCGTTTTATTGTTAAAATGCATTTCCTTTTTCTCAGAGTCTATAAAAAAGCATTTAAAGTAAAGAAAAAATCTCTTTTTGATGAATCTAGTCAGTGCAGAAGTAGCACGTCAAATTGTATCTCTTTATTATTCCGCAATTCCAATGTCTCGGAAAGAAATTGGTAATCAATTTGGTATTTCACGCCGTTCTGTTTGCTATTATATTGATAAACACAAGAAAAATGAAGTTAGTTCATTGCATTTTAAACGGGGTCGCCCTTCTAAAAAAACCCGATCGATTTTTTTTTTTCCTAATCGGAGGTGAAACTGAATTCTGCAATGGCAGAATCTACATTCAACTTGTATATATATATATTTTCAATCTGTTCAAATTGTAATTTGTATAGATACCTGCATTTTTAAATTTTCGACATTCATTTTATAAAGTTTCAAGTTTTTATTTCAAAGCAGATATTCAATTAACTGTTTACAAGTCGAATTAATATCGCAATGTAATAATAATATTGTTTTTCCTATATTACAGCTTCAAATGTTTTAATTTATGCATACAAATTTAAAAAATAAGAAAAAATATGTTTCTGCAGTTTTTTTTGGCTGTCTTCCTTTCAGTGTTCGCATTTTGGAACGAGATTATTGATTGACAACTTATGCAAATATAACAAATTATTTTCCGCTATATGCTATTGTATATTGTTCTTGAGTATTTTCTTGAATTCTAAAAACATTTAGATTCCTAGCGGTCAAACATAAGTAGTTTAGAGAAAACGATAAAAACAAATAATATATTTTTTATGCAAATTAATGAATTTACATATTCCTTATACCTATGTCAAAAATTTAAACATAAATATTTTTTTTTCCAAAGGTTAAATCAACCTTATATTTTATGGGGAAAATAAGGAATAGTCATTATGTTGAAAAATATGTGTTTTGTATTACAAATAATGCAATGTTCCCATTTGGGAACATTGGCGTTTAAACGGCTAAGTAAATTGCCATGCAACTAAAAAGGTTTTTTTACACGCAATATACTTTTTGGAATATGTGTATAAAATTTAAATTTTTAATATTGGTATGATATTGACTTACCGTATATACTCGCATATAAGTGGAGAAATTTTTGACAAAAAAAGAATTTTAAAGTAAGGGGGTCGACTTATACACGAGACCTAAAAAAAAATAATACATAAATAAAATATCGGAAAATAGTTTGCTAGTGAATCGGTGCTGCAGCACTCCATTGCGTTTACAAAATCAAAAATCCAGAGCCCTCCAAATTGTAGGGATTCTGATTTTTTTTTTTTTTTTAGTTTATTTTTCAAAAAAATAATCTAACCTACCCGACTGCATGAAACAAACAACAACAAAAAAAAAGCTTGATTAAAATCAATAAAGCATTTCCAATACTAAGAAAACGTTGTCATCCGGGACCGATTTACAAATTTGGGGGCCCTGGGCACAGATGCTTATGGGGGCCCCCCTTGCACTGATACTTACAGGGAGATTAACTAAAAAAAATAGAAAAAGATAGTTACTAAAGTAACCATTATTGACTTTAAAATATCTATTAAAAGTTAATATAATATTCAATAACTTACATTTAAATAATTATTACACAATTATGAAATCTAAATGAAATGAAAATGAAATATATTTAAAATCTTATGCGGCCCTACAGTCTGCAAGCTATATGCTCAGAAACACTCAGATAAAGACTGACATACAATAGTCAACTTTTGCTGTTTAATTTTTTTTTTTTTTTTTTTTTAAATCTTTAAATAGAAAGTTGAATCTGCCTGAAAATATTTTTGAACATTCCATAAGCATTTTTACATGCTTCAGATTTTTTTAAAAACATTGCATTAAATGCATTAAATATATATATATATGTATTATATATATATAATATATATTCATTCCTAAAGTGGACCCGTGTGCCCAGAAGCAGGGCACAGTGATCAACTATTAACTGAGGTGCCAAGTATTATGATTTGTCCATAATTATTACTTATACGCAACAAAAGTTACGGGGTTACAGGCATTGAAAAAAAATTTCAAATTTCATCAAAGGATTGTACGAAAAAACACAAATTTTGATATAGGATCCCAGAAAAAAACAAAAACAAAATATCGTGCAGAAGTACACACATTTTGTCAAAGTGTCGCAAAAAAAAGGCACAAGTTTTATCAAAATGTAGCGGAAAGCACGAAATTGCTCCAAACAATTGCGGAAAAGCATGAAATTAGTTTAAACATTGCATAAAAAATGCAAATTTTATCCATGGCTTGCGTAAAAAAAACTAATTTTATCAAAGATTCGCTTAAAAACGAGAATTTAGTCAGAAAATCGCTTAAAATGCTCCAATTTAGTCAAAAAATCACTTAAAACCAGGGCTGGCAAGTTTCTGCCGGGGTGGTTAAAACCAGTGGTTATAACCGGTTAAAACCGCCGTGGCAGAAACTAGTTTCTGCCATTAAGCGGCAAAAACTGACAGAAACTACGAAATAATACTAATAAGAACTGTAACTTGTAACGATTCATAATTCATACATGTATTTAATATATAAAAAATTTAATTAAAAAATTAAAATAAAGATTATGAATGTTATTCAAAGTATAAAGATGTTTCAAAAGGATCATATAAATATATACTTTGTTTACATAATAATTTTCCAACACTTGAAAAACAGGAATTTTCAAAGCAATAATCTGATGCTGTACAAGTTTAACTATTGATATTGTTTTTTACATTTGAATTTTTATTTAAAAGTTTTTAAAAAAGAAATTTACAAAAAATTCTATGATATTTTAACTTAGCATCACTTTTTAGTGTATTTTTGAATAAATAATACACTGCAATAATTTAAAAATTATCTACTACTACACACGGGAGCAGATCCGATCCGGCGATCTAGGATCAAGGGAAATTTTAGCCATCTGGGGAAATTTTGTAGAAAAATATACAATTGATTTAGATTTTAACACTGAATTACATAATTATCCTAAACAGAAAAACTTTCACTACAAAAAAAAAAAAAAAAAAAAAAAAAAAAAAAAAAAAAAAAATGACGACCTTTACAATATCGATCTTAGAATAATATGGATCATATATACTCCCGCTATTGTATATACTTAAAGTGGAGAAATTTTGAAAAAATATATCTACTCTAATACAAAATATATGTAAACGAAAAAATCACAAAATTTTGGGGAATTTTTTAAATAAATTGAGGGAAGTGTTGGGTGTAAAAACATTTTCTGCACCCCTGCTACTACATACAAAGATAAATCGTCCCTGTGAAAAAAGTAAATGATCGTAGCACAAAAATAACAGAAAAAAAATTAATGAAATACCTTGCACAATTATTTTACATATTAAAAGAAGAAATTTGTCTTTGTGGAAAAAGTAACAACATGCTAACAAAGAAGGTCTCCATACTGGACATACTCAGAACTTTATGAAAAAAATACTAATTAAAGTACTTATGTAGGTAATAAAGGATCAGTCAAAATTAGCGGCAGAATCACATTAGAAAAAATGTAAAAAAATAAAATATTTTCGAATATTTGGCTTGAAAAAACAAAAGAGTCACTCGATTTGGCGAGTAGCCTTTTTCTTCGCCAAAAGCAAACGATTATAATGCAATTCAAAACTCTTGGATATTTAGAATGTGTGTAAATGGTATTTAATGAATTTAAACATAAACAATGAGAGATTTTAATGTGTGTCCTGAAAAGGACTGAACGATTTTAAAAATCAATAACTTGCAAACTTTTATAGATATTTAAAAAATTCATGCACGAGAGTCATCTAAAAGGTCAAAAGATTTTTTCCTGCGATTCTGGATTTTAGTTCGAATTACAAATAATAGATGGCGCTGAGAGCACTATGTGCTGTGTTGAGATGGATTTTGGCATCACTTGGTACTAAAGCAAAATAAGGAGGTTAAGGCTGTGGAGTGGGTCTCGTTTGACAATGCAATCTTGTTCTTAGGGCCCGATTTTGAACTTTTGTTCATTTGTTTTTATTGAACAACATACATTTGACCTGTGTAATCGACATGAAGCCCGATTTTGGACTCAGTCGGTATGATTTCAATGAAGTGTGTTGTTGTCATGGAAATAATAAATCCTTTTATATAATAGCAGCGATTGAAACTGGGAATGAATTTAACGAGCAGCATATGAGTTTTGCAGACGATTTTACATTTAAGAAAGCTGTATTTTCTCGGATTAAATTACTTTTTATCATCTAATTTAAAGAATATTTTGTGCATCATATTTTAAAGCAAAGTGAAACGATTTAATATTTTTTTTTTGTTGTTGTTGTTGTTAAAAGTTAATCAATTTTGCTATTTTAAAAAGTTTGTTATATTCTGAAAAATGTTAGTTCTTTTAAAGAAATTCTTTAGTAGAGTTTCATGTATGTTGTAAAAAAATTGCGGAAATGGTTTATTCTTTAGAACAAAGAATATTTATAGTATAAACATTGAAAACCGGTGCAATAGCTGTTGTACTCTTTTGAAAAAATACCTAAATACAAAATTTATTATGATTATGTATATATTTGTGTGGCCCTGTAAATGAATAATAACTATTCTTTGTAACATATTCAACATAATTTGTATTTTAATTTAATTCATAAATGCATATTAATTTCATTATGTTCAGACGGGTGTAATATCATCAAAAAGCACTTGAAACTTTTTACCCCATCGGCCATAATGTAACGTATACTTTTGACTGTCCCTGTATTGGAAATACACATCCGATTTTCAAAACATTTGAAAATAACGGGACAAAATTCTTCAACAAATATATGTTTAAAATTTCAAACGATTCGACAGAGTAATTTTTGCACTGTTAATATGCGGACAGGCAGATGGACGAACGGACGAACCAGAGACGAGTATAAGTGATACACATTTATATTATTAACGTATCTAAAAAACAGTTAAATTTAAAAGCGTATGCCGAAATTGAAACGCATTTCCAGCAATTATTACCTAAAGTCAGTACAGTAACCGATTTCTTTTTGTGTGCCCCTGTAAATGAATGTTAAATGCTATAAATACCAAATACCCTATTCTATCATAAACATCTTATACTGAAATTCAGTGATTTATATCAGTTTTGTATTTCATTAATATACACTGCAAGTGATTTTCCCCCATAGACTATGATGTGATGCAATCTTTTGGGTGTACCTGTAAATGAACTGTTAATCCCACATACTTAATATAGAATACATGACATGACTATGTGACATAAAAAAAGGTTTAAAAGATACCCAGATAAATAAATAGATAAATAAGATATCCTGTTCTCAAAAGTACTTACATTCTTGGAATGTAAAAAAAAAAAAAGTCTGTAATTCGAACGTTGTTGTTTCACGCATTTCAATTTCAAAGGAGTCGTACTCATGAAAGCAATATTTTTTTCTCTTATGGCCCTGACACCAACAAAATCAAAATTATATGGATTGCATTCAAAATCGGACGGTAAAAGCAAAAGTTCATTTTCGAATAAGATCCACTCCACAGCCTTAACCTCCTTATTTTGCTTCAGTGCCAAGTGACATCAATATCCGTCTCAACACAGCACCTAGCGATCTCAGCGCCATCTATTGTTTGTAATTCGAACTAAAATCCAGAATCACAGAAAAAAAACTTGACCTTTCAGATGACTCTTGTGCAAGAATTTTTTTAATATCTGTAAAAGTTTGCAAGTTATTGATTTTTAAAATTGTTCAGTCCTTTTCAGGACACCCGGTATATACATATTGTATTACATATATACATTACGTGTCAGGGTTGTTTGGTTAAAACCATGGTTTAAACCAAGTGGTTTTTTTAAAAAAACCATGCTGGGTTTTTTTCATTTGTTTTTTTTAAATGTTTTAATGTATTTTACGCATTATTAAAATATCCAAAATCCAAGATATGCGGAAGCTACAAGCACAGCCTTTTGGCTTTTTTTTAAAAGACATTAAAAAATTTTTAAAGTGACAAACACTTTTAATCCACCCAACTTTTCTTACTAGCTATAAATCTACACGGCAAACTAATTTTTTTAATGTGAGCTATGGAGGAAAAAAAAAAGCTGTTTGTTTTGCTTCTTCTTTAAGCCTTTTATTTTTAAAAAATAGCCTAAGATACAATTTTACCATTTAAATTGCATCATATATCAAAGCATTAATGATGACATAACATAAGTCATTCTCCCAATTTGTTACTCTTTGTTCTCTATGCTAATGAAAGAATGATTGTAAATTTTCTCTGTTCTGTACCTATTGATTTTAATAACCTTTTGCTTTTCTTGCATTGGAGTTTTACTTTATGATTTTATTCTGTTTGTACTATATTTTACTTTAAGAAAGCTACTTATATATATTGAAGTAAAAGGATGTCTAAAACTAGAAAAAAGAAATATATAATCTGGTAGGAAAATAGAAATACACCAAGAACAGGCTCGAGAGCCAAATGTATAAATTGCATGCAATGCAAATGCTGTCAAATCAGTTCTCCCTTATTATATTTGATGGAATTGTTTTTCAAGATGCCTTAGATGTTTGCCTTAAAAATTACCCCACTTAAAATTTGTGATGAAAATAAGAATGTTAATGATAAAAATATTCAAAAGTTTCTATCTGTGTCTAATTTTAATCTAAAAAGAAATGTTGAAGATATGTTTGAATTGTTAAAGCCTATTGCAGTTGCCCTGGATAATATCTAAAGTAATAATTGTTCCATTGTTGATGTAGTTTATATTTGGAAAAATCCTCAAAAAATATTAAGAGAAAAAAGATAAGTAAAGAAGTCCCGCAGTGTTTTGAGTCCAGGTATAAAATGGCTGTAACACCCATGCATGTGTGATATCGTGGTACAGTCAAAGTGGTCTGACCAAGAAAAAAAAGGATGCATTAAATTTTGCAAAACTAGAATATCCATATAACTTTAGCTTGCACTGATAGTAAATTTTATGCCAATCTTCACCTTTTGAAAAACATTTTTTTGAGCAGAATGCAGTAAAGGAAGTTACCCCATATAAAAAAAGGAAGAGTCAGCAAATTCAAATCAAGAAATTTAATAGCTCCGTCTTTACCGAAGTTGTACAACTTATAACAGCAAAAGCCTATTCAGTGAGTGTTGAAAGAATATTTTCAACATTTGGACTGGTATAGAGAAATATACGAAATAAATTGAGATTAGAAAAATCCTCAAAACTTGTCTTTTTATTTTAAGCTTTTAATTAAAATTAAACAAATAGAATTGTTTTTATAAAGAAATTGTTTACCTAAACATATTTAACTAGGAAAAATAAAGTTTGTATTAAAAAAAAGAAAAAAAATAGTGATTTTTCAAAGCATATGTCTCAATATGTATAAATATTACACTCATTGATAAATCAAGTATGTCGATACACATGTGATTTATTTTAGCATTAAAAAAATGCATATTGATGTTTTTTATTTAAATAAATATATATATAGTAAAAGATTAATAATCATTTGTTGATGTTGATATTATTGATACAGTAAATGATTTCTAAATTAAGCACAGGAAAATGTTTTCTATTTTTGCTTATTTTTTGTTGATTTAGTGAAATATATTTGTTTATCCCTCATTATGTTCTACATAATAATTATTTCTTTAATTATTATCTAAAGGCTTATATGAGTATACTAATAAATTAGTAGTTCAACTTTTTTTAAACAATAAATATTTCCCTAAAGAAAGCTAAACTTATAGGTAATTTAATTATAATTTTTATATGCTTTAATTATTTAATTATATTAAAAAATTAAGTATCAATGTGAATGTTTAACATTAATTACAAAAGAAAAATCATGGCTTTCTAAAACTCATTTTTTTTTTTTCTTGCAAATGCTTTTCAAGTAATGATGGGAAAAAAACCCGGTTTAAATCAAAAAAACCTGGTTTAAACCAAAAAAACCCGGTTTTTTGGTTTTTTTCAAAAAAACCGGTTTTTATACCAACCCTGTTACGTGTTGAATAATTATTTAATTAATTACTGGAAAAAATATTTTTATAGATAAAAAAAATAACATTGAGAAAAATTATTTTCATAAATTTAAGCGTATACAAAAATAAAAGATACATGTTTCCATAGCAACAAAATCTAATCTACTATTCTCAATAGGACTTTGAGATTGAAACAAATTTAATTAATTTAAATTATGAATTTCGTTTTAAATCTTAAATTTTGATGATTAAATTTAAATATAAGTGCATATAAATATTGATATAACAAAATTATACTTAAAACAAACTAAAGCTTACAAAACTAAAGTTATTAACATTAAATTTCTCAAAACAAGTTCAACATAAAACCTTTTTTTTTTTTTCCTTGAAATGTATTTGACATAAAGTATTTTTTGAAATTACATTCCTTTGCCAATGGGCGATAAATCGCCAAATAACGAAATTTTCATTATTTTTTTACGGTTACTGAATGGAGTTTCTGCCAAAAAATTTTTTATAAACGTACATATCTACACGAGAAGAACATTCTGTAATTTTTTCAAATTTTTGGGGTATGCCCGTATGGAGACCTTCCTTGTAAGAGCCAAGAGCATTCCATCATATAGGATTAATTTTGCTAATCTTTCTTAACCTAGAATGCCTTTTAATTTGTTCTGAAGGAAAGAATAGTTCAAAAATATTCTTTTAAGACCAGCGTTACTTGCTGGTAATGTCATTATTGTATATGTAAAATTTTAAAAATTCTCATTTTCACTGGTATTTGTTTTTAAAAATGATCACCCACAGAAGGTAAGACATTTTCTAGGGCTTTCTTGGTGAAATATGTTTCTGGGAAAGGAGTAGATTTTTCTAGAAGGGGTTATTATATATGGCATAAAATTTAGATTAATATCAAAAGGCAATTTTGTTGCCATTTCTTTATGCTCAAATGTCAATTTTGATCCCATACATGGGTGCAAGTTTTCCGTCTACAGGACGGAAATCCGTCTTTTAAAAGTTCCCGAGGACGGAAGCGGGACGGAAAAATCTCCGAAGACGAAAAAGGATCGCGAAAATGACTCGTTTTTCGCCAAAAGATCGCGGGAAAAGACACGATTTTTCATCAAAATATTATAAATAAAACGTGATTTTTGTCAAATGATCGCGGAATAAGTCGTTATTTCTGACAGAAAAAGCGCTGTTTCATTCAAAATATCACAAAAGAATGCCTTTTTCTTCAAAAAATTGCGGAATAAACGCGATTCCTGTCTGTCGGATCTCGAGAAAACTCCGTCGAAGAATCGCGAAAGTGATGCAGTCTCTGTCAAGGAATCGCGGAAAAGACGCGATTTTCCTCAAATGATCGTGGGAAAAACGCTATTTCTGTCAGAATTGCGAAGAAAATGCGATTTTTGTCAAAGGATCGATGAAAAGGCGTTTTTCGTCAGAAGACTGTGAAAAAAGACACGATTTTTTTTTCAAATGATTGCTGATAATACATGATTTTTGTCAAAAGCTTGCAAAAAAAAAGCGTTATTTCTGTCATAAGATCGGATAAAAAAGAGTTTTTTGTCAAAGAAGAGCAAAATAAACGCGATTCCTATCGAAAGATCACGAAAATGACGCAATCTCTTTCAAAGAATCGCTAAAAAGACGCGATTTCCGTCAAATAATAGCGGAAAAAACGTTATTTTTGTCAGAATTGCGGAGAAAACGCGTTTTTTTGTAAAAGGAGCGAGGAAAAGACGCGAATTTTGTTTAAAGCTAATGGAAAAGACGCGAATTTTGTCAAAGGATCGCGAAATAGTCGCGAATTTTTGCCAAAGGATCATGTAAAAGTCAGGAATTTTTGTCAAAGAATCGCGAAAAAGATGCGATTTCCATTAAATAATAGCGGAAAAAACGTTATTTTTGTCAGAATTGCAGAGAAAACGCGATTTTTTGTCAAATGAGGGAGGAAAAGACGCGAGTATCGTCTAAAGATCGTGGAAAAGAGGCGAATTTTGTCAAAAGATCGTGAAAAAGTCGCGATTTTTTGTCAAAGGATCGCGAAAAAGACGCGATTTTCGTCAAATGATAGCAGAAAAAACATTATTTTTGTCAGAATTGCGGAGAAAACGCAATTTTTTGTCAAAGGAATGAGAAAAAGACGCAAGTTCTGTCTAAAGATTGTGGAAAAGTTGCAAATTTTGTCAAAGTATCGCGAAAAAGTCGCGAATTTTTGTCAAAGGATCGCAAAAAAGTCACGAATTTTTGTTAGATTGCAAAAAATGCGATTTTTGACCAAAGGATCGCGATAGAGGTGCGATTTTTGTCAAAGAATCGCTTAACAAATGCGATTTCTGTTGAAAGATCGTGGGAAAAAGCGAATTTCGTCAAACGATCATGGAAAAAATCGTGAATCATCATGTTCACTCGAGGGGGGGGGGGGGGTATGATTCAAAATATTTTCAGTCCTGGCCAAATTTGAAACTTGCACCCATGATCCCATATAACTTCGGATGAAGTAAATAAGCTAGCATAAAAGCTAGCACTGCAGTCAATGAGATTTGAATCTTGCATTTGTGAGTTTTTATGATATTTCAATCTGATATTTAAATAAAATTAAGCAAATTTTATGAGTTTCTGCAATAGATTTTAAGATATGTAACAAGCATTTAATTTTTTTTTTTTTTTTTTTTTTTTTATCATGATATCTATTTACAATTTTAACAACTACTATGTCCTTGATATCATTTTCATGATTATCAATTACCTGCAAATAATATGGCTGATTCTTAGTAAAAGATTTAAAACTATCAAATTCTAATACAAATTTACAGTGTACTCCCTCAAATCCGCAAAGCTTGGGACCAAGGGTTGTGCGGATTTTAGAATTTTGCGGATTTCTGGTCATTTCTTTGTTTACATTTTTGAAACATTAATTTGATTGGTAGTTAAGCATTATAATGAATGCATATAATAAATTGAAACATTTAAATAATTAAGTAAAATATTTAAATAAATAAATAGTTAAAAAGCAAGTAATTACTATAAAAAAAGTTAAATAAAATAAAATTTTAAAAAAAATATTAAAATAAAGCAGATAATTAAGATACCATACTAAATATACATAATGATGAGGTAAAATCAATATTTTTTATAAAGAAAAATATTTGCCTTTGTTAATAAACAAAACAAGCTTGATTAATTTAAAAATATTCATTTTATACAGCAAAAATTATCCTGCTCTTCGAATTACAAACACTACCAAGTCATTGAAAGTTATATTACCATAAATTTACTATAAAAAGGAAATCCGATCAACTTCCCAATCAAACGCCCGATCAATCTCCCCACTTTATAAAAAATTTCAAATTTTCAAAAAATCCCGAGAAAGCACACTCCTTCTTAAAAAAAAAAATAGCTGAAAACCTATCGCTTAAGAACGGGATGAATGAATCATGAATCTTTGATGAAATGTGCGTTTTTTCGAGATTTTTTAATTGATTTCATGCTTTTTTTACAAATTTCTCCTTTTTTCTGCGTTTTATCGACAGAATTTACGTTTTAAAAAAAAGCACATTTTTTTCCAGTATTGCTTTAAGTATCAAAATTCATGATTCATCCCTGAAAATTTTGTGAAACGTTCGCAGGAAAATTGCATGTAAGCGCCCCCTTCTAATTTATGATTTTTCGTCACGTTTGGGGGCAGATTAGCGGTATTTTATGGTACACTGTGACGACGATACGATAATGATTATTTCAATTAAATATGGACCATCGTAATTGGTAAACCTCATGTAAATCCCAAATTTGTTTCGTAAGTATGAGATATATGAAAATAGTAATAGAACTATAAAATACTAATTTTATATAGCAAAAATTATCCTGCCACACGAATTACAAATACCACCAAACAGCCATTGAAATTTATATTACGCCACAACTGTGATACGATAATGATTATTTCAATTAAATATCGATCATCGTACCTCTAAGAAACATTATTTATTACTGCAGAATTTAAATTGGAAGACATTTAAAAGAAATTGCAAGTGATTTTAAAAAAGATATTGTCATAGAATTTTTTGCATTGCGTTAGCTGCTGTCTTCAGCGCCATATTTAATTTCATTGTTTACATCTGAAAAAAAGTGCGGATTTCTGGCGTTCGTGGGTTTAAGGGAATTTACTGTATTTATTTTTTAATTAAAACTATTCACAATATTTTGTCATTTATCCTGAATAAAATATATATAAGCAATTTAATATTACTAAAAAAGTTTCAGATTATGTCGTGAGGTGAGTTTTTGCCAGTTGTTGCCAGTTTCTCCCAGTTAAAACCGGTTGTAACCACTTTCTGACACTGGCAGGGCAGAAACCACTTTCTGCCGGCAAAAACCCAGCCCTGCTTAAAACACTTGCATTTCAGAAAAAAAAATCACAAAAAACATGCACATTTCAGAAAAAATCGCAATAAACGTGCACATTTTGTTAAATGATTGCGAAAAACGTGTACATTTCGACAAAAAAAAAAAATACATATTTTGTCAAAAAAAATCGCAAAAAACGCACACATTTCATTCAAAAATCCCGAAAACCTGTAAATTTCGTCCAAAATACGTGCAATTTGTCAAAAGATCGCAAAAACACACACATTTCATCAAAATATTGCAAAAATGCACACATTTCATCAAAATATCGCGAAAAATGGGCACATTTCATCAAAAAAATCGCAAAAAACGCACACATTTTGTCCAAAAATCACAAAAAAACCCACAAATTTCATCAAAAAATCGCGGAAAATGATAATTTGTGGAAATTTTCATCACCAAACATCGCGAAAAACATGTAAATTTTGTCAAGAGATAGCGAAAATGCACAAATTTCCCTCAGAGATTGCAGGAAAAAAAAGAATTAACTTTTGAAAATTTGTGCCGCCCCCATACCCCACTCACCCTTCTCTGAACTCTGGTTACTGATAACTTTTATTGAAACTTGGCACTTCTGTATTAAGTATTATTTGAAATACAATGAAACTAATATTTTATTAATTTAAATCCTCTTTATTTCCCTTTTACCTCCAAAATGTAACAATAAAGCAAATTTGCAAATAAATTTTCGATTAAAACATACACAAAACTAAACAGAAAAAAAAAATATATATATTTTTTAAATAACATATTAAGGTACAGGAACAATTGCAAATAAAGTGAAGTTATTAAAAATAAATTACAGTCATTGTCAGGAAAATTTGAAAATGAAACTACTTATGTATACTTATGACCCTGAAATTTTCCTAAAATTCTTTTAGATCTGAGGGCAATTTTACTATAATACTGATATAAATAGCAGATTAATAGCCATAAAGTTTCAGTTCCAAATTTGTTTTATTTTACATCTGTTTATGTTACCGAATTTTTTATCTGTTTGAGTGAGTGATTTTTAATTGCTTCTGCAAAAAATGTCACCTAGGAAGTGCATAGCTCTTTGAAATTAAGTGAAGATTTTGAAAGAAATTGATAATGGATTGGGAAAAAAATAAATAAATAAATAAAGATGTGGCAAAAAAATTTTGGCATTCCAGAAAGTTTTCTGTCAACAATCATGAAAAATAGAGAGTCAACCCCCGATCAGAATTCAGATCTTGGTTTGATGTAAAAAAAAGAAAAAGGATTTGCAGTTAGAAGGACTTAGATGAAGTAATGTTTAAGTAGATTAAAAGGATATGGGACTGGAATTTATCACTTTCGGGACCAAGGATTTTAGAAAAGGCTCTAGAATGTTTCATTTCTTGTGTACTCTCACTTCCAAGCTAGCATTGGTTGGTTAGAAAAGTTCAAGAAGAAACATGGGTTATTCCAGAAAACTATGTGTAGTGAAAGTGTAGATTCTTCGATAACAGCATATGAAAACAGTCTGTTCTCCAATAATCTGCTCCCGATGTGGTGTTTTTGAAGTCAGTGCCTATGTTTTTATATTTTGACCTGTTACCTCTCAATCAAGTTAAATTTAAATAAGTGATTTCGATGTGTTGCCTTTTATTTGTAAATCTGGATGTGACCAAAAGTAGAAATTTGGATCTAATCTTCTTATACTAACATGTTTGGAAATAAAGTGATTCTTTAATATCCTTAACTAAACGCTTCTTCAATGTATGTCTTCTACACACCACAAGTTAACAAGTATGACAGTTCTCTTTTTATTTTATATGTCATTGATCATCAAATTAAGAATTCAGTCATGTACACCGTGACTTCCTTTAAAGCCGAAAAGTTTTTCGCCGAAAAAAAAAGGGGGCTGATAAAAATTAAAATACGAAACAGAGATAAGAAGTTTTCTTTCTTTCTTCCACCCTCTCTCAACGTTTCCCTGTCTGATTGTTCTCACTTTCCTCGGTCCCATTCTTAATCATCTGGGGTCACGAAGGTTATGCTGTGCGACCGTTGTTATTTTTCTAAAACTAGTAATGGGGATTTTATTTATTGCACACATCTATTATATTTGCTTTCTCAGATTTAGGTAATTTGAAAACATTAATACTTATTTTGGATTTGATTTATAAAAGTTGGTTATATAATTAATTATTAATTCAAAAAACCAGAGTAGATATATAATTAGCTAGGATAATTGCTATGTTGCGCATCTCCTTGTGTATTACAATTGAGATTTATACTATGTGGTTTCTGATACTTCTTTATAGGAAATTCCATTATAAGTTTGCAATATTATTATCTAATAATTTCATATAATGATATAATGTCATAAAATATAAAGGTATAATATAATAATATATGCCTAATATTAAATGTATATTGGTTTTGATTATATTCCTTTTAATTCACTTTTCCATGCGTTTAAATGATGCATATTGTATTATATACATATATACATATGTGTGTGTGTCGGGGAGGGGGGGGGGGGATCTTGAAAATCCTCTTTCGCTGAATATCTATTATAGCCTAGTTTAAAAAAACAATTTCGATTAGTACTGTTTAAATAAAGATTTTCTTTCAACAAAATTAATATAAAAAAGTAATTAATATGTAAATATTTAGCAATTATTATGCAATTATTTAGCACCATGGTATCCAAACTAAATGAAATGTGTGCAATTTGTTCATGTGTTGTTAAAAAATCATTTACATAATTTTTTGTTAAGGTTTTAGGTAGCATGGCGCAAAAAATAAACCACATTGTTCAATATTTCAGTGAATCAATATAGGTTTAGTTCAAGTGATATACTTATCAATATACTAAAAAATTAAACGTATAGTTTGTTGTCTAAATTTACTTTAGAAGACAAATAAAAAATAATTTATGTTGAAACTTAAAAAAAGAAGTCAATTAAAGTCGCATCAAGACATTATTCGGGTTTTAATACAAGATCTTTTAAAACTTATATGTTCAATTTCCGATAGATGTTAATGACATAATTTTATACATATTTTTATCATGAGCAAAATTTTTGTATATTCAGTTATAAATAAAGCAAAAATGAAATGATCAAATAAATAATATATAAATTAAATAATAGCATAGCATCACTCAAGATTTGATATTATTATTTTTAAGAACCATTCTTAAAATTGTAGAGTGATAAGATTAAATGCTGCGAAAGAAACTTTTAATCTATTTTGATATTATTGCACTTTTTAGGTTAATGATCAAAATATTTACAAAAACATAAATTAAATGATTTATAACGATAGAATTTAAAACGATAAAGTAAGGTTCTTGCGCTTTAAGGACATGCAAAGAACTTTTTACCAGAATTTTTTTTAATATTTTCCCTATTTAACTAAACAAATTTTCAATCCGCAAATAAAGCGACCAGTACTATACGAAATTTTTGGTAGTAAAACCCCAAAAATCGCACGAATTTCTTGATGCGTACAAATCCTGTAAATTCAAAAACAAATGTTTTCATATTAGAAAAGGAAGGTTTTGATAAAAAGATGAGAAAAAGATGGGATTTAAAATAGATGAAAATGATGTCACTCTGAAGAAACTGTAATCCAGTTTTCCTTTTATGAATCAAAATGCAAGTTCTCTTTTAAGTCTGTTTCAAATCCAACCTGTCTAGTTATATTGACACATTTTTCAATTTACTTTGTTTTCAAAAAATTTCAAGTGCTTTTAGTTTATATATATCATGATAATCACATTCCAGAATTTCGATTCTTCAGGAGCTGTGTAACACAGCTCCATTTTTCGGCAAAGCCAGAATATATTTCAAAAAATACTTCGGAAGTTAATGTTTCGAACCTCATTTCAAGTCGGCGGCAGTGAAGGAAAGGAAACAAAATGCCATTTTGAGACAACAATCGCTTTTAATTTGAAGTTTTAATTCATTAATTCAAAATTGAGAAAAAAAACCAACAACCCTTGAATAGCCATTTTTAAAGCTTTCTATATAATAAGGCAAGGTTTGTGTGTGTATTGGGGGGAGAGGATTTTAGTTTATGTATAGCTTTTTAGCGTTGTGCTACGCGCAGATTTTCGGATGCAACTAAAACACCAATCTATACAACTTTCTTACGTGTAATTGTTGAACGCCACCGTTAAGAACAAAAAAAAAAAAAAAAAAAAAAAAAAAAAAAATTCGAAAACAACCTGTATTTCTCTCTCTCTCTCTTTTTTTTTTTTTTTTTTTTTTTTTTTTTTTGAATTAAAAAAAAAATGAAAGAATTCTGTGAACCTTTTGCGTCTGAGTACGTAGTTAATCTTAAAAACTCTTTATTATGAAATTAGTTTTATTTATTACTTTTTTCTATCTTCAATAGAAGAAAGTATTGTAATCGAATTTTTTTTCGACTTTCGGTTTTCTACGGATTTACTCGTTTTAGGAGTCAGAGATTCCAAAAAAATATGTTTTTACAAAATGTCTGTCCGTGTCTGTCTGTATGTGTGTCCGTATGTCGCAATTCATCCATCAAAAAGTGTATGAAGATATGCATAGAATTCAACCAAATTTTTTGTAAATGTTTTGGGCTGTGCCAAGCAGGTCCTCCTTTCTTTGAAACATTCCGCCTGAAGGGGGCGCTGCAATAGTGATTTTTGTGTCATTTTCAATGTTGTACTGACCAAAGGTATATGAAGTTATGCATCGAATTGAACTAAATTTTTTATGTAAGTGTATGGCTATGGCTAGTGGGTCCTCCTTGAATTTGAAAAAAATCTGCCTGAAGGGGGCGCTGCAATAGTGATTTTTGTGTCATTTTTAATGCTGTACCGACTAAAAGTGTATGAAGTTATGCATCGAATTGAACCAAATTTTTTGTGTAAGTATATCGCTATGGCTAGTTGGTCCTCCCTGAATTTGAGAAAAATCCGCCTCAAGGGAACGCTGTAATAGCAATTTTTGTGTATTTTCAATATTGTACCACCTAAAAGTGTATGAAATTATGGATAGAATTGAACCAAATTTTTTGTGTAAATGTATGGCTATAACTAGTTGGTCTTACCTGAATTAAAAAAAAAAAAAAATCCGCCGGATTCAACTTCTCATTTGTTGAAAGAAAATGGTTCATTTTTGGGTGATTTTAGTAAATTAGTGTTATCGAGTAGATTATTAAGCATTTAGATAACTCAGTTTACATTTCCAAAAGTTCCTTATCCATCAAATTAAGGTATAATTTGTGATTTGCCGGTAAGAAAATAATTGCTATTTGATTATTAGGATAGCAGAAATGCATGCCCAAAGTATTGCTTATCCTTATAAGTCAGTGAAAAAAAAATGTAAGCTATACTACAACCACTAGCACAGTCTATTTAATTTGAATTAAAATTTAATTAGACTACGGTTAGTTCAGACGGGGGGGATAGGGGTAAAACCCATCTGACTTCATAAAATTAACTTCATATTTATCAGAAGAAGCAGCTGATCGAAATACCGTTTCATATCAAAGTGTTTAATTTCAAGCTTCTAATGTCTGAAACTTTCCAAGTAAGTACTTTTTATTTCGATAAATATTTATCAAATTTAAAACTTTAAATTGCAGTTTATAGAAAGGTGATATTATTGGGGGGAAAATGTGTTGTAGAACTGACATTGATGCTCGCGATCAACAGATTTATTATTTATTTTGTTCAATTTGTCCTGCTTATTACATCGGTGGAAAAATAAATAAATCTTTCGCATTGAAATCTATGTGTTTTATTTTATGAAATACTTTTGATTTTTTTTTTTTTTTTTATTAATTGCAAATCTTTTTTAATCAAGTAATTTGTATTAACATAATAAAAGGGCACAATAATTTCTTAACATTCGCGAGTTTTAATTATTCACAAAATAAAAAAACAAGTAGGTAATTATGATCGCAGTCGCTCAGAGTGTTTCGTCCTCCTCAGTTGAAGCGCTCGCTACATAATACTAATCTTATAGGGAGATTGTTTGCTAATATCTGGTTTGCATTTCAATATTTTTAAATAATTTTTGCTGCATTGGATAGCTGAGATGCATGTCGATGACATCGCCCCCCCCCCCTTTTTTTTTCAATTTTGGTTGCAGATATTGTTTAGAATAACGCTTTCATTTGCAAAACCGGTTTCGAAAGTAAAAGTAACTTTATAAAAAATATCTGCAACCAAAATCGAAAAAGTAAAAAAGGAGTGATGTCGAGATGCATCTCTGCTATCCAATACAAGCTAAAATAAAATAAAATAAAATAATAAAAAAATATCGAAATGCAAACGAGATATTCGAAATAACCCTTCCCCCGTAGGCATGATATTAGTTCACGACCACTTCGCCTGACAGGACAGGGGCCTTAAGGGTTGTGCATATATAGCATTATCATTTTAGGGGGGGGGGGTTGGCACATGATATCGTAAGATATCGCTAGGGGGAGAGAGGGTTTGTCTTTAGATATCGATATAATTTTTGATTCAATCAGAATCGTCTCTTTTTATTTGTAACATTTGGTTCAAAAAAGTATGGTATCTTTTTTTTAGTCTATTATCTATTTTTATGAAAATACGAAACTATTATTAAAATAACTGAATTATTATAAAATTATCTAACACTAAAATGTGAGATACTACAACATCTGACATTCCTATTCTTCTTCATATGTGTAAGCATATATATTCGCTGTTCGATAAACCATATGTAAAGTATATTTGTAATGAAGCTTGTGATTATTAATAAAAAAAAAAAAAAAAAAAAAAAAAAAAAAAAATGAAAGAATATTGTCGATTTGTTTTGTCGATAAGAATTTCTATCTGCCCCCAATCCTCATCCCTTCGGGGCAAGTGAAACAAATCTTTATTACTGTTGAAAACATTATGTAAACAAAACAACAACAAATTAAATAAAATAAAAAATAAAAACTTGTAAATAATAACTATTTCTATTAAGTATTATTTGAATAAAGAGACATTTTGTTGGCTTCTCTTCATTTTAATCAATAAATTATGCGAAAAATAAACTTAATCAGTTTTCTATATTATTTCAGACAAAAGAAATAAATCCTGAAAATTGAAAAAAAAATTGATAATGATATCATTACCGGGGAGGGGGGGGGGGGGTCCCGAGGGATGATAACGTTTGATATCGAAAGGGGGGGGGGTCCAAAATTACCAAAAAGTGGATAACGTTATATTTTCACAGCCCCTTATTGGAAGAATATCACAAAAAATGAAAACGGCAAAATGCACAGGAAAATCCTTATTCAATGTTATGCAATGCAATTTATGTTTTTATTTTTAATAAAATGTTTTCTTAGAAATATTTCCAAGAAATATTACATTTCTTATAATACAAATAAAGAAATTAAGAGATGGCACAGATGTCATATACGCACCACATTTGCATGTGCTTTCTCCCAGTTAATTCAGCGAAATTTTTGTTTTTGAATATAAGCTAAAAATTTCATCCAATAAGAGTTATTCGATTTTTTATTGCAATATAAAAATAAAATAACGTAAAAAAATAAAACAGATTCTAATATTTTGTAAAAGGCAATAGAAATAAATAAATGATAATTTGATATTAATAAATATTGATATAGTATATAATAAAAATAATTTAAAGAATTAAAATGAAAGATAACAGTAAATAAGCATGAGTTTAATAAAAAAGGAAACAATAAATAAACGGTTATAAATAATAAATTTAATAAATAACAAAGCAGTAAATATAATTTTCATAATAAATAGTAAATATTAATACTTATAGCCGTATTGAATGCATGCAGTTGCATCATTTAATCAGCACATTTCACTGAAATCTTAGATTTTTGCCATCTTATTTCCCTAACAATCATTAGAAACTTAATCAAAGGATCTCTCCCTCGGCACAGACGGATAATGACAAATTGGCGCAGGGGAAAAGCACGTGCAAATGTGGTGCGTATATGACATCTATGTCTAAAAGACTTAAATTTTCAAATTGTCAGTTTCCTGCATGTCACACTGTGATGTGTGCAAAGTAAAGGGCCTTCTGCTTTATTATACAAAATTTTTCTTATTTTTAATATATATTTATACCTTATAGAATACATCCATGAGGATGGTACCAAATTCTGTACTTCACAAATAATTTTTCATAATATGATTGTCACTGAAAATGAAAATCATTTTTCTGGCTTGCTCATTTTAGTTCTTTACCAGGTGTCAGGTTCTAAGTAAACATCTGCTACAAATTGGAATTTCTATTATTTCTCTATCTTAATAATTTATGTATTGTACCGGCTGTGTACTGGAATTTTCAAGGTGACATTCTTTCTTTGTTAAAGTGAGAATTGACAGGTATCATGTACAGGTGGTGAATGAGAGAAAGGGGAGATTACTGAGAGGCGTGTTCATCCGTCAGTGATGTATGTGGATGATGAGCAAACAAGGAACATGTCACGAATCAAGAAAGCAATGTGAGATGTGTCCAATGGAGAAGCTCTACAGGGGGTTGACATTGGGGAAAGCAGTGATTTGAGAAGGTCAAGTCTTGTCTGAGTTTTTAGTAGTTCGTATCTGGGGTTCGTACCTAGAGGTGTGTAGGACAGAGGTCCTAGTGCAGAGTGTGTAGGCTGAGCTCGTATCTGGAGAGTAAGGGACACAGACGTCCTTGTGCGTAGTGCTCTGGGCCGGATAGCATAGGCCGAGTATCCATATGTTGGGAGATTCGAAGTTGATCTCCGATAAAGTGAATCTAACGTGCATTGAGTGTGAGGGAGAAGGTGTAAGTTGAACAGTACACAGCCAACCTTTACTGTATTTAATTTAATGTTGAACCGGATCATCTATATCCGAGTTGTAATTGTATATACTTGTAAATAGTGTATTTCTTGTGTACTTATAGTATAAATAAACTGTTAGTTCAGTTAATTGACAGCGTCAGTGTTCATTTACACAATCCTCACAGTGGGTGACCGATATCACCTAATAATATCGGTGGTGGCAGCTATAACTACCACGGACTTTCTTCAAAGTTGTGCGGGCTGAGAGGAACGTCCGACACCAGGTATAAATATGGTACTGCAAAATATTTCTACTTATTTTTGACATAGTTCAAGTCAGAAGTAGTAAATGTTATAGCTACCAAAAAGATCTTTTAGTTATTTCTTTGAAAATAATAAGTTTGAAATACAGTACTAAAACAGACAAAAAAAAAAAAAAAAAAAAAAAAAAAAAAAATCGCTATTACAGCGCCTTTTTCTGGTGGATTTTTTTCAAATTCAGGGATGACACACTAGCCATAGTCAAACATTTACTCAAAAAATTTGGTTCAATTCTATGCATAATTTCATATACTTTTCGGTAGTACAATATTGAAAATGGCACAAAAATCGCTATTACAACGCCCCTTTCGGCGGAACATTTCAATATTGAAGGAGGTCCTGTTTGCCATAGCCAAAATCCTACACAAAGAATTTGTTTCAGTTCTATGCATATCTTCTTACACTTTTCGATGGTGCAATGGCGACATGTGGACACACACACACACACACAAACAGACATTTTGTAAAAATATGTTTTTTGGAATCTGTGATCCTTAAAGCGTGTAGATACGTCGAAAAAAAAAATTGATTACAATACTTTCTTCTATTGAAGATAAAAGAAAGTAACAAAGAAATTGAATTCCTGAAGAAAGTTTCAATCGTGACAATTTTTTTCCTTTCTTTTAAAATTGTTCACCAATTTTAATATTTTTCTTCTCTCTGTATATAGTTTCCTATACATCATATAACATTATTTTTTATTGTTTAAAATGATTGTACATTCAATTAATATAATATTTTATTTTATTATTCATTCATACTGTAGTACTTGAAAAATACAAATTGAGTTGAAAAAGTGTTTGTTTTAAACGAAAGATATTTACTTAGACAATATACTTAATTATTTTTCTTTTTTAGTTTAATCATAGTTATAAAATTGCTAAAAACATATTAAAATATTACATTTTTACATTTGAATTACATTAAATCTGTAATATATATGAATTTTTGTGGGCTATAATTGTATTGGACATTGATTTTTTTGATACGATTCTTAACCCTCTGACAGTCTTGCAAAAGGGCAAAATTGTAATGTTGTTTTCTTAGCATTTTGTTTTAATTGCTAAAAAAATATGATTCTTTCAAAATTATAGAAAAATCTTAGTTACAAATATGAATGTTATCCTTGAGTGTGTTAATCATTGCACAATGTATTAAGAATCCATTAAATCAACTGAGTTATATCATTTTAATTATTGCTTGCATTGCAGTGAAACCTGGAGCTTAGGGAACGTCTATAGACGGGCTTGTCAGTGAGAGGTTAAGGAAGGCAACGGAGGGATTTATTTGATGATTACTCATTTACAATTTAATTTCCTATAAAGAAATCAGTATCAGTTTTAAAAATGAGTACTTGTTTAAATGAAGTAATGACGGGGTTATTAGAATAGCAAGAATTCTGTCCAACTTGGCGAAATATAACTAAATTTTAACAAACACTGTGAATTATTGTCATATTTAGCGATAAAATAAGTTGTCATATACATGAAGTCAACTTGACAATAGCTGGCTAATTTGGCGAAATTCCCATTTAAAGCCCTTAATCCTCCAAAATTTAATTTAAACCCTGCATATTTAAGGGTGTTTTTTTTTTTAGGACTTTTGGATCAGTTTTAATGAATTTATAATATTTATTTTTCTTCTACATATTTGGAAATTTTAATGAAAGCAATTTTTTTTCAGTTATTTATTTACATTTATTATTAGTTAAAATTCCTGTTCATTTTCTTTTTCTGTGAATCATGGCAAAATGTTTGATAGAAAAGCATCTTCTGTTCTCAAAATTCGCTACCGCAGGGCCAAAATTAATTTAAAGTCTATGCTCATCGAGCTAAACCATCGATTTTAAAACCATGAAATTCCATGCATTAATTCTTAAAATAGGATTATTTCGGGTATCGGAAAAATTATAACATAAAAAAGCCACCTGAAAGGTGATTTATTCCAAGATATAAACAACCATAATATTTATGGAGCTATACCTAAATTTGAAGTTTTATGAAAATTCGTAAATTAGTTTTTAGGTTAGAGCTATTGCAGAAATCGGGAAAAATTCGGCAGAGCAGCGAAACCTGTTGGGCAATTGACACTAAACGTAAACAAAACTACTTCAGATAACGGATTTACTGAATCTGAAGTTTGAGGGAAATCCGTGCTCTAGTTATTGAGATAGAGCTGCTGTGTAAATCGCAAAAAAATGCAGCATAACAGTGCAATCTATTGAGCGATTTATACTAAAAATAAACAGAACTTAGTTCATATAATGGATTTTCTGAATCTACAGTTTGATGGAAATTCATGCATTAGTTATTAAGATGGAGTTATTGTGTAAATCAAAAAAATTCAGCATAGCAGCGCCACCTGTTGAGTGATTTACACCAAAAACTAATCAGCATCATTACATATTTTGGATTACTTGAATATAAGTTTTTATTAAATTCCATGCATGAGTTCTTCAGATAGAGCGCCCAGGAAATTTGTCACATGCTGACAGAGACTCACAAACAGACATTTTGTAAAAACATGTTTTTTTTTTTTTTTTTTTTTTTTTTGGAATGTCTCACCCTTAAAATGTCTAAATCTGTCGAAAACCAATATGTGAAAATTTTTGCGAATTCAATATTTTTTTCTTGTAAAGATATAAGGAAGCAAAAACTAACGCTGTCACCTCTGCCGTAAACGAATTTTTTGAGATCGGACATTTTTTTTTACTAAAATTATCAAAATTAATGCATACAAAAATCTGAAAATTCGTGGTTATATAAAGAAATTCTTGATAAAGCAGATCGTTATTAAATTGAAGATATATTTTAAGAGCTGTTAATCGAAAAATTCCTTCTAAACTATTTCATCAAGATAGTTTTATGAGAACAAAAGCTAAGAAATTTCATTATGTTTTTATAGGTAATTCATAAACTTGTGTTTTTCAAACTGCAATTATTTTTTAATTTGATTAATTTTTTAGGGTTTTTTTTTTATTTTTTCTATAAATTTTCAGCTTTTCAAAACATAATATTTTCATATTTAGAAAATGTCATTTTTTAAATACTGAAGACAATTTGTAAAACAGCGCAAATAATTATATTTCTTATCATTATGGAAAAAGCATTTACATGTGCCTATTAAAAACAGATATGAAAGTTTAAAATAATTAAATGATCACGGGGTCGGCAATCAGTAACAGGTAATAGAAAATATTACTTCATAAAAATATGTTTACACGTGAACATTACAAAACTAGTCAGATGTGGCAATCCCAAAACTTTCTTCTATCTTATGCACATTATTACTTCTGGAAAAATGTAGTAAGCAACAACTTATGACAAATTATGACAACTGAATCTGGAGTTTGATAAAAAAAAATTGAGCATTAGTTTTTGAAATAGAGCTATAGCAAAATTTAAAAGAAAAATTGCATATTGGCGTCACATGTTGGGTGATTACACCAAAACGTAATCACGATCAATTTTTTATCAGGTACTAGCTGAATCTGAAGATTGGTGAAACGATTGATGAAGAGTGATGATTTCCACGCATCAGTTCTTGAAATACATTTATTTGGAAATCGCGAAAAATGCAGCTTAGCAGCGCCATCTGTAGGGCCATTTACACCAAAAACTAAACAAAACTAATTTATATCAGGGACTTACTGAATCTGAAGTTTTCGAAAATTTCCTGCATTAGTTCTTGAGATAAAGCTATTGTGATAATCACTAATCATGCACCATGGCAGCGCCATCTTTTGAGGGATTTTCACCAAAAGTAATCGACACAATGTTATATCAAGTATTCACAAAGCATAAAACTTCATAAAAATCCATGCACTAGTTCTTGAGATATGGCCATTGTGGTAATTGTAAATAATGCAGCATAGCAGTACACCTGATACACCAACAACTGGTCAGACCTAGTTTATATCAAGGTCTCACAGAATCTAAAGTTTTGTGATATTCCGTCCATTAGTTCTTTGTTGTTTATAGCTATTGCGATAATCACAACTAAGGCACCATTGTAGCACCTACTGAAAAGTGATTTGCACAAAATGTAATCAGCGCCATGCTATGCCAAGTACTAAATAAATATATGGTTTTATGAAAATCCATGCACTAGTTCTTGAGATATGGCAGTTGAGGAAAATGTGAATACTACAACATAGCAGCGCCACCTGTTGAGCGATATTCACCAAAAACCAATCATATCTAGTTTATATCAAGGTCTAACAGAATCTAAAATCTTGTGAAATTCTGTGCATTAGTTCTTGAAATAGAGCGCCCACAAAATTTTTTTTATATACAAAATGAGAGACTCTCAGAAACAGACAGACATTTTGTAAAAAGATGTTTTTCAGGTTTTCTGACCCCTAAAACGTGTAAATCAGACGAAAATCGAAATTTGAAAATTTTCATGAATCCAATACTTTTTTTGTCTTGTAAAGGTAGAAAAAGGTAAAAAGTAAGATAATCTTAAAATAATTCAATTATTATACGCAAAATGTATTTTATAGTGAAAATTACTTTAGATGTAAAATGGACAAATATTAAATATCGTCATATGAAAAAGTCTAAAATAATGAAAATATTCGTATGAAAAAATTTTAATGGTGAAAATTAATTTACATTTACAAACAATAATTTCATTTAATAACATATTTACACGCAAATCTTTTAAATAAGGAAAATAACTTACAAAAAAATAAATTATTTATGTGAACTGCATTTAAGATGAAAATTACGTCATTTATTAAATCAATACAGAAACTATATTCTTATGAGCAATTATTTATGCGACGCTGGGAATCATATGTTGTAAATGTAACGCAGCTAGAAAATTTATTTATTTTATCACTCGCATAAATACAGGTAAATGCACGCGCGTATAGATTTTCGTTTTATTTTGAGCGAATTACTGTTTGATAAATAATTTGATAGAAAATTTGTATCTACTTATTAATTAAAATATATAGAGAAAAAATACATAAATAGAGAAAAAATACGTAAGTAGTGAGGAAAGGACAGTTCAAGGGCAGCAGGCGATTGTGCGTTTGCCACCACCACAGCAAGCAGCATCGCCTGTAGTACCTACCACCGCCTCCGGTCTCGCCTGCACCACTACTGCCTCCGGTTCCCCCCACCTCCAGTATCCCCTCTGCCAGCACAGCATCGCCCCCTAGCTGAAAAATAGTGTTTTTGAGTTAATTTTCTACTATAACATGAGGAATGAACATTACATTGATTAGATAATCATACTATATGATGAAGATTAAATTTATATTTGAATTTTGAACAACCATAACCTTAATGAGCATTAATAATTAAGCAAAACAATGGAAAATCTCAGTTTTTAGCCACTTTATTTAGTTTTTTTTCAACTACACGGTCGATTATCAAATTGAAAGAGGAAAGTTAAACATATATTTAAATTTTGATTAATGAACATCTTAATGAGTATTATTAATTAAACAAAAACGATAAAAATATGAAGTTTTATAGAAACGAGACTGATTTCATTAGATTTTTATCAACTACAAGATGAGAATATCAACTTAAAAGTGGAAAGATGAACATTCATTTCAGTTTTTTGAACAATAATTACCCTAATGAATATTATTAATTAATCAAAACAATGGAAAATATCAATTTTAACCAACTTCTTAAGATTTTTTATTAACTACAAGGTTAGAATATCAACTTAAGAAAAGGAAATTTAAGCATACAGTCCATTTTTTGAACAATCATTGCTCTAATGAATATTATTATTTAAGCAAAACAATGGAATATCTCAGCTTTAATTGATTTATTTAGATTTTTTTCAACTACACGATTTGATTATCGATTTAAAAGAGAAAAGTTAAACACTTATTCGAATTTTGATTGATCAACACCTTAATGAGTATCATTAATTAAGCAAAACAATAAAAATATCAAGTTTTATAGAAAAAGACTGATTTCTTAAGATTTTATCAACTACAAGATCAGAATATCAACTTGAGAGAAGGAAGCTTAAATATACATCCTAGTTTTTTGAACAACCATAACCTTAATGAATATTGTTAATTAAGCAAAGCAACAAAAATATAAATTTTCAAGTAAAGAGATTGATTTTTTGATTCATTTTATCTATATTATCAGAATATCAACTTAAAAATGGAAAGTTAAACATTAAAAAAGTTTAAAAATCTTGAGAAATCGGTCTTTTTCTATAAAACTTGATATTTTCTATTGTTTTTACTTAGTTAATAATACTCATTAAAATGTTGATCAATCAAAAATTTAAATATGCGTTTAACTTTTCTGTTTTAAATCGATAATCAGACCATATAGATGAAAAAAATCTAAAGAAATAGGCTTAAAATTGATATTTTCACTCATTTGATTAATTAATAATATTCATTAGGGTAATGGTTGTTCAAAATCTGGACTGTATGCTTAAGTTTCCTTTTCTTTCCACTTTTAAGTTGATATTCTGATCTTGTAGTTGATAAAAATCTAATGAAATCAGTCTCTTTTCTATAAAACTTCATATTTTTATCGTTTTTGTTTGATTAATAATTCTCATTAGATGTTCATTAATCAAAATTCAATTATTTTTAACATTTCTCTTTCAATTTGATAATATACCGTATAGTTGAAAAAACCTAAATAAAGAGACTAAAAACTGAGATTTTCCGTTGTTTTGCTTAATTAATAATAATCATTAAGGTTATGGTTGTTCAAAATTCAAATATAAATTTAATCTTTATCTTATAGTATGATTACCTAGTCAATGTATTGTTCTTTCCTCATGTTATAGTAGAAAATCAACTCAAAAACGATATTTTTCTCACTAAGGGGCAATGCTGTTCTGGCAGAGGGGGTACTGGAGGGGGGGGACCGAAGGCGGTGGTGGTGCAGGCGAGACCGGAGGTGGTGGTGGCAATTGCACAATCGCCTGCTGTCCTTGAACTCTCCTTTCCTCACTACTTACATTCATCAATCATGCATGTTCTGGAAAATATATTCAACTCTATCAAAATAATGAAATACGTATTACAGTGAAATTTCAAAAAACTGTGCTTTACAATACCATGGTTCTAAATGTTATTCCTAAGCAGTATTAATATTTAGCAGATTTGTATTGGTAACCCATGCCAATTTACAAAATTCAAATTTTCAATGATTAAATAAGCAGTTTTGTTTGTAGGGTGATTTATATCAGGATCTAATCGACATTAATATATGTCAATGTATAACTTATGTAGTGTTTGATGAAAATCCATGTATAATTTCTTGAGATAGAGCTATTATGGAATATAATGCAGCAGCGCCATCTGTTGGGCGATTTGCATCAAAAATTAAGTAAAAAAAACAATCATACACAGACATGGACAGACAGGCTGACAAAAAGACATTAGCTAAAAACAGTCAAATTGTTTTCTGGAGCATCTAAAATGCATAAATCCATTGACAACCTAAATAGTGCTGGTAAAATAGATCAAAAATTGGGCAAAACACAACTGAAGAAAATTTGAAAGAGACTTAATTTTGGTATTAAATGAAGATCTAATGAAACCCCCAAAATAAAAATGTTTTAAAATGTTTATTTAGTTTTTTGAGGGGTGGGGTGGGGGTAAAAAACAGTTAAATTTTACAGCAGGAAGGGAGGGAAATAAAATTTTTACAATTAGTTCAAGTGGGATATCATTTTTTAGATTTTTAATTATGAATACAATGACACTCTCAGAAAATTGATTTGATCATTTGTTGAAACGGTAGGCGAGGTTTTATGAATACAAAGTTACCGAATGATTTTATGATAAATAAAAAACGAATACACAGATGTTGACAATTTTATGACTTCTAAAATTTTCGGATAAACTTTATATTGAATATGGTTATTAGGAGGAAATTTAATAAGTTTGAGATTATTGTATGTGATATAAAAAACATATTTTGAAAGTAAAGTAAATTTAACAAAGCTTTTATCAATAATAAAGTATAATTTTCATCTTTGTGTTCATTAAATCTACTATAATTTTGTTAAAACAGAAAGAAAAAAAAGAAAATATCACATCGTTTTGTGGTTGGTGTCATTCGATTCGGAATTAAAAAATATATAAATAACAAATCGTCACTTGCTCAGCTTAAAATTTTTAAATCCCCCCCCCCTCCTCAATTTCCTGTATTAAAAATGCGCTCTTTAGTCTCCCCCCCCCTCCAAAAAAATTGGCGGGGGGGGGGGCTTATCGGATTTTTAATTCTAATGTGAAAACGAAGTCCTTCCCAATTTTTAGTAAATAGCCATCAGTTGTTTAAAAATAGCTCCATTTTAGATGTACTAGAAATCGAAACTTTTCATGTATGCAGTACCTCTTGCAAAGACAAAAGAAAATAAAAATTTCACGACTAAAACTGCGCCTTCCAAAGATTTTTTTTTTTTTTTTTGCGTTAAAAGTAGCTGAGAATCCGTATTTCTAGACATTACTCATGCAAATTTTGAAATCTCATACAAATTTTGGATCGGAAAAGTAAAAATACTTTAAAAAAATCTCAAAATTTTTTTATGAAAACATTTTAAAGGCGAGGTATTTCGACGCGGCTCATGTTTTCATATAAATATGCGCATTTTTTTTCCCGAAAGTTTAAAGAGGATTTGGATACAATTCTATTTGAAATAGGTTGAAATTTCAGAGTGTTCGGGCTACAAGATTTTATTACTTTCTTCTATCTTTTCAAGAAGAAAGTATTGGATTCGTGTAAAAATTCAACTTCCGATTTTCAATGGATTCATACGCTTTAGAAAATCCTGAACAAGATTTGATGTTTTTTAGAAAATGTCTATCTTTGAGTCTGTCTGTCACTTTGTGAGTCTGTATGTGACAAAAATTTTGTGGCCGATGTATCTCAAGAACTAATGCACGGAATTTCCCAAAACTTGGGATTCAGTTAGACCTTCAGGATAAACTGAAACTGATTAGTCTTTGGTGTATATCGCTGCTGTATTGCCTTATTCACAATTACCACAATAGGTCTATCTCAAGAAATAATGCACAGATTTCCATAACACTTTAGATTCAGTTAGTCCTTGATCCAATTTACTGTTGATTACTTTTTGGTGCAAATCGTTCAACAGTTGGCACTGCCGTTCTGCATTACTCATGATTATCGCAACAGCTATATCTCAAGAACTAATGCACAGATTTTCATCAAACTTCAAATTCAGTTAGTTTATGATACAGTTTGGTGTTTAGTTTTTGGTGTACATCCCCCTACAGGTGGCGCTGCTACGCTGCATTTTTTACGATTTTGCAATAGATGTACCGCAAGAACTAATGTATGGATTTTCATCATACTTTAGTTTCAGTTAGTACTTGATGGAAATTGAACCTGGTTAGTTTCTGGTATACATCACCCAATAGATGGCACTTCTATGCTGTAGTTTTCATAATTTCTTCAACAGTTCTATTTCAAGAACTAATGCACGGAATTTCATCAAACTTTAGATTCAATTAGATGTGATATAAGTTGTTGCAGTTTGGGTTTCGGTGTAAGACATCCAACAATTCGTGTTGTTATGCTGCATTGTACATGATTTACATGATTGTAGCTATTGTCATTTCTCAAAAGCTAATGCACGGAATTTCATATAATTAAAATCTCCATAATGGGCATAAATTGCCATTTAATTTTGTTACTGTGACAGCGAATTTTGAAGTATTAACATGCATGAGATAGAAGAAAGTTTTTGAAGAAACTGGCTTCTAAAAATGTACAATCAAAATAAAAGCAAAAATATTTTTTTTTAATATACCAAATTTTTTAATGTATCAATTGTCTTATAAAAAGGAGATAGCAGGGTTAAATTAGTATTTATGCGTATTAATATTTTCTTGGAATTGAAATATGGGCATTAGAAAATCGAATCAAAATCTGTAATCTAGAATATTACTTTTCTTTAAAAGTAAATGAAAAATATATGTATATCATTTATATTATAACATTTGATTCATAACAGGAAATAGCATATAGGCTTCTTTTCAATTTCTTTATAATATAATTTTAATAAATCTCTTTTTTTTTTTATTTGAATTAATATTTCAAATGACAAATTTAATGTAAAATTGTGTTTCTTTCTTTTCTTCTTTTTCTTTTTTGTTGCCATACTCAAGAGGCTACTGCAGTCAAGCAAAAAGACCTGCTTCGAAATGCTTTTCCTGTGGGGACAAAATTATAAAAATATCTCTTTTTCATTTCAATATTTTTAAATAATTTTTATTTATTTATATATTTAATTTTGATGGCTTAGATTGATACCCACATCTAAACCTTTTTTGAGATTTTCGATTTTGTTTGCAGATTTATATTTCTTTCAATTTCAGAACCGGGTCCGAAAATAAAAATGTCCTCTTTAAAAATAATTTCAAACAACATCGAAAAAGTAAAAAATGGCTTTTGTACAGATCGATCTCAGCTATCCAATGCAAAAAAAAATCATCTAAATATATTGAAATGAGACAGAGATATCGTTATAAAATTCTTCCATAGGATTAACATTAGGAAGCGGGTTTTTCGCTTGACTAAAGTAGCCTTTTAAATAAGATAAATAAAAATGAAAATTTTTCGATAAAAGTTCATTAAATTGAAATCTTTAATGCCTAATTTTGCATGCAAAAGTGATGTGATGTTCAATCGAGAATATGTGTTGTATATTCTTTTTTAAATCCGCGAATTTTAAACACAGACAAAAATATTATAGTGATACTTTTTCATCCGCATTAAAATATACGTGCACGTTGATAGTGTAAAAAGATGCAGAATAAATAATTTAAGTAAGATTAAATTTGATATACACAGAAAGCTTATCAATATGATTGCGTTAGTGGCATATTTTTCTCTTATTTTTCTTGATTGTAAATTTAAATATAATATACTGAAAAATTTATTTTTTGTGCATATTTTCATAAAATTAAACCAGCATAATTTTAATCTTGGAACATACAAAAGAAAAACAAATGCATTCAACGCAATTTAATTGACTTTAAATTTGTTAATCAAAATCTATGATCTTCTTTAAACATAATGTCAGGTATACTGTCCTATATTTTTCAACCAATTGCGACTGATTTTGAAAGACTAAACAAGCTAAGTATTTTTACATGGAATCTTTTCTTAGTAAAATTTTATTATCAGCAAAAACAAATTTTATTATCAAAACGTTTAAAATAATAAAGCATTGCTCAGATTATTTTCTGTGAAAATTGGCAAACAAAACAAAAGGAAATAAATGAGTAAATAAGTAAACAGTACAGAAAATTTAAACATTTTACAATTGTAAAACTTGATGAAAATAATATAAAAAATATAAGAAACAGAAAAAGCAGCACATGTACTTTGTTACTGTTGAAGTTGTAATCTCTTCTTCGTATTTTATTATTATTAGTAGTATTAATATTATTTAATTTTGAATAAGTAAATTAATTATGCCTGAAAACTAAGTATTCAGACAATAATTTGTACAAATTAGTAATTTGACATAGATTTCATTCAATACAACATTTTTTATAGTTGAACTAATCATTGATTATTAGGTTAATGTATTTCTTTCTATGAAAAAGGCACTGAAAGTGAATTAAGAAATAACTGCAGTAAGCTTTTCACAAACTAAGGAACAATTAAGTTTTAAATTCCTTATATGATAAAGAAATAAAATGCATTTTTTCTTTAGATATAAACAGAGGTGAATTAATAATTAATATTTAGTTTTACAAGGATTATACGTATTGGATTCAAGTGTTATATTTTAAGAGATTTCCTTTAGCTAAATGTCTTTAAAAACTACTTAAAAATACCTATTTTTCATTTACTTATAAATCCTTGTAATTGGTACGGCTGGATTGGATTTTATTTTGTTTACCAGCTGATTTTTAAGTATATTTGTTGGTTTTCTTTTGAGGTTGTTTCATAGTTCTGAGAAAATTTTCCGATTTTAAGAATTTCATTATATTTTAATATAATTCTTGCCTTGCAGGATTTATATCGAACACAACGCCAATAAGTTTTATTTTTTACTTTTTTATCTTTCAGAAATAAATTACCATAATAAACAGCACAAACGTTTTTTCCTTAAAGAATTCATAAAACACTCTTCCATTTCTGAGATAAAGAATGAACAAAAGTTTAAAAATTACAACGAATGAAAAAAATAATTGTGAGAAGAAACTTCTGGCGGAATTTTTAGAGAAGTTTTTGTTTTGTTACTCTTTTATTGGGCAGATCTATACAATACATACAATTACAATACATGCAATTACAATACATAAACAGTACTAAACTAAGTGAAAAAAGCAATAAAACGATAAATTCTACTGAAACATAATCCTCGACTGCAAACTCTACAGGGTTCTTTCCTGAGGTTCTGTCGAATCTTCCCTCTTAATGACCAAACGTGAGGGTGGGTGGGGCGAAAATGGAGCAACTCTTTGTGATTTTGTTTTAATTCACGGGGATCAAGATCTAAGCGCTGGCAGTATGCAACTCGTGAATGATCCCTTGTATTTTCCCCCCTTAATCGTTTTCGGCTAAAAACTCTTCGGGTTTAAACATATAAACCATGTACACTACCCGTTACAGTATCCCAACAATATCTCCTCATCACATGCTGAGCTTAAAAAAAAAAAAAAAGCTGAAATATATTTTATATGTATATATTAGGTTTTTAGATTTATATTATTTGTTTCATTATTTTATTATTTTCTTTAAAAAGGCAATTTTTTCTTATTTTATGGGGTATTGTTTTAGTAGGCTTAGTCTAGCACTGCCAGATCGCAGATAAATTTTAGTGTGTGTAGACTGACACACAAATTTCTGTTTCTGGTGGGAAATTAAATCCTTAGAAGTGGAATTTGATAAAAAGTCCTAGATGACCACTGTAATTTTCAACAAACGGCTAAAAAAAAAAAAAAAAAAAAAAAAATGCTTTGCTTATTGATAGTTGACCAGCTCCCTCAAACTATGGAGAAAAATTGTAAAATGTTGAGATTATTTTCTTACCACCCAATTGCACATCTAAAATGCAGCCCATGGACTTGGGAATAATAAAAAATCTAAAAGTGCATTATAAGAAAAGAATGATTCCACCCAAGACATCATCAGTCTTGAAAACAGTATTGCAGAACTTTATAAAGCTTAAAGATTTCATGTAACTGAAAGAACAATTTACTTCAAGCTTCAAAAAGGCTGGCCTTTCTAAACTGGAGAATAATGTGGATTTTGAGGATGAAGAAGATGTGACTTCAGCAGACTTAATTAATTAAGGAATGCGGAATTGTTGAAGCAAATGTTGCTCTCTTTCATTTTTTGGAAATGGATGAAATCTCACTATTGCACAGTATCCCACTCAGGGATGCCGTGGATGTGCAATAGCACATAAATTAAGCAAAAATCTGAGATGGGAACAAAAAAAATTAGTTCTTACGTGTCCCATGACATGTAATTCTGTCAACATTTCATGGAAAGCCATGGGAAAAGCCGCAGAGGATCAAGGGGAAAATGCAAATTTCATCAAAGAATCACAAAAAACCAGCAGATTTCATCAAAAATTTAGCAGAAAATGACAAATTTCGTCAAAAAAAAAAAAAAAAAAGCAAAAAATGACCAATTTTGGTAAAAATCATGAAAAAACAGCAAATTTCGTCAAAAAAATGTGAAAAAACTGAATTTTGTCAGATTGGAGAAGGAAACAAGTTTCATCAAAAAATCTTTAAAAAAGGCAAATTTCATTAAAAAATCACGAAAAACCAGCAAATTTATTTTGAAAATTGCAATAAAAGAAAAATTTAGTCAAAAATTTACAAAAAACGGCAAATTTCATCAAAAAGTCTTTGAAACAATAGCAGATTTTGTCAAATAATGGCAACTTTTATTTATTTTTTTCAAGGCGATAAAACGGCAGGTTTTATAAAAAAAAAATCTCAATAAAACAACAAATTTCATCAAAAGATTAGTGATAAAACATCAAATTTCATCAAAAATTCCCAAAAAAGGCAGATTTTCTCAAAGGATGAGGAAACAGGGCAACTTTCATAAAAAAAAATTGCAATAAAACAGCAGATTTCATACAATAAAATGGCAAATTTTGTTAAAATATTACAATTAAATGGTAAATTTTATAAAAAAAAATCACAAATAGCAAATTTTGTCAAAAAACTGCAACAAAACACCAAATTTCATCAAAAGATTCGCGAAAAAACAGTACATTTTGTCAAAAATCGTGAAAAAATAGTAAATATTGTCAAAAAATCGTGGGGGGGGGGAATTGTTAAAGGGGCACACACACACACAAAAAAAAGGTGAAGCGATTTCCCCCCCCCCCCCAAAAAAAATGGATTTTTCAGCTCCAAAATCGGTTTTTGACTGCTCCAAGCTCCAAACCTTTCTTAGCAAAGTGAATGTGACTCTTGAAAGCACCCATTCAAAAACAAAAAGTACCTCTTTACTCAACAAAAATATTCTTCTTTTTTTTTTTTTTTTTTTTTTTTTTCCCAGCAAAAAATTTTTTTTTCAATAAATCTGTTTTGCCTCTTTTTAAAAGAAATGCGAACAGTAATGATACTTGTTATCTTCTACACTCAAATAAGCATTTTTTTGTAATTAATTTGTATCTTTGCACATTTTTGTATTGCACATTTATTTTTAAAATAGTAAAGAAAATTTCTCTCAATAGTTTAAAAAAATAAAATTGGTTTTAATTATTCATTAATTATTATTAAAACAATAATTCCTGCATTTCATTTTTCTTTTCCAAAGGAACAAGTTCAATTTTTTTTGTCTAAAAATAAGATTTATTATTAATGGAGACATACTTTTGTAAAAAAAGGGACCCAGGAATTTTCAAGTCCAGTGGCATCATTGCTACTGATAGTGATATTTTAGACAGGACTATGGACAATGATTGTAAGAGTAATAGTAAACATGAAAACGAAAACGTAAAGCCATCATACAGTGAAATGATGAATTCTTTTGATCTGATAAGGAGAGGACTTCAAATGGGAAAAAAATTTTCACAATCAAGTTTCCATTCCTTGCTAAAGTTTGAATGATACTACTTGGTTATCCCGTCGACCAATTTCGCCAAATTATACAAACCGCCAAACTATTAGCCAAATTGTTGAAAATTTTAAAAAATAACGGAAGAATAATTATTTTAGGAGAAATTTATAAAAATACAAATAAAAAGTCAAATCACTTGATGATGTAACAAACATGTACATCATGTTTAGTATCAAGTGAATGTGGCATTTGCGATTACTATTATTGGCATTTAATCTTAGAATTTCGCGACTTAAATTTGGTCGACGGGATAACCAAGTAGTACCATTTGAACATTCTTACGAGATGTAACAGTTTTAAAATTAAAGCAATGAACAATTACAGATATCTTCATGTTAAATTAAAATTCACCTTATGTGTTTTTCATTGTACTTTCAAGTAAATGTCATTTCTCTTTTTTGAAACTGTTTAAATAATTAAGAAATATATTTAGGTTAATGTCAGATATTTGGTTTAATATTTATAGCTAAACACTTGAAATGCTTAAACACCTCAAAAATAATTTTTATTTAAAATTTACTCACAAAAAAAGAATTTTTTACTGAAACAGTAGATTTCATTCTATACAGTGGCTCACAAAACTGTTCGTACACTTTAAAAATTTGTACTAAAAAGAAATTTCCCTGAAATTAAATTCATATATGAAGTCCAGTATTTTTTTTTTATATTATCTCCAAGTTATTCTAAATAACACACAACCTTTTTGTTTAACATTAAGGGATTTTTTTTTTTTAATTTAAAAATGAAAATGGAAGATGCCACAGAAACAACACGCCACAAAAGTCTTCGTACACAGAAACATTTTCGGATAAATTCCTTTTTAAAAATATTGTTTGTTGCTTTATTTTTATTTTTGCATTGTGGTGACATTTAAAAAATCGCTTGGCTTTATATTTTGCAGAATTGGTCCGTAATATTATATTTATTAATTAAAAAATGATTTGTAATCGTAATGTCACGACTAATAGCGTTCAAAGTTATTTTTCTTTATAATAGTAGTAAATCAATTTGAAATATTGCAAAATTAGTTAATTTATTCCATTCTACAGTGTAGTATGCGATAAAAGACTTGATAGAAAAAAAAATGAATTGAAAACTTAGGCATGATGAGGTCGTCAATCTAAGTTAATGCAATGAGATCAAATACTTACAATTAGAAAAGTCATAAAAAATCCAAGTTTAAGTGCTGTAAAAGTTGATGAAAAATGTGTTGATATAATGATGATGATTTAATGAAACAGTTTCTACTTCATTTTCATCTGAAACTGTTCGACAAGTGGTAAGCCCGGCTACATTATATAGGCGTTCTGCCCGTAGAAAATTTTTTGTTAGGGTGAAAAACAGAAAGCTTAGGTTTTCTTTGGCAAAATCAATGATAAATAAACCCGAATCTTATTGAAATAATGTTTTATTTACAGATGAATACTAGTATGCCATTCTTCGTTCCAATAGGTGCCTTGTATGTGGAGAAAAAAAATAAGAATTTAATTCAAAGAACTTAGTTGGAACAGTTAACCACGGTAGTGGAGTTGTCCTTAAGTGAGGGTGCATAGTAGCATCAGGATTAGGTAATTTGATATACATTGATAGCATAATAAATCACGATCTTTATTCAAATATTTTAAAAGGCAATTTAAAATTATCAGCCCAAAATATGGGTAACAGAAACAACTTTGTTTTTCATCAGGATAATGATACAAAGCACATGGCTTTCAACATTCGCCTCTGGTGTCTCTATAATTGTCCACAAGTTCTGAAAACCATCTCACTTGCTGAATTTAAACCCAGTAAAACATATCTGGAGATAACGGGAAGTTAGAATATAAAGACAAAGCATTGAAACGAAAAGCGAAGTAAAAACATCAATGTTCGATGAAGGAACCAACTTTCATGCAGAAATGACAAAAATACTAATTAAATCTATTCCTAGGTGTTTAAAAATCTGTTGTAGGTACTAAATAATATCCTATTAAGTACAATTTTTAAGAAATATTGCAACATTTACAAATATACAGCGACTTTTTTAAAGTGAACGAAGACTTTTGTGAGGTAACTTTTTTGTTATTCTTTGATTAATGATTTTTTCAAAATAAAGTTTCACCATGTTTTTAAAATATTTTATGTAGTTTTGTTAAGAATGAATCATAGATCTTACTCTTAAATATCCATTCGAAAATATTAATTTTAATTAATGGATAGAGCACTATTTCATTGAAATTCCCAAGTGTACGAACACTTTTGTGAGCCACTGTAGAGACTCTACTGTATTTCTAACCTTCGGTTCAAACTATGCCTAGACGCCAAATTTCAAGCCATTTGAATGGTAATTTTTTGAATTATAAACATTCAAAATTTATTTCTTCTAATGTTAAATTACATTTTCATATCTTTATTAATATCTCTTGAAATGTGCTAATTTTTTATGTAACAATAATGCTAAAATATCCATTGAATTAGTAATTTTTATTTTATGATATGAGTTATGAAATTGATATTCGAAAAAATTATGGATTGCAACCTACAATTTTTTGATAGATTTATATTTATTAAGTCCTGCTATATGAAAATAAAAAAATTCAGATTTTTCTTTCGAGTAATTTTCAAATTATGTTTAAAAAATGGCAAAATGATTGTTTGAGAGGTCTTCTACGTTAAAAGTGACTAGATATTTTGAAACTTCTTATGCTATTCTGTAATCCAGCAATCTTCAAAGACTGCTTCAGTGGTGCCTAAAAAATTCATTTATGCTGTTAGAATTAGGTACAGCTATTGAAAAACACAAAGTTAGGGTTATTTTAATATGTAGACAGCTGCTTAAGCAAATTATGTGTACAACATTTAAAAGTAGACTTAATTTCCAATAGTTTGATACCAATAACTCTTTTCAAGATTGATTTTTTGCAGATTTAGTAGGGGATGTTTTCTTTTTTTTTTTTTTACTGTACTTTAAAATTATAAAATATATATAGACTTTTTTTTTTTACAGTAAAAAAAATGTTGGTGCTGCTAATTTTGCCTCTCACAGTGCTTTTTGTCAAAGGAATATCACAATTTGTGAAGTTTGTGATGAGCCCATACCTAGAAATTCGATGAAAGAACACGAAGAGGAATATCACATCTCTGTGATATGTGACATGTGCAAAATGTCTATCAAAAAATGGAGATTAGCAAAACACCAGGTATTTTTTTTTTTTTTTTTTTTTTTTTTTTTTTTTTTTTTTTTTTGTGTGTGTGTTATTGTTTTTTAACATTTTAAAATTTTCTAATGCAATCCCTTTAATTTATAACAGCAGTTCCCAAACTATAGATTGTGGTACAATCGAGGTTTGCACAAAAAATATATCTTTTATTTCACTTGTTTAAAAAGTATAACAGATTTAACAGCAAATAATAAATCAAGGAAGATCCTTAATTTCTCTCTGAATGAATATACAAGCAAAATATTCAGAAATATCTAAATCAGCTTTGATTTTCTTCATGGACTTAAATATGACATACTTGTAATGTGAACAAGATTTTTCTACTTTTGCTGTTTTTGAAAAACAAGTGCAGAGACAAACACCATGTAGAAAGTGGCTTAAGGTTAAAATTAACCTGTTTTAACCGTGATATAGACGTTCTCATCAGTAAAAACCCCTACCAGATGCCTCAATGATTATAAAACTATATTTTCCAGTAATTAAATATATTTTTAATTATCTTTGTAATTTGCATGTGGTTTAAATTATCATTTTACTTTCACACATTGGGATTACTAATGGTTATTTTTGTTGACAATGTATCCTTGCTAACAGTGGCGTAGCTAGCGGGGGGCGGAGGGGGCGGTCCGCCCCGGGTGTCACCCTCTAAGGGGTGACACCCAATCTTTACTTGCAAATAAAAAATATATTCTTAAAAGATTTTTGAAAGGAATTCTGAAATAAAACGAAAATTTTAGTGCACGATGCAATAGAATTAGTTTTCTTTTCTTTGAGAATATGAAATTTTATACAGAATGGTGTTAAGAAATAAAGACATGTACCAGGAAGCAAAAACCTACCTATTCAACGAGTGGATAATAAAACCAAATTTTAAAAGAAAGAATTTTCTTCTACATATAGACATCACATTGACTTATGCAGACAATGGGTTGAGTGATGAGTCGCTCCTACGGTTTTTTTACGCAGGAGGAAAAATGTAAATAAGGAATAGTATGGTCATTTGTTATAAAAACATAGAATTTTGATTGAAAAAAATATGGCGGATCGGAAGGGGGGGGGGGTGACGCAATTTACATCCGCCCCGGGTGTCACCCCATCCTAGCTAAGCCACTGCTTGCTAAAAACATTTGCCTTTTTTATTAGTTAGGGTAGCTAAAAGCTTATAGAATTGATAAAATTTTCCTATTGATAAATCCCTTATGTTAGGTGGGTCGTGAAAATTTTTTTTTACTTAAAGGTGGGTCGCATACCAATAAAGTTTGGGAACCGCTGCTCTATAAAATAATTTGTACTTGAACACTTTTTTGAGTCTCTACAGTTTATGGTCTATGGTCAAGTGTCTGTGTATGTATCTTTCTGTTTATAAATTTTTTAAATATTTGTTAAAGCTTGAAGATATTTAGCAAATTTCTGTTTTGTGTACTTTAAGGAGGAGAATTGTCCCAAACGACGTGTTATTTGTGAGTTTTGTGAAGCAGATTTTCCTTTTGATGAAGCTCAAGAGCATAATGAGTTTTGTGGGTCCCGCACTGAGAGATGCTCAATCTGTTTAAGATATATTATGTTCAAACATAAAAAGAAGCATTTGGAGGTATCTGTTCAAAATTTTAAAAATAGTATTCTACATTTTCTCAGTATTTTTCGTACCATATTCAAACATACTTTCTGAAATATTTTTAAAAATTTATTTAACCTCTTTAGTAATTGGTGTTGTATTATTATCATTGTATTGCACTGTTACTTAATTTTTTAATTACATTCTTTATGATTTCTATGCATGTTTTACTGGCATGTATTTTTATCTTTCTTTTCTTTTCTAAAGTTAAGACGTCTTTGTATGTTTCCTTCTAACCTATCCTAATTTCTGACTATGATATTGTCGTCTTGACATGCATAATCATCTTTCAGCTATTCATCATTTTTATTTATCCTATTTCCTAACTTGATTTTATTTCAAATTGTTATAAAAGCCATGTTATTGCATTCATAAATGTAAATGTGCTGTCATACAATATACCATTTAAGACGAATATGAATTTTTAGTACATATGAATGTCAAGTAAAAAGTGTCATGAAATTTAAAAAATAACAAATGACAGGGTTCTTACTCATTTCTGCTAATATTTTTCTTAGCATAAAGAGTAGATCTTTGGATTTTTAGCCTCCGATGCTATTTCTTTCAGACAAGCTAAAAAATGTCGTGTCATCAGCCCTGAATTTTCTACTCAACCGATTTTGATAATTATTTTTTTAAATGAAAGCTATTTATTTGTAGTTGTGCCCACTTTAGCTATTTTTTAATTTATTACAATTTTTATATTTTAATTTTAAATGCTTTTTACGATATTTCTTCAAAATGGTGGCAACACAGTTTAGCTTTTCTCTCGATAATAAAAATTTATTTTCCAAAATGATTGCATATAATTATGCACTAATTGAGGTAAAAAAATATATTTACTGAGAAATAATATTAATAATGTAAACAAAATAACAGTAAATAATTTATGACAAAAATTAATGTCTAAAGCAAAATAAGAAAAATTTCAAATGAGGAAAATGATGTCATTCAGCAACCAGATAAATGGGAATTACAATATTATTATGGATGCCTTTTTCATATTACTAATAACTTCAAAAAAAAAAATCATTTGAAGAGAAAATGACGTCACTATTTAAAACATCGCATTTTTACTCATAACGATATTACATTTCAATATTTCTTTTCATTAAGGACACTGATATTGAGATTTTACTTTCAGATGACTTCAGTTAGTAAAAATAATGTCACAGTAAAAATGAAATTTTTTTTAAATAAAATTATTTTTCTGTGAGTGGATATAAAATAAAATTTCTGGATTTCGCCGACACTCAGATTACAATTTTAACTGAAGATGTGCGAATATTTGCATGCAAAATTGTAACTGGCAAACTTGACATTAAGTTTGGAAATATATTTATTATATATTGATTCAATAATGTAATTATTTTTGCTTTTTTTTGTTTAACCAAATCGATCGGGTCTTTTAAACATTTCATTCATCGAATTCGACGGGATTCCACTTGTTTTATTGTTAAAATGCATTTCCTTTTTCTCAGAGTCTTTAAAAGAGCATTTAAACTAAAGAAAAAGTCTGTTTTTGAAGAATCTAGTGAATGAAGAAGTAGCACGTCAAATTGTATCGCTTTATTATTCCGCAATTCCAATGTCTCAGGGAGAAATTGTTAATCAATTGGGTATTTCACGCCGTTCTGTTTGCTATTATATTGATAAACACAGGAAAAATGAAGTTAGTTCATTGCATTTTAAACGGGGTCACCCTCCTAAAAAACCTCTATCGATTTTTTTTTTTTTTTTTTCTAATCAGAGGCGAAACTGAATTCTGCAAAAGCAGAATCTACATTCAACTTGTCTTTCAATATGTTTCTTAAGGCATATCTTTCAGAAATAATCCAGCATTTTCCATTGAGTTGCATCTAGAGGAATGAAATTAACATTTTGAGAAGAATCAATGATTTGTTGTAAGGGATTTTCAGCAGAGCAAGTGTCCAAACTTTGATTGGGAATTTTGTTTTCAAAAATTGTGAAATGAGTATCGCTGTTTTTATCATTATTACTACAATTGATGAAGCAGTGCTAAATACTCCTCAATATTCTTTTATTACAAAACAGTAAAATAAGTTTCACACAGTAATTTTCCCTCCTTCAAACATGAGAATTTTAAAGAGTTACAGTTCAATTACAATTGCCCTGAAAAATGCAGATACACAAATAAAAAGAAATCCTATAATGATGTGCCGTCAAGCAAAATAAGCAAATGCATTAATTAAAAAAAACAAAAAAAAACAAAAAACAAAAAAAAAAAAAAAAAAAAACTACTGTGTTGCTCCAGTCATAGTCGTTGAGCCAGAAGCCAAAATTAGGGTTTTTGGTTTCATCTCTGGGGGACTTGGTGATATATACCATTCTGGATTCACAATGGTCCAAGGAGTTCATTTTATGATGATACTATTAAATTTGTGGTAGCTTATAAACACCTTATTGAAAAAATGAGTGCCATCTATCGCATATAGATACAAATGATTTTTTTTTTTTTTTTTAAACCACTACCACATAATTAAATTTCAATGAAAAAATGCAGAGAACAAATAGTATTAAACATATAACATTATACAAATTATTATTTGTTAAGATTTTATTTTAATATGATTATTAACATTTTCATTTGAATAAATTGATCAAAAGATACTTCCAATGAAAGAAAATTGAAATCTTGTTTTGCATGTTAATGCATATTATTTTCATGTGGATAAGACACTCCAATTTAAGAAAAAAGTAGTACTGGTGAAACTATTATATTTAGTCTGTTAAGAATGAACCCTTTCGGGACCACGGATGCATACATGCAACTTTGAAACGTTCTTCCACCGCTTGTTTTTGATACCATTAAAAAAGTAAAATTTTCCCTATCTAATTAAGACATTCTCTTGTTTGCTAAACTAAATTTAATTATTTGACAAAAAGTGATGTCAATTGAATTAAATTCTTGTAAAAGATGCTGGTCACAAACGGGTTAATAAATAATTGAAATCTTAGTCTTCGCACTTCTATTATGATTGGTTCACATTCTTATATCCAAATAACTTCAATTATCATAAAACAGTTCTATGTTCTGCATAAGATTATGCATTAGGTTATTAAATAGACATGCACATGGGGTTCTAGAACAAGGATGTGACACCAGTTCCAAAGCAAGAGCGGATCTGGAGGGTCCTCAAGGAGGGGGGGGGGGGCAATTTTAGAAATTTGGAAACTCCAATCTGATGAATGGGTGGAAGCTCATTTTTTTAAAATGCAGGTCGTGTTTCGTCTATATTTTTCCTGTGGGTCTAATTTGGGTCCAATTGAGTTCCCCCTTTTTTTTTTTTTTTTTTTTCTGGTTGGGTTAATTTCTACTTGGGTTGTGTTTGGGTTTGGTTGACTTCTACTCTTTGTTGCTGTTCGAGTTTATTTCTGATTTTTTGCTTTTGGGTCGGGTTTGGGTCCGGTCGACTGCCACATTTTGATGTTGGTCAGGATGATTTTTACTTTTTAGCTATGCTTAGTGCATTTGGGACAGTTTGACATACAATTCTGATTTGGGGCAGTTTAGGATTTGGTTTTTACTTTAGCGAGAAGGGTTCGGGTTGACCTGAATTGATTGAGATGAGTCCTTTGAAAAAAATTTCGTTCTTTTTCGCAATTTTATACGAAATGAGCGTCTGTTTCACGATCCTTTGAAGAAATTCGTGTTTTCTCTGCTATCATTTCACAAAATTTGATGTCCGTTTCGCTTCTATTTTTTGCTGCTGGGCGAGTTAATTTTTACTTTTTCTTGTGGGTCGTGTTTGGATCCGGTTAACTTCTACTGTTTGTTGTGGGTCAAGTTGATTTCTGATCTTTTGCTTCGGGTCGGGTCTGGGTCCGGTATTTTGCTATTGGTCGGGTCGACTTTTTAATTTTAGCTGAGCTTAAAGCATCGTGGCAGATTGTCATACATTTCGGATTTCAATCAATTACAGGTTCGGTTTTTACTCTTGCGAGAATGGTTAATCTAGTTTAGATCGCGATCCTTTGACGAAATTTGCATTTTTCCACGATTCTTTAATGAAATTTGCTTTTATCCATAAACGTGTGATCCTTCGAAGAAATTCAGATCAGAGACGTACCAAACGTTTAGCTGCACGGGTCACAGTCGGATTAGTAATGTTTATCATACTATCTAGATAAGAGACGGACCGAATATTTAGCATTTATTCCGGGCCGAGCCACGACCTGGAAATTTCTACCAATGCAAACTTCTAGCAAAATGAAATCGAGACCAGGCTCGGTCTGAAAGAAAAAGAAGCCTGTTCCCACCAGAATCTCCAAAAAAAGCAAAATCAGGACACGACCTGATTCAAAATGAGAGAAAACCTTACCCAGTCCAAGTCTCGTGGATTTACACTGGTGCGACCCATGCCAGGTCGTGACGGGCTCAAGCCAAATTTATTTCTCGTGAGGATGCTTTGTAAACCCTTTGTTAGCCCAAGGGGGGGGGGGACTTTGCCCCCTATCCCATTCTTCAGAACCGGCAAAGCATACGAGCTGTATCGATTCCAGATCGAGCGTTTAGCCTTTATAATGGAGGGAGCTCAGGCTTGAAAATTGTGGATGTGCCTCAACTCCTACTGATAACTTAGAAAACTATCTCATTAAATGAAATTTAAACTTTTGAAAAACAGGTTTTAAAAGTAGTTGAGAAGAGGGGCTAGTTAGGGTTTTATTCTTATGTCATTATGATGGTGTTCTAGTTGACGCCCCTGGTGGGTTTGGTGACATTAAAAATTCAAAAGTTAAACTTGATAATACTATTCTAGCAATACAGAAAATAACTAGCATAAAGTGTTGAAAAAATATATGGTACAGTTGTAAGACTTTAAAATATATTGACAATTCATTTAATGAAGTAAGTACATTTCTTTTAATGATAATCATTCACTAAATTCATTTTCAATCTGTAAAAATTTAATGCAAAGTGATAATTTAAATGATGAAACATGGGTTGGAAAAAAACTGTTTATTTAATAAACAAAAATGGAAAAACTTAACTTGAAAATAACTTGCAATAAATTGACTATTTGTTAGTAAAATTAATGAAATAAATAATAAATTTAACTTTATACTCAGCCATCTTGTTCAGATATCGGTTCCGTCTCATTTAATTTCCATATAAACATAGTCACCTTGAAAAACAGCCAGCGCAACCTCCATGAGAGAAAATGCCAAAACCCGGAAAACTTTGAATAAACATTTCAGTAAGAAAGAATTGACTTCTCATTCCTGAGCCAAGCACCGATACATTATGGATTTTTAAAACCGCCAGTATTTATTTTTGCCAGCTGATCCAAAAAGCATTGCCAGAAATAGAACTAAACTTTAAAGATCTCGAGAACCGATCTCTGATTTGCTGCAAAAGAAATACGTTGATAAACTTCACAATTTGTGAAGCCCACCGTCACTTACGAAAAATTACTCTCCGCGCAGGGAGACCAAGTTGTGTTTTGCGTCAGCTCAACTGACGATCGCCTGAAGTGACTCCATACGACAACCAACCATGCATGCGCTTCTTATGGCACTAAAAATGTAAACAGGAGCGATGTAGCTGGAATTTAATAGCTTAAATGAAAATACATAAACGTAAGTGAAAAGAAATAAATAGGTTACTTTTAAAATCAGATAAACTTACTGTTATGTTTGAGCTGACGCTTTGGTCAGGGCATCAAAGGAAATATAATGTTATGTTTATTTGAAAGTGGAGAAAGCACTTTTTATTTGCCTCTACCCACAATTAGGCCAAAGTGATCGTGATAATGACAGCACATCGCGGAGAATGGTGGCCTGCAAACGACCCACGTGACCATCCTTACTTCACTTAAAAAACAATAAAAATATTCTTTATCCATGATGACATAAAATGTCATACATAAAGTTAAAAAATATAAAATTGAAAAGGTAAAAAAAGTTACCTGTCAAGTCCTTGGCTGTTGATGACAAATAAATCCAGACAATAGGCACAATAAATTATTATGCACACAAAATTTGAAGAAAAACTATTTTTATTTCATGAAGAACCTGTTTTTACTTTTTTTATGAATAAATATTTCTTCACATATTTATATTATTTTGACTCGTACATATTAATCTCTCTCTTCATAAGAAAAACCATATCATAATATATGCTAATCACAACAATTGCTATCTCTAAGCAATAAAAATTCTTTGTCAATAATATAATTTAGATATCTCAACAGGATGTAAATTATAAATTTTCTCATGACATAAAAGGAGAATATAATATTATTTCTTCTTGAAAAAGAGCAACTTTCATAATATGAACTTTAAAAAAAAAACAAAATATATTATATTTCATATTGCATAGATACAAACCAATATTTTCTTCATAACGCCCCGTGAGTAATCAAAAATTATATATATAAAATGGGCCAGATAACGACATGAAGGAACTTTATGTAAATAAATATTTGCATCTCACGAAAAGAAAAGATTTTCACCTCTGCTTGTTTGTCAGAGGACTGGCATCACATAAAACAATTATTGAAGAAGATTCGAGCACCAATAATAGCTGCAGAAAAATTATTTTTTAACGATGAGGTGATGAAAGATGAAATAGGTATTAAGTGGACTCATGATGACATACTACATCACTTATGATGCTTCCACAAGAACATCAACCAGAAGATCTATGGAGTGCGCTTATTTTACGTTGAATAATTCCAAAAGAGAAGGCACATAAAACGAATACATTCAGGAATGCATTAAACCACTTCATTGCTCCTCGCAGCCTTAAAAAATCAGCCTATTCTAAAACCATGCGGGGATCACAGCAGCATAGAACGTAGCCCGTATAAAACGGCTTCAAAGGGGCGCGCACATGGCCCGAACTTCCACCCAAAACCTGCAGTCATCGGACCGCATCCATCACAGCTGGTGTTTCGTAGCGCAACTGACGCAGGTGGCCGCGAGCCCAGGGGAAAAAGAGAAAGGGTTATTGTAAATGCAAAATACGCCAATTTGGCAGTTAGCAACAGAGGGGGTGAGGAAAAACTAAGCCAAATTACAATATACAGTATGAAAAGATATGTAACTAATAAGAATAAAATTGATAACCATCTTAAGAGGGGAGGCCAAAGCCGGTGGCCATGTACTTAACGGCTTGAAATACGTCACCTGTGAAATTTAATTTGATAGGTTAGGGGTGTGTCCGAATAAACGGAAGTTCCACCCAAAAGAAATAGCGAGAATGTTCTCGAACAAATTTAAAACCGGAAGGAATGATTTCAAACAGAATTTTACCGGCTTGGAACATTCGAAAGCTAAGCAAGAAAGAAAACATTACAGGCGACGAAATGAAAATAAGCGAAACCGAAATTAAATTTAAATTGAGAACATTAATAAAAAGGAAGGTGATATGAAATAAAATGGCTAATAAAATTGAATTAAACTAAACATATGGGGGGGGTATGGAGTAACCACCACATATTACCCAGGGTCCCCCAAAAGAAAATATTGGTGAGATGACAAAAATGACAATTTTTCATCGAGACAATATTTTCTAACACATGTACAAATATACTAAGTAAATACACAAAATAAATATATCAGAAATAGTTATAAGAATATACATAATTGTTGTACATGATATTTAAACAATAAAAAAAAAAATAATTACTGTTATGATAGTAATCCTTATGAAAATATACCAACTGTAGTAAATGTTAACATGAAAGGTATATAAAGTTTCTTTCAGAGGTATCTATCATATATAAAAAAAAAAAATTAAAGTCTATGTGCAGAACAACAGTCCATAACTTTGTAGAGTCTCTTGTTAGGCTGTGCAAAATGCACTTATAATAGTAGAATGCTTTAGCAATGTCAAAATATTTGATTATACAATAATATGTATATTTATATTCTCAGTTGTGAAGAAAAATGAAATATACTATAACTGTATATGAATCATGTTATAACTATATATAACATATATGGTTTCAAATAACACATAATAAATTGAATGAATTTGTAAGTTGAAAGTTGAACAAAAATATATATATAAATGGTGTAGAGAGATTAGTTATGCTCTCATAAAAAAAAATTTTCTTATATCACCACATAGCCTTTTAAGCTTTCAATAAATCTTAAATGAATAACTTTAGTATTATTCAATAACACATTTTTGCAGAAAATAAAAATAATTAAGTTGCAAAAAGAATGTCAACAAAAGCATGATATTATTTTTCAACAAAAATATCTTCAAAATGAATATAATAATTTTCAAAGAGAGAATTTTTACACTCTCATAAAGGAATATTCTTAAACATTTTCAATATAAATTGACAATAATTGCATAAATACCTTTAATACTATACTTCATTCAAAATAAACATAAAACATAAGATGTTTAATATTCTGAAAAAAAAAGGAAGAAACTTATATGAATATGTCAATCTTATATATGACTTGATAATGTCAACTTACAAAGAAAAATCAATTGTGTCAAAATTTCTATATAGAAGATATCTAGAACATATTTACTTGTAAATTTTCAAACATTTTTAAAAAAAATTAAGTAAGTGATCACTTTTGCATTTGTCATAAATCAAGAATTTGCTTTATATAAATATATATAATGACTCATTAAACATCTTTGGATAAATATATATATCATGACTGAATCAAGAACTTTGGATAAATATATATATAATGACTGAATGAACAACTTTGGATAAATATATATATAATGACTGAATCAACATCTTTGGATCCAAAGTATAAATACCCAAAAGTATACAAAAATATTACTTATTGTGAGTCATTCACTTTCTATATTTCAACAAGAAGAGAAGAAATATTAGTATATATAAGTTTATCATGCACTTTCTTTTCTCTTTTTCTTTTTTTAAAAGAGGTTAAATGTTAAAACATGCATGCATTGTATAGAGCAGACACAATAGAGAAAATAATTTGATGAGTACTCATCTTTATGTTTACCTTATATGAATTACAATTTCACTTTTCTTATTATAATGCACATTTGTCAAAAATAACTTTAAATACTGACATCATATTCTAACAAAGACAAATTCTTTCTCAATTTTTTTTTATCAACTATTGTAATTAAAGACTTTATAAAATTTAAAAGTATGGCATACATGAGATTATGTGTAAATATTGTAAAAATTATGACTTATAGATAATTACAGTAAATAATAAAACTATTAAAATTCATACATACATCCCGAGGATGACCGTTGAGTTGTACCAGGGAGAAGAAGACTTAAATAAAATGAAAAAAAAATAATAACAGCTGCCTGCAGCCTGGAGAAAAGAAAAAAAAATTACATAGCGATTCTTCTTGCTGGACAATCAGTGCGGCTAGCTTCGACTGAATATATTACAAAGCAAAAGTCATCCTGTAAAAGGAAAAAGAGAGTTAGTCTATTTTTTATGTAGTTTATGATTGCGAGGACGAAGATCATAACTTCTATATTGAGTGGATTTGTTTTTAGCACCAGTATGAGTGCCATCAGGAGGAGCTTGTGACAGTACCGATTTACTGGAACATGAAGATGTTTGCTGGCATTTAGAAGAAGAAAGAATTTGAGGAGAAGTATTACAAGCTGCATCATGATTTGAAACTTGAATAGAAGAGTGTTGTCTCACAGGAGTGGAGGATGCATTATCAACAGCTGGTTGATCATGTGATGCACCTTTTGAAGAAACTGAAGGATGTTGCAGTGCTTCATTTCTCTTTTGAAGCTTCAAGATTCGATTAGTGTGAATCAACATAGGGGAAGCATGACTATTATTGGAATCTTGAATTTGAATGAGCACAGGAGAAATTATTTTCTTCACCACATATGGGCCTTGTATTTTTTTGTTAAACACATTGGGAAATTTTACGTAAACAATGTCATTAACATTGATGTTGGAAAACTTTAATTTTTCTCTGGATTTTTGGTACACCTTTTGTCTGGATGATTCGTTATTCTTGTAAGCTTGATAGTATATTTTTTCAATAACATCCATCAATTTATGAATTTCATATGCAGTGTTGAGAATTTTCCATGAAACTTGAGATTTATAATTGGAATAAATATCATTTATTTCTCTGCCAAAATGAAGAAGATTTGGGGAGAACTTTGTAGCTGGATGAGGTGTAGCATTATATATGGATTGGTGAATTTTTAGAGCAGTTGGTATATCACATCCTTGTGAAGCCATTGTGTTCACAGATGATTTTATTTGAGAATTGACACGTTCACTTAAACCGTTAGCTTGGGGATGGGCTACAGAACTATGTTCCAATTTAATGCCAAGCTTTTTGTTAAAATATGAAAACATATCACTAGTAAATTGAGAACCATGATCAGTAAGAGTTAATTCAGGTTTTCCATGAGTGGAAATATAATGCAATAAAGCCTTTGTAACTGACTCAGCACTGATATTATTCAAGGCATATAATTCTAAATGACGAGAAAAATGGTCTATCATGGTCAACACATATTGACGATTTCTCAATGGGCCGAGTAAATCCATAGAGACCTTTTGATTGGGAGCTGTTGGGAGTGGTGCAGGTAGGTATGGAGCAGTGTTTTTTTTATGATTCTTATTTACTAAACAAATTTCACAAGAGTTGACATAATTAATGGTATCAGAAACAAGGGTTTTCCAGGTAAATCTTTTCTTTAAATTAACAATGGTTTTATGAATTCCAGTATGAGTAATATGAGCAATTCTTAAGGCCTTTGCTCGAAGTGATAGAGGTAAAACAGCTTTGTGTAGCTCGATATCTTCTGAAGAGAAATGACCATTATAGCAAAGTAACCCATTACTTGGATTAATATAGTAGCCATTTAAACTTTTAGATTTTTTATTATTTTTAAGATCTTCATAAATTTGTTTGATTTTTGGGTCCTTTTGTTGTTCAGAGAAGATGGTGTGATCAAGAATTTCTAATAAAGGATCTTGGTTATTATCATTATTAGAAGGTGAAGAATCACTCTGAAGATGACATGTATGGTGGATTTTGTCGACTAAACCACATGGAAAGTGAGGAATGTCATTATGTAAATCGTTTTGATTATCAACAATAGGTAGAGGTTCTTGTGAAGAAATAAGATCTGGATTATTATTGAGATCTTCAGTAGGAATGTGAGGAGTTCTACTCAGAAAATCTGCCAAGACATTTTCTTTGCCTGGAACATGTTGGAATGTGTACGAGTATTCTGACAGTTCTAACATCCAACGAGTAGTAATATCAGCAGGTGATGTAGCTTTTTTATAATTATTAAGTGGTTTGGCATCAGATAGTAGAATAAAGGGTCGACCAAAAATATAGTATTTAAAAGCAGTTATGCCTTTGTAAATGGCATAAAGTTCCAATTTGATGGCAGGGTAGTGTCTTTCTGATTGAGATAGAGTTTTAGAATAATAGGAGATAGGTTTTAGTTCACCATCAAATTTCTGCATAAGAACAGCTGATATTGCTGTTTTTGAGGCATCTGTATTAACATAAAATGTTTCATTCCAGTTAGGGAGATTGAGCATAGGTTTATGAAAGAAAATGTCCTGTAATTCTTTAAATGCATTTTCTTGTTCAGATTTCCAAGAAAACTTATTTTTAGGTTTGGTGACTTCGATGAGAGGAGCAATCAATTTAGAAAAATTAGGTATAATTGATCTATAAAATGAACACAAGCCGATAAAACTCTTTGTTTGCCTCTTGGTTTTAGGCGTTGGAAAGGAAGTAATTTTTAAAATGTTACTTGTAATAGGAAGAATTTTATGATCTGTAAGTTGGAAACCCAAAAAGTTAATACTAGTTTGCATAAAGGTACACTTTTCAGGAGACAAAGTAATGTTATTAGCAATAAGGGTGTCTAATAACTTTGTGAGTTTCATGGACATTTCTTCAAATGAATTAGCACCCACTACAATATCGTCTTGATATGCATAACAGGAATCAATTTGAGATAAATGAATCACAGAGTCGATTAATTGTTGGAAAGTGCTGGCGGCCGTCTTCAAGCCAAATACTAAACGTAAATAGGTAAAAATTCCCCATGGAGTAGTAAAACTAAGTTTATCTTGCATATCTTTAGGTACAGCAATCTGCCAATATGCAGAGGGTAAGTCAAGAGTTGTATAATATTTAAATTTTGACAACTGCACCAATAGATTTTGAATTCTAGGAAGAGGATATGATGATGGGATTATAATCGAATTTAACAATCTTAAATCAAGAGCCAAACGATACTTTTGAGGCTTAGACATATCAGTTCTCTTCTTTTTAACAAGAAGCATGGGACAGGCCCAAGATGAATTTGATCTCTCAATAATGCCAGCTTTCAGCATTTGATCAATTTGGTCAAGAGCTTCTTGTTCAAGAGCTTGAGGCACGGGAAAAGGTAAGGTTTTAACTGGATGAGAATTTAACATGGTAAATTGTGGATTGACCAGGTCAGTATGACCTAAAGTGTCAAGAGATTTCGAAAAGGCAAGCGCTTTACTACATAATAATTTTGTTAAAGCTTCCCTTTCATGAGGAGGTAAATGTTTAAGATCAAAGTCATTTGGAGATAATTCTTGAATACGTTTTCTCTTAATCTCTTCAGATGGCAAAATTAAAGTACAATATTCGTTTTCAAATTCTAAATCAAAAGAGTATTCTTCAATATCTTTCTCATCTACATTGATACATTCGCCAATAATTGAATTTTTATTTAAATGAATATCGAGCTTTGAAATATTCTGACATACAACCAAAAATAAATCATTTTGAATGGAAGATTTTGAGTGCAATGATTCATGTAATATAAGGCCTTTATTTTTTAAATTGGGTTTAAAAAGAAAATATTCAGATGGAGGATTCAGATACTTCACATGTAAATACACAAAAGAATTAGGAGGTATTAATTCTCTATTGAGTAATTGTACCATATTGGAACTCACCAAAATTTTATTACCCATACTTAAATGAGGTTGCTTTTCACCAATATAACTACTATCACTAGTATTTTTAGATGAGGAATTCTTGTTAAGTATATTATTATCATTAGTAGACACATAATTCACCACATTAGCATAATCAGTTGGAAAATAATTAGAAAAATAAGTAAAATGACCATCAATATAAGGATTATGAAAATTCATAGCAGAATGAGCCATATTATTTGTAAACAAACCATTATTTTGAACATTATAATTATAAGGATAGGTTGTATAATTATTGAACAACTGTAAACTTGAATTATCACAATTTGCACAAGTATTATCAATGTAAGTATCACTCGTTAGATTATTTGATATAGGCCTTTCATAAGAAGGCATTCTGTGTGCATCAAGAGAATCTGGTACATTTGATTTAACATAATTATATTCAGCATTCATAAAATAGCAAGTAGGAGATTCATTATAACTTTGAAAAGGAATATGCTTGTCTTTAAGTAATATAGACTTAAAGCTTGGTGAAATAGTAATAGAATGTTTGTTAATAAACTCAAAGCCAAGTATGGCTTGAAAGTGAACATTTTGAATTTTTGTAAGGTAAAATACATGATGAAAAAAATATTTATCAATCTTAAAAGCTATCTCTATGCATCCTTTGAAGAAGACCTTAGAATTTATGGTCGATACAGATACATTTCTGGATAAAAATTTGTAATGAAGCCTGGATTTAATGCTATTAAAGCATTCTTCATCCAAGAGAGATAAACTTGATCCAGTATCTATTAATGTGGCGATTTCATTATGTTGAACATTTATTAGGATGCATGGAAGAACATAAGAGTTGTTAAAAGAACTGCATATGACATGATTTTCTTGTATGTCATCGTTGATTTGAAAATTTTGTTTGGAAGGCAAAGAATTATATGAACAAGAAGATTTGTTAAATTTTGATGTCATAGGAGAAGTTTGGACAGCTGTGGATGACACTAAAGTGACTGACGAGCGTTTGTCCAATTGTTGATGTTTGTTGTTGTTGTTGTTAAAGTGTACTGACCCTGAATGAGAATTACGGGAGAGAAGGCGGTCAGTAGAACCAGTCTCCCTTATTTGTTTAAATGGTAAACATTATTTTTGTTTTCAGAAGAAGAGGTGTGGTTTTTCTTTCTGTAAGGGTGAGACGAAACCTGAGTTGAAGAGTTTTGATTAGAATTACCAATAATGTTTTTGAATTTGTAGCATGAGTCCATACGATGATTAAATTTCCCACAGAACGCACACTGCACAACATCTCGTCTGTGATAAAAGGATGTAGAATTTTTTTGTGAGAATATTTGTCAAAGGTTGGTTGATAAGGACGTTTCCGGTGAAAGTTTTGATGACGAAAATTATTGTTACGTTTATTTGTAGCCTCTTGTCTCGGTGGAGAAGGCGAAAATGTCCTAGGTCTTCTTTGAAAATTACGAGAAGTATGAGAACTGTCCTTTTGAGTTTGTAAAGGAGAGTAGTTGGTTTGAGAATTGTGATAAATTTTATCCTTCGTATGCTTTATAGGAGTTTTATGAAGAGAATTACTAGAATTATCGTGGACATTTTCAGAATCGATACAATAGGCTTGATTAAGATTTTCATAAGATTTTTTAGGGGGAGAGTCATAAATATTTTGAAGAAAAGTTGCTCGTTCAAGAGCTAATTCGAAGGACGTAATATTTTCTTCTAAGAGTTTACGTTTGATTTGCTTAGGTAAAGCCTCAAGAAAATGAGTAAACTTTAATGAATTAAGAGCAGAAAGATCCAATTTTGGATAAGCAAGTCGAAGTTGTTTATCCAACCGAAAAGCAAAATTTTTAACTGATTCATTTGAATCTAAGGTCAAGTTCTGTAAAGATTTTAGAGAAACCGATTTTTTCGTGGGTAAGAAATAGTCTATAAATGCCTTTCGAATTTCACTAAAATTAGAGTTCTTGAGCTGTGACTGAGTTTCCAGAAAGAAGAGTAAGGCGGTGCCCTCAAGTTTTGATTTAAAGAGAACAAAAAGTTCCTTGTCTGTAAAGTTATTTAGTTCCTGTAAGTCAGATAATTGATCGAAGAAAAATTCTACAGTCTGAGGGTTACCGTCGAAAGGTTGGATTGCAATATTTAGTTTGGCTTTTGGAGGCATGATGAAAAATTTAATATAAGAGCTCAATATATGACATGATAAATTTGGTTATTGACTGGTCTTGTGATGAATAATATATATAAATTGACCCGTTACTTAAAATATTGATGACTTTCATTTACTTCATACATCATTTTTATATGTAAAAAAAAAAGAAGAAAACGTATACTAACATATTAGTATCATATGAAGAATATAAGACCCAAATATTTTATGTAAATATTTATATATAATATGGCTCAAAACATAAATTATTATATGTATGACAAGAAGAATAATTTATCTTAGCATGAACAATAATTTTTACCAGTACCTCCGTTAAATAATGCATATATTAGTTATAAATTATAATAATGCAAGAAGAAATATATTGATAAATTATGTTGTATATATAATGCACTGCTCCAGAAAAAGATAATATTTCAATACAAGATCAATATAAATATTGTATTTGATTATTGCACCATACCCAACAAAATATAATTATATAAAACATTAATCACTATATGAAGAAAAATAACTTGAAAAAAAAATAATGAAGAATGTTCAAGCGTTGGTCACGGCTCCAAAAGAAATATAAGTGTTATGTTTGAGCTGACGCTTTGGTCAGGGCATCAAAGGAAATATAATGTTATGTTTATTTGAAAGTGGAGAAAGCACTTTTTATTTGCCTCTACCCACAATTAGGCCAAAGTGATCGTGATAATGACAGCACATCGCGGAGAATGGTGGCCTGCAAACGACCCACGTGACCATCCTTACTTCACTTAAAAAACAATAAAAATATTCTTTATCCATGATGACATAAAATGTCATACATAAAGTTAAAAAATATAAAATTGAAAAGGTAAAAAAAGTTACCTGTCAAGTCCTTGGCTGTTGATGACAAATAAATCCAGACAATAGGCACAATAAATTATTATGCACACAAAATTTGAAGAAAAACTATTTTTATTTCATGAAGAACCTGTTTTTACTTTTTTTATGAATAAATATTTCTTCACATATTTATATTATTTTGACTCGTACATATTAATCTCTCTCTTCATAAGAAAAACCATATCATAATATATGCTAATCACAACAATTGCTATCTCTAAGCAATAAAAATTCTTTGTCAATAATATAATTTAGATATCTCAACAGGATGTAAATTATAAATTTTCTCATGACATAAAAGGAGAATATAATATTATTTCTTCTTGAAAAAGAGCAACTTTCATAATATGAACTTTAAAAAAAAAACAAAATATATTATATTTCATATTGCATAGATACAAACCAATATTTTCTTCATAACGCCCCGTGAGTAATCAAAAATTATATATATAAAATGGGCCAGATAACGACATGAAGGAACTTTATGTAAATAAATATTTGCATCTCACGAAAAGAAAAGATTTTCACCTCTGCTTGTTTGTCAGAGGACTGGCATCACATAAAACAATTATTGAAGAAGATTCGAGCACCAATAATAGCTGCAGAAAAATTATTTTTTAACGATGAGGTGATGAAAGATGAAATAGGTATTAAGTGGACTCATGATGACATACTACATCACTTATGATGCTTCCACAAGAACACCAACCAGAAGATCTATGGAGTGCGCTTATTTTACGTTGAATAATTCCAAAAGAGAAGGCACATAAAACGAATACATTCAGGAATGCATTAAACCACTTCATTGCTCCTCGCAGCCTTAAAAAATCAGCCTATTCTAAAACCATGCGGGGATCACAGCAGCATAGAACGTAGCCCGTATAAAACGGCTTCAAAGGGGCGCGCACATGGCCCGAACTTCCACCCAAAACCTGCAGTCATCGGACCGCATCCATCACAGCTGGTGTTTCGTAGCGCAACTGACGCAGGTGGCCGCGAGCCCAGGGGAAAAAGAGAAAGGGTTATTGTAAATGCAAAATACGCCAATTTGGCAGTTAGCAACAGAGGGGGTGAGGAAAAACTAAGCCAAATTACAATATACAGTATGAAAAGATATGTAACTAATAAGAATAAAATTGATAACCATCTTAAGAGGGGAGGCCAAAGCCGGTGGCCATGTACTTAACGGCTTGAAATACGTCACCTGTGAAATTTAATTTGATAGGTTAGGGGTGTGTCCGAATAAACGGAAGTTCCACCCAAAAGAAATAGCGAGAATGTTCTCGAACAAATTTAAAACCGGAAGGAATGATTTCAAACAGAATTTTACCGGCTTGGAACATTCGAAAGCTAAGCAAGAAAGAAAACATTACAGGCGACGAAATGAAAATAAGCGAAACCGAAATTAAATTTAAATTGAGAACATTAATAAAAAGGAAGGTGATATGAAATAAAATGGCTAATAAAATTGAATTAAACTAAACATATGGGGGGGGGTATGGAGTAACCACCACACTTACGTTCAAGGGGGGGGGGGGGGGGAATTTAATTAAATTAAAAAAAAATTTTTTTTTCTTCTTTAATATTGGCAAAAAGTGGGGAAATCATGTTAAACTTTACCTACAGAACACCTCCTTTTCTCCAACTGGTTATCACATGGAGTTGATGAGTTAAACAATTTTAAATCACTTAGAAAATATATATACTTTGAATTAATATTTGTAACATTAATTAAACATAAATGCAAGTACAGAAAATTTACTTTAAAAATATATGATGCAAAAAAAAAAAAAAAAAAAAAAAAAAAAAATGCATGATGCAGATACACTTAATTATAGAAAATGGCTGGAATGGGTCACAGTCCATCAACTTGACTGAAATAACTTATCTTTCAGAGTTCTATGTTAAATGTTCATAAAAAGTTCAAATAAAGTTCTTTGACTTTCTAAAAAAAAAAAAAAAACAGGACTACGACGTATGGCATAGTTCCAAAAGATATCCTAAGGGAATAGATGAAAGGTTTTTTTTCCTTGAAAACACTGACTGTACCTTTACTGCATCAATATTTGTCGAAACTTCAAAAACTGATCTTTGCTCAGTGCTTTAGTAAGCAAGTCGACCAAATTTTCCTTTGTAAACACATGTTTAATGTCAAAGACACCGTTTTGATAAAGGTCTCTCACAAACTTGTATTTTAAATCAATATGACGAGTTCGGACATTGTCTGTCGTTGTCTTTGTAAAAGAGATGGCTGCTGTATTATCGCACAGCATGATAGGTCGCTGTATTGAGCCTGGTTGGAATAGTTGAGGAAAGAATTTTGAAACCTCCTGGATAGTATCAGATACGAACTTGATTTCTTTTGCAGCTTCGCTAGCTGATATGAACTCGGCCTCCATTGGAGAGAGAGCCGTGCATGTCTGCTTGTTGACACACCTAGAGATGGGAATGCTCGGAAAAAAAACCCGGAAAAATTGGGAAAAAAAAAAAAAGTTTTTTTTTTTCAGTTTTTTTCCGAAGGCTTATTTTTCAATTTTTCCAAACTGGAAAAATTGAAATTTCATGTATGAAATAATATATAGAAAATTTTGTAATAGCTACATTCTCATACTTTTAATTTAGTTTATTTTTATGTTGAGAGTCCCACATGAAAACTTTAATGTGGGTAATCTCTGAGCAGAAATCTGTTTGAGAAGACTTGAAAGGATCCTTTACATCATTTTCTTGTTTGAAACACAAGACCCTTCACAAAATTTCTCTTGAAAATAGACATTTCAGAAAAAAGTTTTATCTACAAAGTTTTATCTACAAAAAATCTTATGCCATATAGCAGCTGAATCTTATCAAGTTGTATATATGTATAAATAACCATATTAAAAATGTCTCAATAGGAACCTAAATATAGTAATAATTCCTTATTCACAAATTTTGATTATATTTTGTACAAGTATATACAAGAAATTTGCAATTTCACAAAAACAGGATTACATGAAATAAATCTAGATATATAATTAAATGCAACTTCTCTTTTTAAAAATTAATTCATGTGCAAAATTATTTCAATAATATGCCGATTAATGGAAATGGTAAAATAAAAAATTTAACATAAAATTTAAAGCATGCATTTATTACTTTTTCTATCTTTTCAAGAAGTAAGTATTGAATTTGTGAAAAATTTGACTTCCAATTTTTGGTGTACTTAAATGTTTTAGAAGGTCCCGAACACGATTTGATGGTTTTTGGAAAATATCTGTCACTCTGAGTCTGAATGTGACAAAAATTTTATGGGCACTTTATCTCAAGAACTAATGCACATAATTTCACAAAACTTTAAAATCAGTTACACCTTGATATAAACTTGAGATGTTTAGTTATTAGTGTATATTGTCCTACTGTTGGTGCTGCTATGCTGCATTATTCATAATTTCCACAATTGTTCTATCTCAAGAAGTAATGTATATATTTTCATAAAACTTCAGATTAAGTTAATCTTTGACATAGCTTTGTGCTCATTATTTTTTGGTGTAAATCGCTCAACATATGAAGCTGCTATGCTGCATTATAGAGGTCTGTACAGGCCGAGCCTCGGCCTGGCCCGCGGGCCGATTTTCAATAATTTTATTCGGGGCGGGCCGGGCCTAGTCACTAATCTTTTTGGGCCGGGGCGGGCTCGGACCTTAATTTATTTGCTGGAGTATCGGGCCGGGCCTAACTTTTTTTTCCGAAGCCAAGGCTGATTTCATTCTTCCTAGTTTTACGGACTAAAAAAATCAGTTCCTATTGAATCTTCCTATATGAAAATCCTTTTCTCGACTCTTCATAAATAAGTAAAATTTAGCTTTGTCCAAAAATTTTTTCAAATAAGGCATATACTTTTAAGCCGTCATTATTCTACAACTAAACATTAGAATTTATTCCTTTTTAAGTATCGAAGATTACTAGGCGTTTTAAAATAGAATTAAACACTTAAAAAAAAAAAAAAAAAAAAAAAAAAAAAAACATGATTATGACAGAATTTTCTTTTAAACTGAAAACTGCAAGTTTCTTTTAAACTGTTCATCCATGCAAAATGAATACAACAATACGCAAAAAAAAAAAAAAAAAAAAAAAAAAAAAAAAAAATTAGATATTTACATCTGTTAAGAAGGGAATGTATTTATTTATTTTTTTTTCTTCTAAAGAGATTCTGTATTAGGAAATTTTAATTTTACTTTTACCATATACCATTTCTTAGATTTTTTTGTCTCCATTACATGGAATATGATTAATAATATTAATGATAACTGAAACATTTATATACAACAAACAAAGGTTCATTAAAAACGTAAATATCGCAGCCTATGGCACTTCTGCATAAATGGAGATTACAAACATGGAATAAAAAAAGAGACTAATATAAGTTTTTTTGGTCAGAACTCTTCCGTAAGAGTAAAGATCAATGTTCTGTAGAAATTCTCTCGAGTCGGGCCGGGTTAGAACTCTGGCTTGGCACGTACCCGGCCCGGCAGATTCGTTTAGAATTTTCTAACGGGCCGGGCCGGCAGATTTAGAATAGTTTTTTCAACAGGCCGGACCGCCCGCCAAAAAAATTGAACGAGCCAGACGGGCCGATAGAAAAAAATTTATGAAGATTTAAGCAGAAACGATAAAATATGAGCTATTTTATATGAAAATGGTTTTAACGAGAATAAGTAAAAATATAGCCATACTAGTTTGACAGCATCAATATAAAAATGCACAGTGTATCGGCATCGGAGAATTATATTATGTGTAACCCGTTTTAATATTTTTTTAGCTGACTCATGCCTGTCCGAGATCACGCTTGCATTTTTTTTCTACATATAGACTGGCCGGACCGGTACTAGACTTAATTATTGGCAGAAAACATGATTTGTAAAATTATTAACACCGATAAAGAACTTATGTTAGCTTAGTCTTTCGATATATACTTCTTGATGATTTTTTTCTTAATAATGCGAAAGTTTGACACATTTTCTGTTTAATTTTAAATTGTAAACGTATAAAAGTGATAAGCCTAACTATTGAAGGGATTTGGAATCGAATAGCATTTTTCATTTTTGGTAAATAAAATACTTGTATAACCTTGTTGAGATATAATAGTTTCTCAAATGATTGCAGGTTTTTCTCCCTTCCCTTGCTATTGCTTCTGGAAATTCTATTCAAAACGCTAATTATGACAGTATTTTATTTGTTTGCAGTATTCTTAAATTGCTTGTATCAAAAAATGGATAACGCCATTCGATTATATAGTTTCTGAATAAAGATATCTGCTAATTTTATGCGTTTCTGAGAAAAAAAAATTAATTTAGAAATGTATCAGAAAAGAGCTTCTTTGAATTTAAGAATGAATTTGGATTTAAAATCTATAATAAAATGATATAGAAATATATTTATAAATATTCTTTTATTAAACAGCTTCAAAATTAACGATGTTTTTAGCTTTCGTTCTTTTTTCTTTTATTCTAAGCCATATTAATTTTTTAATGAATCTCTATTCGAATGTTGAAAGCCTAAGAATCTAAGTAATCATTAATGTTGTTAATGTGTATTTGCTGTAAAATATACTGTAAAATCATTCCATAGATATGTATTGAGTATTCTTTAAAGAAATCTTAGTTATATGATAAAAATCTGAATTTTTTAGAAATCGTAGAAATTGTAATGGGCCAAAACGGGCCGGGCTTGTTTTTGCTGATTTTTGTATGGGCCGGGCCTAAAATATAAAAATTTAAACAGGACGGGTCAGGCCAGGCCGAAATAACTTTCCTGCGGGCCGGGTTGGGCCCGGGCCTGGAAATTCTAGCCCGTGCAGACCTCTAGGCTACTACTATGCGGCATTTTTCAAGATTTCGTTATAGCTGATTAATTGAATGTTTTTTCAAGGTGTTGAATCTAAAATTGACCTCCATTTTAACTCCATAATGTACAATAATGTTGCAAAAACATGGGCAGTTTGCATTAGAAAAGTACAACTGCGATGGAACCCCCCCCCCCCCCCCCCCCCCACACACACACACACATATTTTATTACAAGTAACTATGTTCCAAATAATACTTTCCCTCTTGATTAAACTTTGAATTTTTGTAGTTTTCTAAAGCACAGTAGAAGTTTATCTCCGTGTGTAACTGCTTTTGTTAATTCCTCAAATAGCAAGCATTTTCTATTTGTAGTGTTCTGTTTTCATAACTTTTGAGTTCCACTCTTAGAAATATGAAATTACCATATGGAAATATTATTGAATATGGTTTATTACTCAAGAATGGAATACCAGATTTCAGGATAATAAGAAAAAAAAAGTTTAATTTAACTTTTAAAAAAAAATTCCTGGTTTCGGTGAGTAAAAATTTAACAGTTAATAAATCCTATGCTGTTTTTTAATTGCAGACTTGAGTAAGCCAAACAAAAACTTAGTTTTGTTTAAATTTAGATTAGAAAACTAAATCAAAATTTTTTTGAGTTGAGATTAGAAAGTTATACCCAAACTAAACATATTTTTTAAAGGAAATAAAATTATAATTGTAAGAAAAAAATGTAATGATGTAAAAATATGCATTTTTTTAAACAAACAATGGAATTTTTAAATACTGATATTCATAATAATGACAAAACTGCAATAATTTCTTTAAACTAGTATTATTTACTTAAAAACTATACTTATGTAAATGGAATGCATAATTTATTTCATTCCAAACTGCAGGCTCAGGTTTTTACATTAAGTCAATTGATAGTTAAACATGTAACCGAAAAATCATTTCAACAGTGATATGATATAACAAACAATAGCGTTTTAATAAAAATTCTTAGGCTATGAAAAAACCCCTAAACTTTTATAAGCAGGCTTTGCTACTTTCTTTTTTTTTTGTAATATAAAGTGAAAATAATTTTCTTTTAATACGAAAATATGGGGAAAAATGTTTATTATTTAATATTCTCTAAGAAAATATAATTTATTTGGGAGAAACAATCATGAAAAATCAATTTTTCTGTTTTTTTCTGAAAAAAACCGGTAAAAAACCAGTTTTTTTCCACCACTTATATTTTTCCGGAAAATTTACATCTGTAGACACACCATTGTATGGGATTGTCGTTTAACAGGATTATGTGAATTGACCAGGATTTACGATCATCTAGATCGTTCGCCCAAGATGCATCGACGCAAGTTACAATTTGTAAAGGTGATTCTGATGATTGGAGCTTCAGTCCCAGTTTAGCTGTATTGGCCAGGTAAAGCAGTATTCGATATAACGTCTGTTAGTTCTGGTGCGAAGGCTTTTCTGTATATTGCGAGATTGAAGATACGTACCATGCAATATCATGTCGACATCTGTGGCTTATGTATTGCAAGCAACCCAGCAAACTTCGGAACGGAAGGTTTTCGGGCAGTTCTTCACCCTCTTGAGCTGAAACTGGGATAAAACCAGGAGAAGCTGGTAACGTTATCGTAGAAAGACATTGAACATTAAACTGTTGCATACACTTTTCAATATATTGAGAGCAGGATATATTTTTAAACTTATTATCTTCTTTATTGAACTGAATTCCTAGTAATGTATGAATGGCTCCCAAATTTTTCACTTCATAGATATTTTCTATTACACCAATAACTTCTTGTAAAGCATCCTCATCTTTTGCAAAAATGGGGAGGTCGTCAACATTAAACCTGGGCCTTAAATTGATTTATCTCTTAAATAGATTTAAAGCTTACATCGGAAATCACGATTTAGTCAATTTCTTAAATAGCTACATCGGAAATTGCGATTTAGCCATTGCAGGGTTGCCACGGCACCTGGAGAACCTGGAAAACCAGGAAAACACAGGGAATTTCGAAACCCCCTCCCAAAACAGGGAAAATCCAGGGAATTTTGAAAAAATCTGGAGAACAAAGGTAATTTTTTTTCCTACTATATCCAAACATAATTTTTTTTTTTTCGTCTTTCATTTTGTCTAATGTCAAGATGTCTAATTAGCATACATACACGCATATATTTTTGCGCATACAACATAGAATAAATGCGTTGCAGTACAGGGAAAACACGGGGAATTTTTTTTAAAGATTAAAGTAGCAACCCTGCATTGCCGTACATCGCGATTTAGCCATTGCCTTACATCGCGAATTAGTCAGTCTTTAATCATGATTTAGCCATTGGTTTTAAATAGATTTCAAATAAAGATTCAGAGCTAACATCAGAAAATTGAGTTTGGTGTATATACTGCTTGCTTGTCAAACTAGTGTTAAATCGATTTAGCGATTTAAGCAACTTTGCAAGCCTCAATGCTTTCTGATTTAGGAAAAAAGTGATGTAAGAAAAAGATGATTTAGGGAAAACAGAGCAAGTTGGTGTTAAATCGATTTAGAGCATCTGATTTAAACACACATCACAAACCTCAGTGCTTTCGATTTAAGGAAAGGGCGATTTAAGAAAAAGACTATTTAAGAAAAACATTGCAAGCTGGTGTTGAATTGATTTAGTAGGATTTGATTTAAAATTAGCAGCGGTCACTTGCCATGTGGTTGTTAAAAGTGCAAAAGTGGCAATTAAAAAATTTCCTTCTTTTGCCACCCTTGTCGTCATTCGCCAAGTGGCGGTCAAAAACATCTATTTTCGGTCGCCCAGTGAAATGCAGTTTTTTTTTCATAGAAGTATGCATCTCTACATTGATTACATCTAATTACAAAAGTGTTTTCTTCTTTTTCCTACTGGACGCAAACAGATTTCAGTGACATAGCTGTATTTTCAATATTTTGGTTTTTTGCAGAGTTTTTTTTCCTGTGTTCAGTTTGATTATTTTTTTGAGAAATGCAGTTTCATTTTGCAAAAATATATTCAAAAATGTATTCATCAGCATTGATTCCACACAGGGTTGGAAAAAAATCATGATTTTTTTAAAAAAATCAAAAAAATCGGATTTATTTGATTTAAATCGGATTTATTTGATTTTTTTAAAATTCTATTTTTAAGTATTGTGTTTTTATGTTCTTACAATATATGAAGCAATTTTTTGTATAAAAATAACTAAAAAAGTATAAATAATATATATATAATTTATAAAAATAATAAAAGAAATAATTATATAGTTCAGTAAATACTATATTCTAGTTACTGATTGGTACTAAAAATTAAACATCTAGGCTTTAATCTAAAGCCATTCTATTATTTTGTAATTGAATATTGCACACTAAATAAGAAATAAACTTAAATAGGTTATAAATAAATAGAAAATGGTGAAAAAAAAAATATTCATTTAATGCAAGCTATTTATTAAGGAATAAAAATTCAATAGTTTTTAAGCAAATAGAAATAAACCAGGGATTTAATTGTTTGAACTAAAACACTAATTTAGAAGCTTTGTCCACTCCTAATTTATTACGAAGGCTTGAATGAACTAGTCCAAAAGAAGAAAATTGTCTTTCTATTCCAGCAGATGAAGCCATGGCTGTTGTTATTTGTTAAATAAATTAAATTTCAATTTTGCTGATTATCTCTTTACCTCTCATTATATAAAAGGACTTCCACCAATAATAATCTGTCATAATATCTGAAACTTTTTTCTCAAGCAATGGTAATTTTTTGGAATGGGCCATTTTTTGCTTGAAAATGTGCTACAGTGGTGAGAAGATTTGGACAATTTTCTTTAATGAATGCCGAATCTTCATTATTTTCCTCTGCACTAAGTGAAATTTCATTTCAATTTAGAGCTGAACAACTTAATAAAACTCTAACAAAATGGCAGACATTTAGATTGTTCATATTTTGCTTTAAATTTTGTAATTCTATCTCAGACTTGCCAAATTCTGAGAGTTAAAAATCAGGAGATATTTTTGTTAATGAAAACTTGTTAAGTTGTTGATGTAAACATCGTTAGTGAAAGTTTAAGTTTCAATATTGCTTGGTTATTACTGAAGATTAAAAAGAAATCTATCACTCTTACTCGAATAAGGAAAGCATGGATTCCTTACAAGTAGAACATATTTAAGAACATGATGTTTAGGATGTTTTAACATATTTTTAATTTGACTAAACACTAAATATTATAAAAAGAGGGATGTTTTGTTACTCATTAACTTATATAAAACTATAGTAAAGATCATAAATAAGTTTTAATAGAGACAAATTATTAATAATTCAATACATGACCATAGTAACAATAACAAATCTTAAAGATTCATCGTTTATAATGAATCTGGATGTAATTCATCACATAAAATACTACTGGTCAAACATACTAAAGAACAATTACACCTATACTAGAGCTTTTCTCACTGAATCTCAGCACATTTGATTGTTAAATAACAAAATATTTAAAAAGTGTGAAAAATCAAGAGAAATATGTCCAAAATAAGGAGAATGGAGAAACATCTGAAAATCAGGAGTCCCCTGCCAAAATCAGGAGACTTGACAACTCTGCTATCTTTACCTAATACATTTTCTAACTTTTTACCCAAAAAATTTAAAAATTCATAAGCTTTGATTGAAATTTGATAGTACAATATGGCAAGTTTTAAAACTTGCTCCTTGCACGTTGTATCAAATTTTTTGGTGAACATTAATGAATTCATTTAATTATTAACTTGTGAAACAAAAAAGATTCAAATAATTTAGTTGACAAGATTGGCAAACGAAATATGATTTATAAAGTGTTTCAGTGTTTTGCCTCATCGTCTAAAGTTTATTACAAAAGAGACAATTAAAGGATTAGAAGAGGGACACCTGGACTGAACCTACACCTGCCACATTCTTTCTGATAGCAATCCTGAAAATACCAGAAAAACACCTGTTACTTATTTACACCTATTTCTTATTTCTCTGCTAATTAATTTCCAAAATGAAAAAAAAAAATTGATTTAAATCAAATGATTTTTTTAAAAAAATCAGTTTATTAAAATCAGTTGATTTAAATCATGCCAATCCTGATTCCACATACGTTTCAAGTAATTTGTTGGCTATCGATCACCATCCTAGTCATCACTCACCAAGTGGCGATTTAATAGATCTATTTTCAATCGCCAAGTGAAATGCAGTTTTTTTTTTTTCATGGAAATATGCATCTCTACATTAATTACATATAATTAGAAAAGTGGTTATTTCTTTATCCTACTGGATGTAAACAGAGTTCAATGACATGGCTGTATTTTCAATATTTTGTTTTCTTTGCCGCATTCTTTTATCTATTTCAGTTGGATGTTTTTTTAGGGATGCATCGGATACTGATTTTGCCGGATATCGGATTCCGGATATCTGGTATCCGATTTGCTTGCCGGATTCGGATATCCGGTACTAAATATGTTTTTAGTTATGGTGAATGTTTGTTTATTTCTTTATACAATGTCATCTCAAATAATAAATTGCAAATATGTTTCGCACACCATTATAAGATTTAACTGAGATATAAGACTAAAATATATTTTACATAAACCATATATCTTTGACTATCAGGGCTTGAAATTCAGGTTTTCCCAGGAGGAGAGAGTTCCCCTTTTAACATTTATAAATGCAGGGGAGTTAAACTATATGAGAAGGAAAAAATATTCTTTTAACCCTATTGTTTATTACATGCCACTTAAATATTTACAATTTATACCGACATGACAGAATTCCACTGAAATAATTTAAATCAACAACTCAAGATAATTATCCAAAATGTTTATTTTAATTAAAACAAAGAAAAAGAATCAAGCCTTATATATATTATAGCTATTTTACCCTTTTCACTCAATGTTATGGGCAGTTAATAACTGAGTTGCTAAATGAATTTTTTAATTTAGATTTTATTCTATTCTGTGTGGTTTAGTATCTTTTATAGGTTACCCTTTTGACAAACAGAACAGAGCAACTTTTTTAACACATTAAATTATTGGAAATACTTGGTTATGCTTTTTTCATCTTATATTTTTTCTTAATTTTGTAAAACCTGATGTGCATTCATTTTTAATTTGCTTGCAAGAATAATGCATGTAGGTGATTGTCTTGATCCTTCGGTTATTGTACATCACTTAGTGAAATTATCATCAATATTGTAGTCCTTGGCATTTTAACTAACTTAATTATGTTTTACTATGCATTGGAATTTTAAACCCATATGAAATTCTGAAAAGGACATAGTCAATAGATTTCTTCTATTACATGAGAAATGGCTTATTTAAAAAAGTCAAGTCCTAATTTCTGTGAACTACGTACATCTACTATTTATTGTCTCTAAATTGTTTCCTTGAAGTTCATTGTTTAAAAAAAAAAAAAAAAAAAAACATTTGGAAAACTGTTGTTGTTATCGATCGAGAATGAACCTTGCGGTGTCCGCATTTCATTTTTTTGTGATTCGTCCAGGATTATTAATGTTTAATCCATGACATACGTAATATAGACTCTTATTACATAAATCATGTTTTGATCATCATAAAAATGATATTTTTACTGATTTTCAGTAACTCAATGAGAAACATTTAAAGGTACTTAACCCCTTCGTGACGCGAGCACTTTTCTTATTTTTTAATCTTTTACCACTGATTTAAAAAAAAATTCTGTAGTTAAGTTTTGAAATTACTCTGATTAAATCAGGTTAATTTTACAATAAAAAATAACTGATGGGAATAATAAAGGAAGTACCTTAAGTGGCATGTACACCGGTTGTTCGTCCCAAGATGTAAACAGTGATGAAGATATAATTATATTTTTAACTGACTTGCTTTGATTTCTATGAAATATGATTTGATGAGAGGTGATGAAAAATTTTGCCATTCATTGCTAAAGAACTATGAGCTGGACATTTCTTTGTCAGAATCCAGTTAATGCTATTTATACTGTGTCACTGACTAAAGTTCAGTCATTTCGAATGATATGATATCCTATAAAAAACATGAATGCACAATTATGAGACTTTTTTAATTAATAAAATTTTAAATTTCATGATCTCTTCTAGGAATTAAAAAGAATTATGAAAAAATGAGAAGAAAAACTGTTGTCTCTCATAAATGTCCTTTTTAAATAACTCAAGGTAGATTTTTTTCCAATATAAAGTTAACTTATGAAAAGCTCTTGTTTATACACATGTAAGTTTCTTTTATTACTGTTTGTCATGAAGAAACTAAAGTAAAATCAAATGGTGGCAATTCAATAAGAATAACTTTTCTACTTCTTTCAATTTTAAAAGGACCCTACATCAATGTCTGGATCTGGAATATACGATCATTTTCAAAGATTGTAAACATTTAGATTTTTTCCAAAATCTTACAACAAACTTTAAATATATGATTAAGACAAACATTATTTTAACAAAAAAATATATCAATCCATTTATTGCATCAATATTAATGTAAATCAAAAATATACTGGGTACGGAACAATCCGAATCTGAATAATTATTCATGACTTTGACTCAATATGTTGATTATGGTTTCATGAACAAAAATTGTCTGTCTTAATAGCTATTATCATTCCCAAAAATTTTTCTTTTTTGTTTAAAGATTTTTATTTGGGAAAAACTGAAAACAGATTATTTACTGAACAAAATTTAAGAACTTGCATTTGTACTTCATTTATTCCTAATTAATCACCATTTTAATCCTTCTCATGGTTAATTTTCTTAAATTATACGTTACAAATAGGAATTAAATAATGTAAATACACTCTCTTTTATTTAAATATAATTTTGTTTCTAATTCTTTTAAATATATTTAAAATTTGACAGTTAAAAGTAGAAATTGTGAAAAGTTTTAATAAATGCATTGTAAAAAGTTTTATTAAGTAGGATTCAGCTGAATACTTTAATATTTGACCAAGCCGAATATTTGGCATGCTGAATACTTTGATATTTGACCAAGCTGAATATTTGGCAGGCCGAATAGTTTCATATTCGGCCAAGCTGAATATTCGACTTAACCAAATAGTTTGATATTCGGCCTAACCGAATATTCAGTAACTTGGCCGAATAGATACCGAATATTTGGTGCATTCCTAGTTCAAATGAAGCTGTATCAATATTAGGTTTGGAACATCCAACAGGAAAAATGGCTTTAAGGTTATGAATTTTAGAATTTGAATCAGAACAAATGTTTTCTTTATATCAAATCATGCTTTGAACAATTATAAATAAGTTTTATTTATTTATTGAACAACATGCATCTGACTTGTGTGCTCGACATGAAGGCCTGCTTATAAATCATTGTCAATGTACAGTGACCAGATAGCACAGGAAATACAGCCAAGAGCTCCACACAAGGAGTGTTTGCAGTGAAGGCAGTGGGATTCGAACCCACAGCGTTCTACTCTCGCAAGCGATTGGCTACTTTGACCACTCGGTCACATAGGCCCCTATAAATAAGCAGGGTTGCCACGCCACCTGAAGAACCGGGAAAACACAGGAAACTTTTAATCTCCTCCCAAAACAGGGAAATTCCAGGGAATTTAAAAAAAACCCTAAAAAACCTGGAAAACACAGGGAACTTGGTAATGGCAAATTATAACATTTCTAATTAGCCTTCATACACGCATATATTTTTTCGCACTCAACATGGAATAAACGCGTTGTAGTACAGGGAAAATACAGGGAATTTTTTTTAAGATTAGAGTGGCAACCCTGATAAGTTACAAACAAATTGGAGGAGGCTTTCTGTGTATTTTATTTTGAGATTTGCTGAAATAGGTTCCTTTTGTTCTCTTTTTTATAAAATATGTGGGGTTTTTTTGTCCTTTTTTGAAAAAAAAAAAAAGAAAGAAAAACTTTTCAATTTTTTATTACAAAAGTTGAATGGGCCCTGTCTAAAATAGCTCTCAGTAAACTCTAGAATTATTTGTAAATTAATATGAGCCCAGAATGAGAATTTCTAATTATATTTGACATTTCAAAATATCAAAGGAAAAAAATCAAAGCATCAGCTCTAGAATGACTTGAAACTCTAAATTAATTAAAAATTAATTAAAATATCTATAGGACTGCACAAAAGAATTTTAATATTTTCCAGATTACTGTTAATAATTTCTGAAATTAGGTTTTCAAATTGTCTATTTTGACCTCATCTTTTATTCCTATTAATCTCTGAAGCTCCATTACAATATTCTGAATGTGTTAGAAAATGCTTCATAATCTGTGCTTTGTGCATAATTTTCATCTTTGTTTTATTAATGGTGTCAGTACTTTGCCACTAAATTATCCTGCTTTTTCAGAATTATTATTTCTTCATTGTCTTTAATTTTTTAGATTTTATATGCGTTATTACAATATTTTCTTTTTAATGTGATGTCAAACATTAATCTTGTTTTACATTTTCTAATTTCAGTTTCATATGCATGAAGAAAATTTTCGTACAGGAAATGGTACAGGAGAAATGTATCGGAATACAATGAATGAAATTATTCGCAAAACATCTGAAAAGGTTCAAGTTTATATGTTATTTATTTATTTTCAATGTATTATATAGTATAAAAGTCTATGAATTTTCAAAGTAAATTTCAGTTACCCAATATTTAATTTTTAAATGCAAATTATATATCATTCATAATATCCTACATTTTCTTAGATTGTCTTTTGTTTGAATTTTACAAATTTCATTTGTATTAGTTCCAGAGAGCTCTTTGGTCTATTTAACAGGGTTTCTATGGTTCAGGTAAAATCTTGAAAACAGGGAAAAGTCAGGGAATTTGAAAAATTAAGCAGAAAATCATGGAAATGTCAAGGAAAATTTTAAATATTTGACATGCTCAAGAAAATTTTTTATGCACTTCTTCACACTAGAATCTTTTTTTATTTTCATTGTAAATGGGGGGGGGGGATTAAATTTTTTATTTATCTAAAGTTTTTATGTGAAACTTATGCAAACTATATAGTAATAATATAATATGGAAAATAATGAAAAATTGGAAATTTATACAGTGTTTTTAGATTATAGTTGTCCATTGTGGAGGGTTTTAAACCAATATATAGGCAGAGCTGTATAACATAGATGCACAATGTTAGACAAGAAAAACATAATTTTTGTTTTAGTAACTTTTTTTAACTACCAAAAAATTTAAAACATTCCACAATTTTACATATGATTTATTTATTGATAGCATGAAGTTAAAAGCAGTGATGATTCTATTTTGAATTTTTTAAAAATGTAAGCTTTTTGGTCCAGAAAATTAAAAAAAAAATCATCAGTCTGAAAATTTCGGCAGAAAAAAAAAGGGGCAAAATTCAGAAAAATCCCAAATTTTGACAAATGGTCTCATAAAAAACAATTATATGCGTCATCAGAAAAAAAAATAAAGTAAAAAATAAAAATAAATTATCAATTTCGATAGAAATTGTGGAAAAAATGTGAATTTGGCTAAAGCATTGTTTGTAAAAACAGGAATTTGATTAAAGAGCCTTGGAAAAAAACTTAAATTTTGTTGAAGAGCACGAAAAAAAACCCACTAATTTCATCAAAAGGCTGCAAAGAAAACACAAATTTCTTTTAAGAGTTGCATTAAAAACCTGAATTTCTGCAAAAAGTCACTGAAAAAAAAAAAAAAAAAAAAACAGATTTCTACAGAAAGTCTTATAAAATAAACACTTATTTTGATAAAAGACTGCAAATAAACATGAATTTCGACAAATGATCATGAAAAAACAAATTCCAATAAAGGAAAGAAAAAAAAAACCCTCATAAATTTCATAAAATAACCGTGAATAGAAAAACGAGAAAATTGTCAAAATTTCATAAAATAATCGTGAATAGAAAAACGAGAAAATTGCCAATGAATGGGGAAAAAACATTAATTTCATTAAAGAATTGCACAAAAACTCATTTTTAGTCAAAAAGCAACTCAAAAAAACATTAATTTTGTCAAAGCATTGTATGAAAAAAAAGCACGAATTTCATCAAAGCATTGAAATATAAATGCAAATTTCACCAAAAGGTTGCAGAAAAGATACAAGAAAATAGTCTCCTTAGAAAACTAGACACACACAATTATCTATATTTGTTTATTATAGTAATTTTAATCTGAAACAGTATGCTAAATCAGGATTTCTATAGTTCAGGAAAAAGTCTGGAAATTCAAATATCTAGGCAAAAGGTCACGGAAATGTAAGGAAATTTTTAAAAAGTTTTTTTAAATGGTCAGGGAAGTTTTGATGTGCTATTTTCTATCTTTGTAAATGAAGAAAATTTCAATAAATTATTCATCTAATCTAAAATTTTTATGTAAAATTTATGCCTATTTTATAACAGAAAAATAAAAAGTAATTGAAAAATCACACAATGCATTTTTTTTTTTTTTTTTTAATCATTTACCTAAATTAAGGTCATCCATTTTAGATGTTTACAACAATATATAAGCCGAATTTTTATTCAGAAAGATCAGGGAAAATCTAGAAAAGTCAAGGAATTTTTTTATCCGAAATGTGTAGAAATAATAAACTATCTGAAAATCTGTAAACTATTTTATGAAATATTGGGTTAACTTGAACCCAACTTGTAGGAATTTACACTCTGCCTGAAATTCATCCACCATCCAACCATATAATAGTCAACTCAATTGACAAAACAAATATAAATAGTGCCAGGAAGGAATTTGTCCCTTTTCCCTGCTATGATGTCCAGCAGTTACTTAAGTAAATACCAGACTAAAATGTTAAACAAATTAGAATAGAATTTTCTGAAATGCAGTTTGAAAGCATGGTCTCTAAAGCAAAAAGCAACAGACCAGTATTAAAGATAAGCTAAAGCAGAATCAAAGCTAAAAGAAATATGTGCAAACATCTGTATAATGTAATTGTGTACCAAAGGAAAAAAAAAAAAAATTATTTTTAAAATAAACATTTATCAAACAAAAATATAAGAAGTGTAAAAATGACAAACAACAAAACTCAGCTTTCAATATATGGACCATTAAACAAGGAATTAATCATGTATCCATTAAATTGATATCTACAATATTGCTATAATGACAAATCCAGCACTGGAATCCAGAGAGGGTAAAAATTATTTAATTTATTCAGACAGTTAAAAGCTCATGAAATAACTTTAAAACAGATTCATTCAAAATGTCTGAAATTATACTGTGAACCCAACCACTAATTAATCTGAAACAAGAATTCCAACAGAATTCTTTATCTAAAACAAACAACTCTCAATAATCATGGAAGGCATTAGCATTTTAAACTTTATTGTTACCATTAATGAAAACCATGCTCTTAACAATAAAACTATTAACCGTTAAATATTTATACTATTAACATTTACTCTATATTTAAATTTCAAGAGATGAACAGTGTGAAACAATAAAAGTTTATTATTTAATATGTGAATTATCACTTGCTAATAGAGATGGGAAATATAGTTACTTTTAGTTAACAGGTTACACCGTTCCACACTTGCACAGGTAACAGGTTTTAGCCACCTGTTATTTTTGTAACGTATAACTTACCGATGAGCAGGGTTGGAAAAAAACCAGGTTTTTTTTAAAAAACCCCAAAAAATCGGTTTTTTCAGTTTAAACCAGGTTTTTTTGGTTTAAACCGGGTTTTTTAAAAATCATCCTTTCTTATGACATATACATGCATATTTACTGATAAAAACGTTCATTATTGGTTTATAAGCAGTATAATTTCATTTAAAATAATTTAAATTTAATAACTATAGTGAATTTATGCTAAAAATTGGAAAAATTCATTTTTCAGTTTAAACAGTTTTGGCAAACAGTCTTATGTTGAAATTTTTAACTGTTCTACACAGTGAACCATTGATGCCCTCTAAATCTTTATAAACAATCTTTTGATTACTAATAATAAACATTTGGATGTAGTTTGATAAATATTCTTTTCCACAATTATTCAAATAATAAATTACAAATACTACTTAGGATCTTTCTTTCTGAGTGACAATTTGAAGTTAACATTTTTAGTCATTAGATTCAGCAGTTAGGAAAAAATTATTAAAATGCTATAACTAGTAACCAGTTTTTGCTTTTAATTCTTCAAGATAATCTCCCAAAAGAAAAATTTCTTTTACAGCTTGTGCAAAATCTTAAAAATTCATTGTGTTACATTATTAATTGTATTAAATATTCTGCATTATTAAAAAAATTAAAATATTACCCAATATACCTAATGCTTATTGCTGAAATAAAGTGTTAAAAGTAGAAGTTATTTATATCCAATAATCTGAAACTCATAAATTATAAAGAAAGAATGAAAATGTCATTAGATTTCTTCTAAAAAAAAAAAAAAAATAGAAATTATATCTAATAATCTGAAACTCGTAAATTATAAAGAAAAAAAGAAAACGTCATTAGATTTCTTCTAAAAAATAAATTGCTTTTTTTTTAATAGAAAAAACCAATTGGTTTAATCCTATGCATAAAAAAAGACCTAAACCCACTATATATAATACTTATTACTGAAATAAAGTGTTAAAAGTAGAAATTATTTATGTCCAATAATCTGAAACACGTAAATTATAAAGAAAAAAAAGAAAATGTCATTAGATTTCTTCTAAAAAAAACCAATTGGTTTTTTTGAGAAAAAAACCAATTGGTTTAAACCGTGCCAACCCTGCCATGAGTATGCTTTCCACAGATATTTTAATTAGAAGGCCTTTAAGGTATTGTGAATAATTTCAGGACATAAATACAAACACTGTTTTAGTTCAAATAAATCTACACCATTAAAATTAGTTTTGAGTTAAAAATTTAATTTTTGCAAGACAAAAACTTACTTAGTTATGATACTTTGCAATTCACGCATTAGAATCTTTTTGCACTAAAAGCGCATTTTTCTCCGTTGAAAATTCACAAATATCATCAGAGGCGTGCGAAAAGAAAATAGCTTCCGGAGCAAAGTTAGAATTTAATGCCCCACTTTTCCCAACTTTTTCCTTGTGACACGCCAAAATTGCGTTGGTAGTATAAATTTGGTGCCCCCTAAATCTCTGCACCCAGGGCGACCACCCTATTTATCCCCCCCCCCCCCTTTCGTACGACGCTGTATATCATAACTCAGTAAATTTTGCCTGTAAAAGAATTTTTTTTTTCTGCTTTACTTGCTAAAAGACATAATTTTTTTTTTTTTAAATAAATAAGAAAATGTTTAATTTATAGAACACTGTATAAAATATACAATTTCTTAACTAATTAAAAAAAAAATTACTCTAATGCATATTGATTTTTATAAAATGCAGAAGAAAATTTAAAATATTTTTGCATTCGTTACTATGTTTCTAAATCTAACGGTTTAGAAACTAGTTTTTTGTAAACGATAATAAGAAATTTCCTCCATTTTAACAACGCGCAAAGCAATTTGTTAAAAAAGAAAGTTGATCTTTATTTCGTTAAGTCCTTGACTTGAAGTCGGACTTCCCCGAAGCCGTACCTATCAATGCATATTCAAAGCTTATCGAACGAAAGAACACCCGCTTTTAATCAATTTCATATGTAAATGTACGTTTTTCAAAAATCACAATTGCATTAAAATTAAGTGCCGTCATGAAGCTATATTTTTCTTTTTTTGAGTAAAATCCTTTTACAGAAATAATATTTTCCAGTTCTTATTTCTAACAATGCAATAACGACAAAAAAAAAAAAACCTGTGATTAAAAATATATATATATGTATATATATATATATATATATATATAGCGCCAGAATACCCTTCCCCCCCCCCTCCCCCCCAAGACACACACACACACACACCTCTCCTAAATACCAAGATTACATAATAATATCCTTTTTAAAAATTCAAATTCAAAGAACTGCCATTTTTTTTTTATCTATCTAATCTAACTATACAAGCCTTGGATTATGTCCCATGCAAAAATACATCTTTTTTTTTCAACAATTAAATCCGTAAATCCCACTCTTCAAATGCAGATTCTTTTCCCATTAAAATTGTGACCAAACATGGCTGACATTATCTCCTTGCTTTTTCTAAATCTAGCAGCGGCACTGTCATTCACTTACTTCGCGTAAAATACGTTTTTCCCCCATTTCATTTCTAATATTCTAACCAGTTGTTTCAATAAATACAGATAATAAATATTTCATTATTCCAGTCATCTTTTCAAATAAATGTAGTTTTTATTATTCTAAAAATTTCTTCTGATGTTGTAATCTTTGTAACTGCGCGCTTTATAAAACATTAAAAAAATAAAATACTGATTTCTGACAAAAATCGAAGCCAGATGTTTTTTAATATCTATACAATTTCTGTTCTGTTTGCGAACAACCAATTGGTTTGAGAGATTTTATCAGCTGATCTTTTCAGATAGCAAACAGACAATTATTGCTCTGATTGGCTCCCTTGGTTAGACCAAACGGATTTTTAATGTCTTAGAATCATAGATGGACAGGGATGCGTAAAAAAGGAAAAGTTTTTCTTTGTGCTTTTCTATCCCTCTCTCTGTTTCAAAAGCGTTTAAATGCTGCTGGGGAATTTTGCTTTCTGCAGTAATAGAAATTCTTTATCGTAGATTCAGATGAGATTTACAAGTTAAGGAACAGGTTTTCAATAATTTAATTTTAATTACTGTATAAATATGTATTCGTAAAATGATTTTCAATCTTGCTATTTCTCTCTTTTTTTAATGCATATAAAAGGCGTTCCAAAATTAACAGGGACTTTTTATTAATGTATTACAGTTGAACCCCATTATAGCGAACCCGGTTTATAACGAACTCCTGGATATAACGAACGAAAATTTTGGTCCTGCCGTTTTCCTATTGTATTTAATGCTATTTTACCCTTTTATAGCGAACCTCCGGAATCTTAAGAATCGGTTATAACGAACTTTTTTTCTAGTCGACCATGATTTTTTTCTTTTCTCTGATGTGAAAAAAGGTTTTCGCCTCTAATTTTGTAAGAAAATGCATGCCGGCTAATAAAACATGGTGCAAATTAACTATGCCTCTTTATTAAAGAGTATTAAGACCTGCATTCTTTCTCTTTTATGTTAGCGATTCTGCAGGTGTGGTCACGCCCACCCGTAAGTTATTTTCCATTACTCCTGTTATAGCAAATCAGTAACGCATTTAAGCTAACTTTATTTAACTAATGTATTTAAGAATAATTCGAGACATGACAGCATTGAAAAGAACATTTTTAAAGCAAGCAATAATTAAAAGTTTTTTCCCTTAATCTATACTCTCTGGAGTTCACAAGATGACGAAAAAAAGGAAAATTTAAATGAAAAAACAGGAAACAAACAAAATAAAAATAAAATGATTTTTAACGCACCAATAATTAGTGTTACTTATCATAAGTCTGGAAAAAGTGTAAAGATTTTAGCATAGTCAGGATCATTCTTTAAATTGTCTGCTCATTTATCCGAAAATTTATCTGAACTAGGGTTGGTCCCGAATGTTTAGATAATTGGCGCTTTACTGTATTACTATTTGTCTTCCTTTTTAGTTAATTTATTTAGTATTGTTCCAGTTTAATATTATCAATTTTAGTCAATTTAAATCATTAACTAGGACTTCCCTCAGAGGGATTAGTCTGAGCGATATTGCTGAGAATACACATTTAATAACTTGCGATAAGTAAAGAAAATGAGATGTTACCTTTAATTGGTCATTCATTGTGATAAAATATAAAGATGAAAATAAGCATATCGAATCGTAGAACTACAAAATCTTGTTGCATATACTATTTTTATAAAAGAAAAACAAACCATGCATGGATATAAAATTGGAAATATGCAAAATGTTAAAAGTAATACAGAAAATAAAACACCAAATTTTCCTATATTGGAAATATAGCTCTTTGAAATGATGTCATGAGCATAAACAGAAGCTTCGCACCGATTTGGGAAATTATAAATAACAAACTATTATGTTTGAAGAGAAATGGAGTGTATTTTATATGGTGTGAAATCCGTCCGAATAGTTTATAATGTTGAATATCTGTTTTCCACGGATGCAATGAGGTTGTCGATAAGAGTTAAGGAATCCTTTTTTAAAAATTTGTCCTAAACTAGCACTTACATCTTATAAGTTACTGTGATGCCAAAGTTATAGTTTCTGACCCCAACAGTATCCTAGAAATTGCAATATTCTCAATAAATTGGGTTTAAAACTTTTTCTAGAAAAAAAATGTTTAATATGTGAAATTAAATTGTCGAATGTTTTATAAATCGTTCATAACGAGAATATTATATCTTAAAAGTTGCCACCAAAAAAAAAAAAGATTTTAAATTTTTAGTCATATCAACATCAAAGAATTCTCAATTTTAGAACTTTTTTTGTCGTGCATTGATGGTAGTGATGGGCGATTCTGGAAATTTTGAGAATCGATTAAAATCGATATCGTATAAAACAACATCGATCATAATAAAAATCGATTTCTCAGTTCTAGAATCGATACTAGAATCGATATTTCGATATTTAGGTTCACACAGAGAAGATCCAAATTACTAATTCCAAAACTTAGACAATCAGCAGGACCGTAATTACCGCCTCCCACCCCCATCCCCATTTAGGGAGGCATAGAATTAAGCTATTGCAGATTTTAGAGTCGGATATTAAGAATTTTAAATTTTAAAATGATTGTCACTTATGGTTTTCACTCACACAAAAACTTTGACAAATTTGAGAGACATAACTCAACTAATAATAACACTGAGTAACTTGGCATTAAACCGAGTATAAAGAGTGCCAAGAGGAGTATAGACAAAAAAAAAAAAAAAAAAAAAAAACTTTTTTTTTTCTAATGCCAACCAAATGTTACACGAGTTAGTTTGGAAGAACATAAAATATGCCCCATTCCCAAGGGGGCAGGTAACCCCCACTCTTGACGGAAAGGCGACCATAGCCCAAATGTATCTTTTGTCGAAGTTTCAAAATGAGGATTTATAATAAAATAAAACGAGAATTGGACATTTTAAAAATCCCATGCATACTTTGAACGGCCCATTTAGTAAAGATTGGCGAGGAAGGGGGGGGGGGGGGGCGAGGGATTAGAACGGACGAACTTGAAAAAAAAATAATTAACTAATAACCGAAATAACTGAGCTTCTAAACAAAAATATAGTGTTTAACTTAGTGTTGAATTCATGGGGTGGCCCGCGGGGAACATGCATTCTTTGAAACTATAAAAAGTGCCAAGAGCATGTAACTAGATGGAGAGAGGGGTAGTAACAGAAAAAAAAAAACGAGGAGATAAAAGCTTTATAACGATATGTTACATGAGATGGTGTGGAAGAAACAAAAAATATGCCCCCCACCCAGGGGGGGGGGGGGCAAGGTGAATCCCAAACGGACAGAAGGGCGACCCCGGCCCAAATTTATCTTTTGTTGAAGTTTCAAAATATGAATTTATAACAAAATAGAACGAGGATTAGACTTTTTTAAAATCGCAGTCATAATTTGAACGAACCTGTAAGTTAAGATTGGTGAGGAAGGGGGGGGGGGGGGTAGGACGGACGAACATGAAAAAAAAAATATATATATATATTGGCACTCTGAGAGTGCCGATAGAAGTGAAACCTTGAACAATTACATGTGTATTTTTGAATCGTTAGGATATATAATTTTGAATCGCCAGGAAATACTTTTAAATGAATAAAAAAAGGTTCTATAATATTAAAGAACATATTAATGTCTATAAAAAGAAAAAAAAAAACCGCGCGATACCATATGTCCAGCTATTGTAGTTAACTCACTATAACTACTTTCTTACATTTTAAAACGCGATAAATACATCAACCAAAATTAGACCATACTATCGATACCTTAATCCTTATCCAAATAAATCATTTTGTAATAATACCTGTTACAATATCTGTTAAGATTACTTTTTGAATTATTCAAATCGAACATTCTATTCAAAAGATATTACGAATTTAAAGATGACAATCTAAAGAAATAATAGCGCTGGTGAGTACTCGGTGGCCAATAAGCTTAGGGATTACGTGTGCAATCAAACGATTGCGGGTTCGAACCCCAGTTTCGCTAATATGTATGAATGTTTTTTTGAAGAAATTTGAAAAACTAAAATTTTAACACATTATGGATCCGTAATGTGACCTGAAATGATGGGAGAAAATTTCTTTTGCTAGATTTGTAATGCATGAAGCATAAGCTTTCAATAGACATATTGTATCAGGAAAAACCCCCTCTGCCCCTCCAAAAAAGGTCCTATAGGGAAAACCAGGAAACTGGAAAAGCAAAAAGAACGGCGAGAAATGGTTAGCTATACTAGAATTTTTCTCATCACTGTAACTCCTATAGAAGCAAAGTTATAGCCTTTTAAAGATTGAAATGAAGTGAAGAAATAAGCAAAATTAGGTGAGTGATCGACAGGGGGGGGGGGGGGGGGAAGGGTCCACAGCTCTGGGGGTGCCATGTAGCTTAAACTTTTAAGTTAAAAATGGTAGAAAATTAAATGAGCGAAATTTTAAGGTGTATATTGGGGGAGGGTGCAAGCCCCCCCCCCCTTCAAAAATTTTTTTGTTTCTTTTGAAGAAACAAAAAAATATGCCCCCCGGCGGGGCGCAGATAAACCCCAAACGGGCGGAAGGGCGATCTTTTATTTATCTTTTGTCAAGGATTTAAAATGTGGATCTAAAATAAAATAGACCGAGAATTGGACATTTTTAGGTGCGTTCGTAATTATGTAAATACGTAGCACCTATTGTTGTCGCTCAGTCCGTCCGTCTGTCCGTCTGTCTGTCTGTCCGTCTGTCCGCATATAACAACGCAAAAACTACCCAACCGAATCGTTTGAAATTTAAAATACATAATTATTACATAATTTTGTCGAGTCATTTCAAATTTTATGAAAATCGGATGGATAGATCAATTACAGGGACAAACAAAAGGATTCCGTTACATTACAGTCAATGGGGAAAAAAGTTTCAAATGCATTTTAATCGTTTGAAATTTAAAACAAATAATTATTGCGTAATTTTGTCGAGTCATTTCAAATGTTATGAAAGTCGGATGCATAGATCATTTACAGGGACAATCAAAGGTATTCCATTACATTACGGTCAATGGCAAAAAAAGATTCAAATGCATTTTTATGATGTTACATTCATTCGAACATAATAGAATTGGCATGAATCTGTGAAATATATACTAAAATATGCATTCTGTACAATCTGTGATGCAAAGAATTTTTATTATTAAATTACAGGGCCACACAAAAGTATTCCACTACATAATGCTATACGGGGAAACATTGTTTGGGGCGTGTTTTAATTATATTCAACTATTTCACATTTTATGAATAAGATATACGTTGCTGAGGTGTAATAAAAATTACTTTCTGCATATTTACAGAAACACAAAGATTTCGACCACTATACTGTATCTCAAGTACGCTCTACTATATCAGCAAGATCTGAATATTTTTAAAACTTCGTTATCGTACGAACGCACCTCATTTGCTACGTTCACGTGCAATTTCCAACTTGTTTAAACTGTATGCATGTTTCGAACGGCCCTGTAAGTTAAAACTGACGTGGAAGGGGGGGATTAGAAGAGACGAACGTGAAAAATAAAACATAATAAACCAATACTTCAAATAACTGGACTTCTAAACAAAAATATAACGATTTAACCTAGTGTCGAATTAATGGGATGGCCCGCAGGGGATTCCCCCCCCCCCCCCCTCCCAGAAGTTATGAGATTTTATGCTTTTTAATGCACAAATTGCGATTCCCCCTCTCTTACAGGGCTGTAAAACATGATGCCTTCCTCCGGAAGTCGCAGAAAAATACCTGCATTCAACACTAATTTAGCCTAGAAAAAAAGAAAAAAAAAATCGAAATCGAATCTAAAGATCGACATTGAATCTAAAAATCGACATCGAATCTAAAAATCGACATCGAATCTAAGATCGACATCGAATCTAAAGATCGAAATCGAATCTAAAGATCGACATCGAATCTAAAGATCGACATCGAATCTAAAGATCGACATCGAATCTAAGATCGACATCGAATCTAAGATCGAAATCGAATCTAAAGATCGACATCGAATCTAAAGATCGAAATCGAATCTAAAAACCGATCTTACGGGCAGAATCGATTTTCCATTTTTACTTTCTTTTGTAACTTTACAAGAAGAGAGTATTAGATTCGTGAAAAATTTTGACTTCCCGTTTTTGATGGATTTGTATATTTTAGAAGGTCTTTAACACGATTTCATGGTTTTTAAGAAATATCTGTCTGTGTGTGTGTCTGTCACTCTGTGAGTCTGTATATGACAAAAATTTCTGACCGCTCTATCTCAAGAACAAATGCACAGAATTCCACAAAACTTTAGATTTAGTTTGACCTTGATATAAACTGAATCTAATTAATTTTTGGTGCATATAACCTAACAGGTGGCGCTGCTATGCAGCATTTTTTGCGATTTGCGCAACAGCTATATCTGAATAACGAATGAACGGATTTTCATCACATTTTAGATCCGGTTAGTCCTTGACATGAATTGATGTTTTTTGCATTTTGATGTATATAGTTTCTCAGATGGCGCTGCTATACTGAATTTTTCACAATTTCCACTGAGCGCCATGTGAAAGAGGGGGGGGGGGGGGCGAAAAGAAGCGGTCGTTCCGAGCACGGAAATTTAGGGGGCGCCAAATTTTTACTACTAACATCACTTCTAGCCTATCACAAAAGAAAGTTAATAGGGGGGGGGGGGCTAAATTGGAACTTTGAACCGGGCGCAGTTCTCTTTTCGCACGCCCCTGTTTCCATTTTAGCTTTATCTTCAGAACTAATGCACGGACTTTCATAAAAAATCAGATTCAATTAGTCCTTGATAATATTTTATACTAATTACATTTTGGTGGAAACCGCTTAAGAGATGGCGCTGCTATACTGCATTATTCATGATTAACGCAATAGCGCTATCTCAAGAACGAATTTTCATTAAAATTCAGATTCAGTAAATCTCTGACATAGATTAGTGTTATTTAGTTCTTGGTGTAAATTGTCCAACAGGTGGCGCTGATATGTTGCATTTTTTATGATTTCGCAGTAGCTGTATCTCGCGCTTTCATGGATTTTCATCAAAATTCAGATTCAGCTGGTACTTAATAAAAATTGATCCTGATAAATTTTTGGCGTACATCACTCAACAAAAAACGCTATTTTGCATGGGTGTGTGTGTGTGTGTGTGGGGGGGGGGGGGGGGTTCTGAGGTTTCTTTAATTCTTCTATTTTAGAAACTAATACACTGAAATTTTGGAATTGGCACATCCGTCTATTTTATCTTCGACTTTTGAAGGAAAATGAAAATTATATTACCTTTAGAGAAATCGATTAAAAATTTTAAAGTATCGATTAAATCGAGTTGGCCATAGTATCGATTAAATCGATTTAAAAAATCGAAATCGCCCATCACTAATTGATGGTGATTATTGTTCCTACGCAAAATATAGTATATTTTGCAGCAAAGATGGTTACCAACATTTTTTGCCCGCATTATTTTTAAAATCGGCTAGGTACTCCCAATGCTAACGAAAAACACACAAACGTTAATGCTTTATAGCATAGAAATACAGAATAAAAAGCTATTTATCTCCTATTATATACACATGACATAAATTATCTAATTAGTGCTAGAAGATGAATTTTTAAATATACTTAGATCAATATAATGCTTTATTTTTCTTTTATTAGTATTTCTTAGTATTCATTTTTCATTTATTTGTATTATTCAGTAAAAAACTCACTTTTTTAAGCCCGAATTACGTCAAACTTTTTATAAAAGCGCCTAAGTCCATATAACAGCGGAGTATTGTGAAGTGTATTAAATACAAGGTAGTAAGACACTTAGACAAACGCAGGTAATAAATCACCAAATATTGTCCTTTTCGCCCTCTCTCGAAATGCATTTTTTTTTTCGTATATTTAAAAAACACGATTTTGAGTCATCTTATTTAAAATTCAAATAAATAAATGAGAGGAAGCAATAATAGCATAAGTCAAAACATTCATAAGTCAACATCAAGGAATTGTATCGTAGTTACACATGTGAAAAAAAGCTGCTTTCGGCCAAAAAAAAAAAAAAAAAAAAAAAAGTTGTCTTCACTAAATTTGAATCCGATTAAAAAAAGTACCGTGATTAATTAAAATGTTATAGGCAGAGCTGCCAAGTCTCCGGCATTTTGGGTACCGGTATTTTAATACAGAAAATGTTTTATTAAATTGGAACATTCTGCGGATTTAAAAAATAACTTATCCTATAAGAAAATTCTGCTATGCAATAAGCGAGGGTTTGGCATCTCTATATAGGAATATTTCGTAATCTACTTTTTAACCTTAAAAAAAGCAACGACCATCATTTTTCGGGTACAAAAAATATTGCTAATTGTTCCATTTTGCATACAAGGTACTGATTGTAATATTGATACATCTATGGTGATAAATTTCCAATAATTTTTCAAATCCCATTTATTTCATTAATAATATAAATCTTTTATTCATTTAGTTTAAAATAAATGGTTTTTAACTAATTTCATAATACTTTTGAAATATCACTTTTAATTGAAATATTCATACTTAATCCATAACGTACATAATATATGACTGTTATTACATAAGTCACCTTTTTATTATCATAAAAATTATGTTTTTATTGATTTTTATTAACTCAATAGGAAAAATTTGTGTTTTGAGCAATAGATGTCCGCATTTCCTATTATTTATTTATTTTAACAAAATTCTTTGTATTTAGAAGAATTTTTATTTAAATAGGAAATCTAAATGTCGCTGTTAATAAAGAAGAAAGTTACAAAACGAGTAGACGCATACTATCAAATATGGGACGAATCCGAAAAAAGACGTCGTATGAAATATCATCTTTTAAAGCAAAAAAACGAGGTCTGATTATCGAGCCTACTGGTTACAAAATGTGCATTACATTAAAAAAAAAATGCTGAAAATATTGATTATTTTTTCTTTTGTGCAGTTTTGGCTTCGAAAGGTGCGCTATGTTGCAAAAAGATATAAGCGCCTATGAAAACACACCTGGTAAACTTTCATGTTCAGTTTTACAAATAAATATGGCACATATATGCCCTATATACACCGAGGTACCTAATTGGTGCCAAAATGGCGTTTAGTTGCCTAACATGCTGGTTATCATATAAATATTATAATAAATTGTTTGATCTAAAAATATTATCATTTATTGATTGTTAGATCTTTTTTAATAACAGAAAATGTTTCGTTTATTCCTTTTTTTCATTTTGAAATAAATAAATAACGTGTTGTTATAGCATGCTATATGCATCTTATAATCAAAACGATGTTTTCGCCTAGTTGGCATAAAAAATCTCGCCAAACCCTGTGCTTATATCTCTAATATATTATCTCAAGTATTTTATTTATGTATACTATAATTGTTTTTACATACCACTTACTTCTTCTGGTATATATAAATAGGTAAGTGGCTCCTTTATGCAGTATAAATTGTATAAAACTTTTAAAAATAGCCCCGTTGCCCCTTTTTGGATCGAATTTTTAAAAAAATCAATGTCTAATTCCAGTATTGCTCCCAGGTATGCATACATACTCCATATTTCAAAGTTGTATGCCAACAGGAAACGGATGAAAAATGGGAAAAAATGGCATTATTGTACCTGAGATGGTAACCCGGCTTTATTTATTTATTATTTGTTTATTTACTCATAAAATGTTTATTTACTTTCACTTCCTTCTTTTAATTATATAAAATATTTCTTTTTATAGTTATTAATTATTATTATTATTTTATTTACTGTAAGTTCTTTTTGAAAATAGAAAATAATTTAAAAATGTGTATGTAAGCGTTATTTGAAAAGGGAGTTTTCGCCAAATTTGCTTTGAAAAAAATTGCGCCAAATCTGATGCGCTTGTGGTATACGTGCCGAAAAATTAGTGACCAGAATTGACTTCCATACACAAACAAAATATAAGTTAAAAGAAAACATGCAATGAAAATAAATATAAAGGGAAAATGATGTCATAAAAGAAACTTTTTATTTAAAAACGTAATTGTTTCTAATTTTCACACGCGAAATATGTAAAACATTCTTTTAGCGATCAAAAAGTGCTGTTAAGAGATTTATCTCAAAATCAAAGTTTTTATGACATTTTTTAATATAAAAAAATAACAGTTTTATTTTCCTGCATGATTAAATTTTAAAATGTTTTATTTCATTCAATATTTCTGAGTGCGAAAATGATTACTATTTACTCCATGTATTGATTCAGTTATCTACGAAAATGTCCAGCAGGTGAAAACCACTCTCACCAAATTTCTGTGACTATGCACATAAATTGTGCTTTTTTAAAAGTTTTTTAAATATAACTTTTAAACTATTTCGAATTAATTTTTAAAAGTAGGTGCATTCACCAGATTACCTTCATAGGTACCTATTGGAATAAACAGAATCAAAATCCGACAAGTATTTTTGAGATTTGCTTGACGAAAGAATTTTTTTGAATTTTAATATCGTTACGTATCTCTGAGTATAAAGATTTCGCTTCGCTCAGATAATGATCATATCTAAATGAATTTACGTTTTTTTTTTTTTTTTTCTTAATACATGATTATTGAACATATCAGGTAATTATATACATATTTTGTAAACGCTAACATTTTTTAACGATTTGGATATAGCGAACCACTGGATATAGTGAACAAAAACTTAGGTCCCTTGAAGTTCGTTATAATGGGGTTCGACTGTACTGAATAATAAATTTTAGGTTAATATTACGAATATTCATCCTGTTATGTTAAATAATGCTCATCTCTGCTTGCTAACTAAGCACTGAACTAACATGGTGGAAAATGATCAAGCTGGGGATTGAACCCGGAATCCTTGGAGTAGCATTCCAAGTGCTCTATCATTTAAGCTATGAGGACAATGCCCAGCCCGGCATTTTTCGCTGTCATATGTCGTTAAGACTGCTCTGCAGCACAAGATGGAAGTCTTCATGAGCACACAATCTTGAAGCATGAGACACAAACAAACCCAGCATCGGTGAATGAACATATATATTTAAATTTTCTGCTGTGAAATTATGCTTGAAATTATTGATTATTTAATATGTGAATTATCTAAGAGTTGAGACAACATGGTGAAAATTGCCCAAGCCTGGGATAAAACCCAAAACCTTTGGAATTGTTCGATTACTGGGTATAGTATCCTTGGCTGGGTTCGATCCCCAGCTTGGGAATTTTTCACCATGTTGTCTCTACTCTTATTTAATAAGTGATAATTCACATATTAAATAATCAATAATTTCAAGCATAATTCCACAGCTGAAAATTTAAATATATATATTCACTGATGCTAGATTTGTTTGTGCCTCATGTTATACTTCAAGATTATGTGCTCATGAAGACTTTTATCTTGTGCTGCAGAGTAGCCTTACCAACATATGACAGTGAAAAATGCTGGGCTGGGCATCGTCCTCGTAGCTTAAATGTTTGAGCATTTGGAGTGCTATTCCAAGAGTTCCTGGTTCGATCCCTGGCTTGGGCGTTTTTCACCATGTTGGTTCTACGCTCAGTTAGCAAATGATAATTCACATATTAAATAATCAATAATTTCAAGTGTGATTTCATAGCTGAAAATTTAAATAAATAAAAGTTTAATTTTAGAGTAAATAAGAATAATTTAAACTTTTTATTATTAATATATTGCCTTTAAACTTTATTTAATAAAAGAATAACAAAAAAAATTTTAATTGACAACTTGCAACAACAACTCCAGTGCAATGTCGAACATGACTAGAAAATAATTGGAGAATAAAATGACAAAAAAATTAATCTGATGAGACCAAACTTAAACAACCTGCTACATACAGACTTTGCTCTAAATTGAAACCGCAAACTAGTCATAATATACAGGCTATAAATTGAAAGACTCAAAGGGAAAGAAAAAAAACCTTAATGAAATTGTCCTTACTAAAGTTCATGATCTCCTAAAACCTTATATGACGGATAAACTACTTTTTCCAGATAGGAAGTAAACTGACAGGCAATTTCATTTCTGCAACTCCAACCTCCTTTATTATATCTCGCTGTTTCCATCACAAACTTTACAGCCTTAAAATGCAATTATGATAGCTTTAAATCATCTCCATTTGAAGTGCAGATTAAAATATTGCAGCAGGGTATCTTGCAAACACTTTTGAATGAAAGGCCGCATCTTGGGCATCTATTAAAAGGTAAACACATGCTACATCTTACAAGTAAAATATCAGACCAACTTTCTCTCCATCATCATGGCATATATTCCCATATTACGACCGGTGAAAACATCTACTATGCAGCTGCAAGCACATGTATCGTTGACATTCTAGAATAACTTAGTGAGCAACAAATCAGCTCAGATCAGGTGTAAAGGAAAAAGATGGACATGCACCGCCATCTCTTGACAAGATCCAGCACTACGGCTAAGCTATTACGATGAACGTGAAAATGAAAGTAAATGGGAATGTTCTCGTGATGTAAGTTAGGTTAAAAGATCAATGTGTGATGGATAAAAAAAATTTAAGAGGTCAGTGCATAGTTTAAAAGAGATGAATAGATACCAGCCCAGGTAAAAGAGTAGGATAAAAGGATGGGTTTATTAAAATCCATGTAAAGCAGTAAGAATAAACTTCATATAGAGTCTTATATGATAATATACTATAACCTCTGCTAAAAATTTGCTTTGATTTTCTGAATTCTTTTATTTATTCAGGACCAATCTTGCCTTTTGTAGCTTTATTATATTTTTAACCAAAATAATTATTCTTTAATTAATACAGTAGACTTCCCCAAATCTGCAAAACTTGGGACCAGGAGTTGTGTGGATTTTATAATTTTGCAGATTTCTGGTCATTGATAATTGTTTACAGTTTTGAAACATTAATTTGATTTGTAACTAAGCATTATAATGAATACATATATAAATTGAAATATTAAAATAATTAAGTAAAATATTTAAATAATTTATTCGTTAAAAAGCAAGTAATTATTACAAAAAAAGTTAAGTAAAATAAAAATTTAGAAAAATATTAAAATAAAGTAAATAATTATGATACAATACTAAATATACAAAATAATGAGGAAAAATATTTTGGAAAATGATCGCAATCACTGTTGATATTAGTGCCATCATAAGTTTTTCAAAATAAAAATACGTATTTTCTTTATGAAAAAGCTCGAGTTCAATTTATATTAACCAAAGTTACATATTAAAATACATGCGTAATAATAATAATAATTGATCGGTTCTGAAGCCATAACCATTCTAAAATGGTCTAAAATTAAACACAGGTAAAAGTTTGGTGACCCTGAAATAAATGTTGTCAATATGTGGCAGTGTTATATTTAATAGTCAGTAAAGAAACATTTAATTCGAAAAAATAAGGCTAATGTTTATTGTGAAAAAAAATTGAAAGCATATTTAAATGAAAATAAATGTATATATACAAATGATAAACAAAGATAAATAATACCTAATAAAATTAACCCAAACGTAATCCTATATTATATTACCTTCAAAATTAAAGTCAGTCTTTAATACATTTAATTAATTAGCATGACACAAAAGATAAACAAAGACCAATACAGGTTGCAAAGAAAAATTTACTCACGACGTCATCATTGAAAAATGCCGGCCTCGAGTAACTCAATCTTATATTATTGATGAACAATGGACATTGCCGATATTTCAATAAAAGATAACGAAAGTTTCATGTCATTAGGATGATTCATCGAGAAAAAAACACTAAGACATCACTCCACATCAACAAGAAATATTCATTACTTAAATAAAACTATCGTTCATAAAAGCCTGTGAAACGGCATAATTAAAATGATTACGATGTCTTCCAGATAAAATATTTTCCAACTACCACCGTCAAAACAAAACACTCCTTTTAAATACACCGCTAGACCTCGGAAAATGCAACGCCCGTTTGCGTTCCACGGAGTTGAGTGAACACGATCCTGTCTTGCGAAAAGGAGATGCAACTATTAACAAGTTGCGATTTGCGATGATTGCAAATCACGATCAGATGGAGAGGACGGCAGCGTTCATGAACGCACACGTCAAAAACGTGAACAGCAGCACTCGTATTCGATTAATTAATCGGAGCAGAAGTAAAACGAATAAGCAACTAATTTGAAAGATAGAATAGGCCATGGAACAAGTAAACAAATAAAGAGATTTGGAAATTGGAAAACCAAAAAATAAAGATTGGAATAAAATAAAACCTGTAAGTCATACTATATTACAATATATATATATATATATATATATATGTGTGTGTGTGTGTGTATAGGTTTATGAAGTGTTAAGGAAACGGGTATGGCTAACAATAATAATAATTATTATTATTATCCTTAAAGCGATGTAGCTTCACTCTGCGATTCAGAGACTAAATATTTTTTTTTCCATGCACCCTTGCATCACGCATCTGCTCCGCGCATTCACTACTTCTGAAGAAAAAATTTTCTTATTTGCACAAATGAAGCGGCAATGATTTCTGGCGATTATAATACAAGTCTTTTGATTTTTTTCAGAAGTAAATTCACGTTTCCTTCACGAAAAACCTTGTGTTTAGCCATAATAAACAAGATTACATATTAAATACGTATGGCATATTAAAAAAGTAAAAATTAATATCGAAACACAATGAAACAAACACAAGAAAAATAAACATTTTGACTTGTTTACATTTGCAAATATTTTCCAGAAACTACAAATAAGGGGAATCTTTCAAGACTTGAAATTTACTGGAACAAACCAGAGCGATATTTTAGTTTCTGAAATGACAAATAAAGTTCCAATTTGTAAAATTATGGTAAATATCGATCTGGCTCATGCAATTATTAAAACATATTGTTACAGTTTTATACGTAATTGTTTATATATGTGGCTTTTTGTGCTATTTCTAACTTTTTTCATTGTTATTTAGTAACTTGAACATCTTTTTTATAATGATTTCTATCTTTACAAATAAATATGTCTATACATTTAAAAAACAAATAAATAAATAAATAAAAAGCCAACAACAATTTTAAAATATCGTTCAAGTTCGTGAATTTTTCCATTGCAAGCCTTGGAATTTTTGATATAGGTAAGCTAATTTATGTCAAAATCGAAAGTAATGTAAATTTATTTAGTAATAAATCAGCTGTAATAGCCAAAAGAGAGTGATTAATAAAAAATTTAGTAAAAAAATGCTTTAGCCGCTGACTTCAGTGTCATCTTTAATTTCTTTGTTTACATCTGAAAAAATGTGTGGATTTCGAGCATTCGTGGATTTTAGAGTCGCAGATTTAAGGGAGTCTACTGTATTAACTTTTAATATAAATGTTAATTAATCTAAACTGCATTTTTTAAAACTCATATTATCAAACTAATATAACATGTAATTTTTATTAAACATTCAATTAATCTGCAGAAAGTTTTAAAATCCAATATTTATGTACACAGAAAGTTTTATGTTTTATACAAGTCTGTATGTAAGCTTAATTTTTATTAAGAAAGATCGGGGTAAAACCTGGAAAAGTAGTGAATTCTTATCACCAGAATTGTGTAGAAATTCTGTTAAAGTAGGGAAAGATTGTAGAAATACATAGTGATTTTTTTTTTTCAATGTATCAGTTATTTTTGTTATAGTAATTTTATTCACCTTTTATTATTTTGTTCACCTAGGGGCTAAAATCAAATAAGGTCTCTGTCTCCTCAAAAACAAATGACGCTGCAGTGGCAGATGACTTTGAATATAGTAGCATGTTAGGAGCTTCAGCACCTGTTCCTGAAAAACCAAAATCAAATAAGGTAGTTATATATTACTAGCAAATGCCATGGAGCGATATTCTAGTGTTTTGCTTGCATAGTATTTGAAATACGCCAAGTCATATTGTGTGTCTGAATTTTATTATACGAAATTATACTTAGAAATAATTCAAGAATTAAGGGGGCTCAGGGGTTGAAAACTTTTCAAAAAATCGATTTTTTTTTAATGATCTAGTTTGATTATTCAATTAATTCTTAACTCAATGCAAAAAAACGCATAAAAATATTAGCATTTTTAACGGAGTTATAAGCATTTATGTATCAATATTTACATAGCCACATCCATATAATTTCAACTTTAAGCCGTGTTTTCTCAAAACTTTCTTTTTGACGACTAACACCAAGATTAAAAGAAAACTATTTGATGGAATGGCTTAAATTTTTTTTTTTACCATGCATATAACATCATTATCTAGATTATGAATTAAGGATATAACTATCACTTAAAAAAAACATTATTAAAAAATCTGTTGAAAATTTAAAAAAACCTAAAAAATACACCTTTTTTTCCATTAAAAATACTCAAAATATAAACTATCTAAAATATATTAATTCATAATCTAGATAATGATGTTATATGCATGCAAAAAAAAAAAAAAAAAAAAAAAAAAAAAAAAAGAAGAAGAAGAAATTAAGCCATTCCATCAAATAGTTTTTTTTTAAATCTTGGTGTTATTCATCAAAAATCAAGTTTTGAGAAAACGCGACTTAAAGTTGAAATTATATGAATGCGGCTATGAAAGTGTTGGTACATAAATGCTTATAACTCCTTTAAAAATGCAAATATTTTTATGCGGTTTTTTGCATTGAGTTAAGAATTCAATGAATAATTAAATTAGATCATAAAAAAAAAATAGATTTTTTCAAAAGTTTTCAACTCCTGAGCCCCCTTAACATTTAAGATATGGTTTGACTAAACTACATCATTGTGCTGCATTAAACAGAAAATAAATAAATAAATTGAGAATAAAGCTAACTCTAAATAAATTATAAATGATAAATTATTTTGAACTTTTATGCTCAATCCATATACTTATTTCAGTATTCATTTGAAGTTTTAGAAACCATCTTAGTATTCATTTACATCTTAAAATTAACCATTATGACGAATTCCAAGCTTCTTTTCTAACTTCTACTATCTATCTCTAGGGCTAGTGGGGCCAGCTGCCACCATTAATTTGCCAACATTAATTTTGAAATCAATTACGTATTTCCTATTCCATAGAAACTTAATAAATTCATTTTTTTTTTATTCATTTTTTTTTTTTTTAAGTTTGTTGTTTTTGTTAATCCAAGGAGGTAGTTTCACTGGCTTAAAATATAGCCTGTGCAGTATCAGAGATTGTTAGCGTTGATTCGCAACCATTACTTTTGTAATCTATTTATTTTTTCCTGAGATTGCATAGAAATTATAATTTAGCAATTTTTAGAATGCCTTTTGCTCTTTCCCATTGCTTCACAATGTTTAGATTTTGAAATTACCTTTGTCCATTCTTAGAGAACAATATATTTTATAAATAACTATCATACCATATATAAATTTTCTAACTCACAACAATCACAATTTAGAATGTGTGTTGCTCTTGCAATCCTCTGATAGTGGTGGAATACTTATAAAACATTACTTATGTTTGAACAGTTTCTATCATCACCAATTCACAACCTTAATTTTTTTTTAATTGGCTTGATATTTTATAAGATGCATAAAAATCCTAATTTAGAATGCTTTTCATTCTCTTTGTCCTTTTTAAATTTAAAATTTTCTTTTGATGATTCTTAGACAGCATTGCATTTGCATGTTTTAAGTAATTATTATGCCAAACTTCAAAATGCTAGATATTTCAGTTGTACAAAAAACACAATTTATAGCATTTTTTTTTCTTGCAGTCCCCAGCTGGTAGTGTCAACAACATAAAATATAGCCTATATTAAAGGAGGAACTGTAACCATCAATTTGCAACTATTACCATATTTTCCTGTGTATAATCTGCACTGGCGTATAATTCGCGGCCGTAAATTTTAGCCTTTTAAAAAATTCCAGCAGATAATCCGCGAATTACACGATGATCGCTCATTGTTTTCAACATTCCAAAATACTAATAAATAAAGTTTTTATTGATTTAGTTGTCCTATTTAAATGATAATTTTAAATAAAATAAATAATTATGGAATAACTGCAAGTTAAAATAATAATCGATAATATTAATAATATTTGACAATAGCTAATTATTTTTTCCTTGTCCTTCTGCTATAATCAAACATTCGATAATAGTGATTGATTATATTCTATCTATTACCAATAATATTTGACAATAGTCACAATAGTTTAATAATAACATGGAGTCAAAGACTCTTACTCCATGAATAATAACTTTTTCCTTGTTCTTTTGCCATAATCAAACATTCGATTATGGCAATCAATTTTATTTGATCTAGTAAAACTTCTCTCTTGTCTATTATATCCAGCTTAAAAGTCAGTTGTGTAACTTATGCATTTTCTTTTAGACATGATTATTTAACTTATATGTATCCCATGTGACAAATAAACAAAAATTCAACTAACAAATGATTAGATGGCAATTTTTGATGGAGATTAGTTGAGAAACTGCATTCTTCATAGAAGCATGTTGCTAAAAGACTAGACAAATATTCTTTAAAAATTGGAGGCCACTCCCACTAGAACGTACACCTTATATGTGAATCAGTCGCAAGCAGCTCCGCGAGCGGTCTTCCAAACAGACAAACATTTGATACGTTTACATTTTATAATTGCTAGTAGAAATGGGAAATCAGTTCTGCTTGAAAAAAATTTTGTCAGATTATCCGCACTTGAAATTTTCGAAATTTTTTAACAGATAATCCGCGGATTATACGCAGGAAAATACAGTACTTTTGAAACTGGTTTGATATTTCCTGAACCTATAAAATCATAATTTAGAATGCTTTTATGCATTTTACTCCTTTTAAATTTTGAATTTTTTTTTAAACTGTTCTTGGAGAGCATTTGATTCTTATAAGTAATTACCTTGCTAAATTTTAAATTATTTTCTGAGATTTGCTCACTGGTCCGTTGATCACACAAAATTCACCTAGGATTAAATGCAACGAGTTTAAAACCATCAAAATGCAGCTATCAAAATCAAGCTGAATAAAATGCTGCTACCGTATAAGGAATTCATCAGAATATTATTACAACAGTAAGTAAATGTGAGTTTTCTTATCTATACTGTTATATACAATTTAAAACTATGTTTAAAAATGCCAAAAAAAAAAAAAAAAAAAAAAAAAAGAGGATTTAAGACTTATAGCCACTGAAATAAATATGAAAAAATGACTATTTCAGATTTAAATAATGTTATTGAAAATTGTAAAATATACAAACATAAACCAGCTTTTGTGACAGAGATAGTAAATACTATAATTGAAAATTATAAAATTGAGGAGCAAAAGCAATTTCATCTAAAGTGGAATTTGAACAATCAAAAAATGAACTAAAACTTTCTAAAATTAAATTTGAAACTAAATCTAATATTACTGAGAGTGAAATAATCAGTTGATAAAAAGTATTCAAACTTTGACTGTAAAAATTCCAAGGCCTAAAGGATATGGCCTAGATGGGGTCTTTTCTTCTTTAAACAAAAAATGTTTTAGAAAAAAAAAAAAAAATAAAAATAAAATTCTATTAAATTTATTAGGAGACAAAGCATCTAACATTATAAATTACTTACATGATAAAGATATCGAGAATTATGGAAGAATAAATGGATTAGTCTTTAAAGAATTTTAACCAATGCCTTATTTTTCTTAGAGAAATTGATGCCTTTGAGCCTTAATGGGGTGTTTTCTTCTTTAGACAAAAAATGCTTCAGAACAAAAAAAAAAAAAAAAAAAAAAAAAAAAAAAAAAAAAAGATAAAATTCTATTAAATTTATTAGGAGACAAAGCATCTAACATTATAAATTACTTACATGATAGTGTTATAGAGAATTATGGAAGAATAAACGGATTAGTATTTAAATAATTTCAACCAATGCCTTATTTTTCTTAGAGCAATTTAGAAAAGCTCTTAAATGACGAAATGAGACTCATGTACAATTTGCTTCATGACCAATGAATGATGGACCATGTTCTTTCTTTCGGTTCGAGACTATAAAAAATGCCATTTTACCTTATGTAACGTCACAGGAATATTGTATATTGTACTTGTTGCATCCAGGTGATTGCAGAAAATTTTGTTTACACTTAGAAGAGTATAAATAGTTTAACATTTGTTTCTATTTAATAATCTATAAAGAAATGGATCCTATCCTTCTTTTTGGTTCAAGGCTTTAAAATTGCCCTTTTAGCTTATGTTACGTCATAAGAATACTGTCCATTGGGATTATTATTTAAATTTAAGAAATGTCCAATTTTAACAGTTTAAAACAACTGATTGTATCAGATAAATTATATCAAACATTAGATAAAGAAACAGCTTGACAAGAAGATGATGTATGAGACAAGAAGATAAATGGTTTTTACCAGAAGATTGATTTTTTTACGAGCGATTGATTTATATTTCACATCACACGTAAAATCTCTTACTGCAAATTTTAATGTTATTCGAAAATATACTACCTCCAAAAGTAGCTAAAGTACTTTTATCTGATGTTAAAATATTAAACTATATTATGTGCCACAACATCATCTTCTTGCAAAATACCCGCATTATTTAAAATTATCTGTTAATGAAATAGTGAATGTAATAAAATATAATTCAGCAGCAAATTGTCCATTGAAGTACCCTTGATTTTGTAAGAAACAATCATCATAAAACTATTCATTTCCCACAAAACAACTAACAACACTTGCATGAAAGAATATGTTCCATTGAAACCATTATACATAATGTAAAATACGTGGAAGAATGTTCAAATTATAGGCTAGCAAATTATGGCAAATCAATTTTGATTGTTAATGCCGAAGAGTTTGTTCAAAAAACTTTTATTAATAATTATTCGAATAAAAAGAGTAAAGTTTTATTTTCAACTGTAGTATGTTTTTTAATTGATGAATCAGGATGTAAATATAGAGTAAAGTGTTTGTTACATGTAGGCTGTGAGTCTAATTTTCTATCCTTTCATCTAATAGAGATGATGAATTTGAAAAAAGAGAGAACAAACATTTTAATGTTGAGTTTAAATGATGTTACCTTGGTAATAAATCCTAAAATTAATGCATCAACATACAATAAAGATGAAAGTTTTGTAAAAAATTTAGATTTATTGGTTGTTTCAAAAATAACTGCAGATTTAACGCCTTCACATCCAATTGGAATCGCAGCGCAGATTTTTCCTAGTGTAATATTAGCAGATGATAGATTCAATATCCCAGAACATGTCGATATGCTCTCAGGAGCAGGAATTTTTTATAAACTTTTGAGACTGGGACAGATTTGTGTTAATAATTCTGATCTTATTCTGCAAGACACAGTTTTTCGGTTTTGCTGTACCCAGAAGTTTTTCAACAGAAAAGGAAAAAAAAAAAAAAAGTTCATTGTGGGTTTATAAAGAAACTAACCTAGATAAAACATTTAGAAAATTCTGGGAAATAGAAAATGTCAAAGTTGTATAATCAAAAAGTAAAAAGATTTTAATAGAAAATGTCAAAGTTGTATAATCAAAAAGTAAAAAGATTTTAATTTGCGAGAAATTTTTAATAGAAAATTATATACAATAAAAAAGCAATAAATATGTTACAATGCCCCTAAAAGAAGATCCAGTTACATTAAGAAATTCTAAACAAATAACAATGAAATATTTGAATTTTTTATGGAATCATCTATCAAAAGATCCCAAGTACTTATGGTTATATTCATAGTTTTTAAAAGAATACATACAGTTAGGCCACATGGTCGAAGTTAATGAAAGTGAGGAAGAAAATGGATCCTATTACATTCCTCACCTTGGAGTGCATAGAGGAATATAAAAAAACATATATCAAACTTTAATAACTCAATCAAATTAATTGCAAATGATTCCTGACATAAGATCTGACTAAGTATCGTGTAAAAGCAGTTGGCTAACTGGAGTGACCAAGAAATGCTTGGCACAAATTAAAACAAAAAATCAAGATGCCCATACCATCAAGAAAAAAAAACCCTCTTGTTTGTTCATCATTAATTCATTCATAACCTAGTTTTTATGGAATGAAATTACACCAAATTTTTTATGTTTAAGCTAAAACTATACTAATTTTATTCTGCTTATGCTATACTTTTTCTAATGAACATTTGAGCTATATCTTGGATTTTATTGACTAGAAATGTACTAAATTTCATATTTGAAATTGCTATTATAAATATGTTGTTCCAATAGAATGCCCTGTTATGCAGAGCTTTTTAAGTTCTAAAACTAGTCTGATATAGCAATCCTAAAACTTTCTTTTATCTCATAAATGTTAAAGTTTTGAAATTCACTATCACAATACAAAAATTAAAAGACAATCTATCCCCATCCTGAGAATTCTGAAAATATGAAATTCCATGCATTAGTTCTTGAGAATGACTAATGATTGCTAAAATCATGTGAATTCTACAAAATTCAAGATAAAAGTGCCACTTGTAGGGAAATTGAAGCCAAAACATAAACAAAACCAATTCATTTCAAGTATTAACTGAATCTGAAAGTTGATGGAAATCCGTGCATTAGTTGTTCAGATAGAGCTATTGCAGAAACTGTAACAAGTGCAATATAGCATCACACCTGTGGAGTTTTTTACAACAAAATATAAGCAGCATCAATTCATGTCAAGGACCAACCGAATTTGAAGTTAGATGGAAATCCATGCATTCGTTCTTGGGATAGAGCTGTTATGAAAATCTTTTAAAATGCAATATTAAAGTGTCACCTATTGAGTAATTTACACCAAAATGTAAAAAAAAAAAAAAAAAATGTATGTCAAGGATTAACTGAATCTGAAGTCTGAGGAAAATCCGTGCTTTAATTCTGAAGACAGAGCTATTGCAAAATTTGCACAAAATGCAGCAAAGCTAAACTGTTGAGCAATTTACACCAAAATATAAAAAAACATCATTTCATGTCAAGGACTAACCAAATTTGAACTTTGATGAAAATTTGTGCATTAATTCTGGAGATTGAGCAATTGCAGAAATCTTAAATAATGCTGCATAGCAGTGGCACCTACTGAACAATTTATACCAAATTATAAAATACACAATTCATGTCAAGGATTAACCGAATCTGTAGTTTAATGAAATTCTGTTTATTAATGCTGGATATAGTTATTAGGGAAATTACACAAAAGGCATGATAGTAATGCCATCTGTTGAGCGATTTACACCAAAAACTAATCAACACAATTTATATCAAGGATTAACTAAATATAAATTTTTATTAAATTTCATGCATTAGTTTTTAAGATAGTGCCCACAAAATTTTTGTCACATACAGACAGGCAGAGTCACAGACAGATATTTTGTAAAAACATGTTTTTTGTGATTTCTAATCTCTAAATTGCTGAAAACTGGAATTTTGAAAATTTCTTATGAATTCAATACTTTTCTGTTATAAGGATAGAAGAAAGTAAAAAGATTAGTTTTATTAAATTTAAACAAATGCACTAGATCTGATTTTCATAATAGTTAGTATGTAACTATTTAAATTAATATATAGTGGATTCTCATTAATTTAAAGATTCATTAACAAAGAAAAAAGTTTCAATCATCCAATACTAAACTAGTCGTTGGGGGCCACTGTAATACTTACCCATCCTATATATATGCATTTATAATATATGAAAATATAACATTTGTAAACTATTTATAAAATACATTGCATTTCCAAAACAAAATTTAAACGTGTATTTAGGTATTTTTATTATGCATAGTAATGCTGTATTAATGCGTTGCTGATGAATTTATTTTGACAAATTATACAGCATGCCAAACTGCTCAGCTAGTAATGAATTGCGAAAACAAAACATACTTCTAACTCCAAAAATAATAATTTTATTAACTAAAAGTTTATTGAGTTGTATTAAGCGTCTTATTTCCAATTGAAATTTGAATGAAATACAGGGTCATGAAAAATCGAAGAATGTGAAAAACAGGATTACACACATCTCGGCAACTAATAATTCGATCGACTTCGTTCTTTATGCAAAATTTGTGTTATTTTATTGCCTTTTACGATCTCACCTTAAAATAAAAAATTTTGAAAATTGTTATATACCTTTCATCAGAACAAATTTTTCGAGAGTCCGAGAAAAATAGTTCCGGATAATCGAGGTTACTGATATTAAATAGGCTTTGTCCCATTCTTACATACTAAGTACATACAAAATTTCAAGTCTCTATCTCAATTTGTTCGGCAGATAAAGCGTTTACAAACAGATGAACAGCAAAAATTTTTTTCTAAAAATATGTTTTTCGAAATCTACAGTGTCTAAAATGTGTAAATACGTAAAAAAGAAAAAAAAATCCAATTTTAAAAATTATTACAAGATTTACCCTATACAACGTATGATAGGTAAGTAAAAAGAAAAATTACTTTTCATTCTCTTCTTTAAAAGAAAAAGTACTTATTTAACATTCTAAAAAAAAATACCTTTTCAAAATTTGAATTATTTTAAAAGAGGGATTGACCAAAGCAGGAATTTTGCTGAATATCGAATATTTGATCAAGGTGTATACCAACTAGTCAATATTTGGTAACCAAACACTTAAACTTTTAATAAATATTTTTGCATTATTAACATTTTAATAAACTTCAATTAAATTAATAACTTGTATTAAAATTAAATTAATTATTTAATTCAGTTACATTTTTATTCTTAAATCTAATTACACAAAAAGAACACTAATTTCCACTCACAAATTCATTAATCGATCACTTATTTTAATTGCTTTATCACTAACCAGTTACAACCTTTATAAATAATCATCTGAATTCTTCCCTTTTTGATAGTTTGTCTTACTGTATAAAAAAATGTTTTATTTAATCTGTTTTGTTGGATACAGTAATTTAGAAGAAAGTTTTTAAAGGCAACAGCTTTGTTTGGAATAGTATTGTTTTATTTACTCTTTTTTTTTTCTTTTTTTTAATCATTTAAAATGTTGTGTGTTTTCTCTTTTAGCTAACACTTATTAACTGTTTTCTTCTAGATATCCAACGAGTATACTAAATGCCACCTTTGTAGGAACTATATTTTGTGGAGTGAGTATGATCAGCATATAACTAATTGTGCTCCTGAAAATGACTTTAAGAAATGTCCCCAATGTGATGAATATGTACCACCCTTTGCCTTGAAGGACCATGATTGCAAAACATGTGGAATGAAAAGCAAATTAGGTATGTTTTATTTATTAATTTTTATTTATTTCCCAATAGTTATCATATTACATGGTGAAATAAATTATTTTAAATGGTGTTTTTATTGCAGAAATATTTTTTTTCAATGCATGAATTGCATTGACTTGAAGCCTATAAAAACAAAATCATTTCCTAGAAAATAAGAATTTTTTTAAATATAAAATAAAACAAAAGAAATGCATGTTTTTTTTAATATTGACTTTTATTAAAAACAAAATTTGGTACTTACTTATTAATGCCACCGCAGTAGAAATTGTGCTAATGTGCCAATAAAGAGCAACCTTGTTGTTCGCATGCACACGCAGTTATAGTTTGGATTCCTTGTTGTTTGTTGATTTTTGACACCAATTTTTAGTGCTACGAAAATGCGTATTTGGGATTTTCCAAAAATAGAACAAGATGCAATTTTATTTTTTCAGGAGCGATGATACAAAAGTTAAACTCTTTTATCGGCCAATTTTCCACGGAATCTGATTGACTACTTTATTTTTAAATAAAATGTTTTAAATTTTGAAAGTACATTGATTTTAAATAAAGTGTTTTATTTTATGATTAATCGCAAAAATTTTAGGTGTAGATTGGCAATACTTAAAAATTGCCAAATCTATAGCTGCAGTGGTGTTAATACGTAAGTACCCAAAATTTTAATAATCTTTTCATAGCAATCAACTTAGTATGCAAGTCAATGAATGAAATAAAACTTAATGTGCAAGTCAGAATTGGCAGAAATCATAAAAATTCTACACATTGTAATTAAATATTTACATCTAAAATAAAATCTTGCATACTTTTTGTTCCTTTTCAATTCTTGTAATTTGCAAGATTTTGTTATTTCTATTATATATATATATATATATATATATATATATATATATATATATATATATATATAGGGTAACATCCCCAGTAATTGGCACATGAAGAATTTTTCTTTAAACTGACTTCAATTTTCATTATCAAGAAATAAAATATTTACTTGCAAATATTTTTAAATCAAAGAATGCATATCTGTGCATCTATTTTGGCCACTAAAAGCAAAAATTTTTGAAAAACATTTATAAAAAGTAGCTGTAATCACCAGTAATTGGCACATGTTTATATAAAAAAAAAAAACTTTGTTTTGCATTGGGTTTAATCGCTTTAAATGAATTTACTGTAGATGAAGATGGCATATTTCAGGTTTTTGAGAGAAAGAAATCAGCATATTAGTCTGAAATGTGAACATTTTAAAACAATATAATATATTTATATTAATACTCAGTAACTGTCATGCTCTCCCCAGTGATTGACATACAAAGCTTTAATGGATTCAAATTACTGATAATATTTCATATTTTAAATAATAACAACTATAAAATAAATTTACTCTAAAACTTTAAAAGTACTGACAAACAAGTGGTTTAATCTCAAATCTTGCGATTTCTAAGTAATTGGAATAGGTTCCAATTACTTGGAACTAGCAAAATTGAAGCACCATTAATTGGCATCCACCATTAACTCAGAAATCCAAATATTTGTTTCAAAAATACTTTTATACAGTTACAGTAACCTTTTCATCTAAACAAAACTGTTGTTGATTAAAATTTAAAATACATTATAAATCAGATAATAATGAATTGAAAAGCATGCCTTTCTTAATCCAGAAAAGAAGCATTTGCAACAAAAATGGCTAATTTGAGTGAACCATAATTGTTTCTCTTTCCAAGGCATTATTGTCATCTAGCAGCACAAATCAATGTTATAATTTTTAAAGTAAATGAGTATATAACTGGTATATGGTCTTACATTTTTAAAAGACTGGATATAAATCTTATTTTAGGACATGGTTTTAGGATGTGCCAATCATTGGTGCATGCCAATTACTAGGGATGTTACCCTGTATATGTATACACAGTAGACTCCCTCAAATCTGCATTGCTTGTGACCAAATGTTGTGCAGATTTTAGAATTTTGCATATTTCTGATCATGGGTTTGTTTACATTTTTCAAACAATGATTTGAATGCAATTAATAATTTAATCTAAATTATAATGATTACCTACAATGTGGTAAAATATTAAAATAGTTAAAATAATAAACTAAAATAATAAATAATTAGATAATTTAAAATGATTAAAATATTAAAAGCAAAGGAAGTAAATAATCATAATATAATTAAATATTTATTATAAAGATGAGATGCATTTTGCTTACATTATTCAAGGAAACTTGCCCCATAAAAGTGTATTAATGATTCACATTAAAATCTTAATTTAAGGAAGGTTATTTTAGGTTAGTCTGACTTAATAATTAAAAGCTTCAAATGAATACATATACTTGTTTGAAAGATAGTGCTTACCTGTGATATCAGCAGTATCTTAATTTTTTCAGAAATAAATTCATTCTTTCTTTATGAACAAGCATGAATTCAGCAATATTTATGAAATATACAAGTTAAAAATGCATAGAATTGATATAAAAATAAAGAATAAAATCAAATTTTGTTCTTATATCTGAACTGAAAGTTTCATTGTTTACATCTGTAAATCACGTGTTGATTTCAGACAGTTGTGGATTTTAGGAATGCGGATTTGAAGGAGTCTACTATGTGTGTGTATATATATACTTTTATAAATATAACCAAAGTAATTCAGATATTACCAAACAATAAACCAATGAAACCAGTATTTTTACAATAATCTTATTGAAAACTAGGGATGCACCGAATATTCGGTATCTATTCGGTATTCGGCCATGTTACCGAATATTCGGTTAGGCCGAATACTAAACTATTCGGTTGAGCCGAATATTCGGCTTGGCTGAATATGAAACTATTCGGTCTGCCGAATATTCGGTATGACCGAATATCAAAGTATTCGGCCGAATCCAATACTTAATAAAACCTTTTAAAAACTTTTCACTATTTCTACTTTTAACTGTCAATTTTTTAATTTATATTTAAAATAATTAGAAACAAAAATCATTTTTAAATAAAATAGAATGTTTTTACATTATTTATTTGCTGTTTGTAAAGTATAACTTAAGAAAATCAACCATGAGAAGGATTAAAATGGTAATTTATTAGGATTCTCCTTAGGAATAAATTACATGCTCATACAAGTTTCTAAATTTTGTTTAGTAAATAATCTGTTTCTTGCTTTTCCCCAAATAAAAGTCCTTTAAAAGAAAAAAAAAAAAACTTTTGAGATTAGTAATAGCTATCAAGGCAGGCAATTTTTGTTCATGAAACCATAATCATAATCAACTTATTGAGTCATAAGTACATTGTATTTCATCTCACTCTAGGTCAAAACTTGTGTGTTCGTTTATTACATTAACAATAAATAAGATAACATATTTTCAACTCACATGCTTTGATTTCTATAAAATATGATATGATGGGGAGGGTGGAAAATACCACCATTCATAAGAAAAGAACTATGAGCCAAACATACCTTTATTCAGAATTAAGTTGAAAGTATTTGTACTTTATATTGAAAAAAATCTGCCTTGAGTTATTTAAAAAGGACAATTATTAGACTGTAAAATTTTTCTTTGGCAATTTTTTCATTATTTGATTTTAAAATGTTTGTTTTGATTTGTAGAAAATTTTATTAATTAAAATTTCATAACTGCACTTCTTAAATAACTCAAGGCAGATTTTTTTCAATACTAAATGCTCTTATAAAAAGCTCTTGTTTGTCAAAATGTAAGTTTCTTTTATTAAATATTATGTAAAACTGTTTTAAAAAGTAACATTTTAATACCTTTAAATTTTGAAGTTAAAAAAGTATTTGGAAAGCCGAATATTCGGTATTCGGCCCAACAATTACTATTTGGCTAGCCGAATATTCGGCATTCGGTATTCGTGCATCCCTATTGAAAACAGTTGAAGTTTGAAGTGAAATAGTAGGCAGATTACCAAAATAATGAAAAGTGTATATATATATATACTTTTATAAATACAACCAAAGTAATTCAGACAATACCATTCAATAAACCAATGAAACCAGTATTTTTACAATCATATTATTGAAAACAGTTGAAGTTTAAAGTGAAATAGAAGGCAGATTACCAAAATAATAAAGGATAAATGGACATTAGAAGGCTTTTTCATTAAACTACTCTTCAGGGGTGCATAATTCAATGAAAAAGCAAAAACAACCAACCAGTTTCTGTTATGGGACGTGCTAAAAGCTAATTATTCGTCCCACAATGCACCCGACTGGTTGGAAGTTATTTACTATTACAAATTAGTAAAAAGATATTCATTGAAGAAAATAAAAACAATATGACAAAATAACAATAACCCAGGCAGCACATCCATATGGGCCCGTAAGGGCAAAAGTGGGTCAGGGATATAGATCTATAAGGGCTATCCATATGGGCCCGCATAGAATGTCCACTTTTTTTTTCTATATGGGCCCATACGGGCTATTTATATATATCTATATGGATGTCTATGTCGATATATAAAGATATCTATAATGATCTATGTGGATGCACATGTAGATCTATAATGATATCTATATGGGCCCGCATAGAATGTCCACTTTTTTTCCCATATGGGCCCATAAGGGTTATCTTTATATATCTATATGGATGTCTATGACTATCTATAAAGATATACCTATATAGATCTATGTGGATGCACATGTAGATCTATAATGACATCTATATGGGCCCGCATAGAATGTCCACTTTTTTTCCATATGGGTTATTTTTATGCATCTACATGGGTGCATATGTTGATCTATAAAGGTATCTATATGGGTCTATTTGGATGCACATGTAGATCTATAATGATATCTATATGGGCCCGCATAGAATGTCCACTTTTTTCCCCATATAGGCCCATTTAAGCTGTTTACATAGATCATTAAGGATTTATAATGTGATCTTTATAAATTTCTAGGTCTCTGATTTAAGAAGACACTTTACTTATTTGAAAACATCTGTTCCATAATATTAAACCTAAGTTTTTGAATTTCTCATTTAAATTTGAATATTTTTTACTTACCCATCATACGTAGTATAGGGTAAGTCTTGCAATCGTTTTGAAAATCGAAAAAAAATTTTTGACGGATTTACACGTTTTAGATAGTGGAGATTCCGAAAAACATATTTTTAGAAAAAAAATTTTGCCGTCCGTCTGTCTGTCTGTCTGTCTGTCTGTCTGTAAACGCTCTATCTCCCGAACAAATTGAGATAGAGACTTGAAATTTTGTATGTAGTTAGTATGTAAGAATGGGACGAACCCTATTTAATATCAGCAACCTCGATTATCCGGAACTATTTTTTTCGGACTCTCGAAAAATTCGTTCTGATGAAAAGTATATAAAAATTTTCGAATTTTTTTGTTCTAAGGAATGGACGTAAAAGGTAATAAAATAATACACATTTTGCATATAGAACGAAGTCGATCGAATTATTAGTTGCCGAGATATTTGTAATCCTGTTTTCCACATTCTTCGATTTTTCATGACCCTGTATTTTATTCAAATTTCAATTCAGAGGTATATTTTAATTGGAAATGAGACGCTTAATCCGACGCAGTAAATTGTTAGTTAGTAGAATTTTTATTTTTGGAGTTATAAGGATGTTTCTTTTACGCAGTTCGGTACTACTTGAGTAGTTTGGCGTTTTATATAATTTGTCGAAATTGGTACATCAGCAGTTCTTTAATGTAGCATTACTATGTATATTAACAATATATAAATTTTGCTTATGAATTGCAATGCATTGTATAAATAGTTTTCACATGTTTTATTTTCATATACCTATCCATGATGGGTAAGTATTACGGTGGCCCCCAACGACTAGTTAATGTTTTCTTTCTGCATTGTATAGCTGAACTCAATCTCTAAAGGGACCGTTTTGTATTCTTTCAATTTTGTTTGTAATTTTTTAAAGGTACTTTCATCTTCGAAACCGATTCCGAAAGTGTAAATACCTTTACTAAAAAAAATTTGGTACCAAAATCCAAGATTAAAACTAGTGATATGATATCGACGTCAGTTTCCTATGCAGAAAAAGTCATTTTGAAAATATTTAAATTTAAACGAGAAATTCAAAATTAACCTATCCATAACATTATAAAGCCCATGTTTTCAAGTAAATGAAGGGGATTCGTCACTCATTTGAAAACATCTGTTTCATAATGTTAAATTTATGGACAAGCTATTTTTGAATTTCACTTAAATTTAAATATTTTAGAGATTTTTTTTCTACATATAGGATAGATGAACTTGTTTTCTAATAGGACAATTTTGTAATTTTTCTTTTTAAATTTTGGTTACAGATCTTCAGGTATTTTCATTTTCAAAACTGTTTTTGAAAATGAAGGTATTATCAAAGTATTATGGAATAGCTGAAAAATATCAAATTTTCTTTATCTACTTTATGTAGCTCAATAAATTTAATAAATGCAAATCATGTATGCACTGTACAGCCTGAGAATTTTGTCTACTGGATCATACAGTGTACATGCCATATACACTTCAGACAAATTTAAAATGTTACTTTTTTACTAAAATAAATTAATAAATCAACCAAAGTAGGTCACCAATGACCCATTATCTTTATTTCTCTTACCTGTTTTGTGAAAACCAAAAAAGAGACATTCAACATCCTAGTGATCTTGAAAGCTTCACAAATACTGTAATGAAAGAGACTGACAACCAGGGATGTAGTGGAGAGTGTATGTCACATACCCTCTGGATTTTTTTTTAAGGAACACCGTATACCCTCTCTTTCTCAAGAAAGTCATAGTAAATACACTCTAGGGTATACCCTCTGCCTTGAGCATATACCATCTGCTTTAAATATATGCCCCCCTTTTTTTTTTTTTTTTTTTTTTTTTAAACGACTACACCACTGCTGACTACTTGGGGCAAGTGATCATGGCTATCAACCTTCATGCACAAAATTTCTCTTCTGGGGTTCAAAAGCATCCCCAGATCTTGTGATTTTATGGTTAATGTAAGTACATTGTTACATATGAAATGTCTCACAATTTTAAACAATATATGTTTGCAATAAATTCATTTATATTTTTTCACAAATATGATTGTTTCTAAACAGTACATAATTTTTCAATCATCAAATTAAAAATAAAAAAAATGCTATCAAATTTAATTTGTTTAAAACCCATATTCCAATTTACTTTTTATTTAAGTTAAAATAATTTAAACATAATGAAAAACAATGCATATAATTCAATTCCCAGAAGATTAATTTACATGTACTTACAACAATATAAACAATTCTGCACCTCTGACTGATATTCCATAAATAAGCACTTTATAAAATAAGAGCACAGTAATATCTTTCTTTGGCATGCAGCTAATATAAAAATATTGCTTTTCCATACTATACTTACTTTGCTAACCTTAATTTACCAATGACAGGATTCTCACTGATGATTTTTTATTATTATTATTCAATATTTCTAAATAATAATTTACTTTGAAGATTAATTTGTTGAAATAGTGTCAGAGAGAAAATAATTACCAATGGCAGTCATGTAAATTTGAAATGAAAATGAAACAGACTAAATAAAATAGCAACACAATTCACTTGGTTTATGGTATGTTACTCCATTTATTGAAAATACAATTTATATATTCATATATATGTATTTCTATAGACTATATCAGAATAGTTATCTTGTAACATAGTTCTATTTTTCATACAATTTTAGATGGGTGTTGCACCCTCTCTGTAGTTTCATTTAGAAAAATGCATGCTTCAAGCCTCTATAAAAGGAGAAAAATTCGTATAAGAATCTAAAATCCTATGAGCAAGCACTCTGCTCTTCTTTATTTCTAGGAGAAGGTCAATAGATATAGTTATTTGAATATTTAAAAACAACATGTATCATTGCAGAAGAAAGTTCATGAAGAATAAACAAACATTCTTTTCCCTCTTCAAATGCATAACTTTACATCCAGGATCATCAATGCAGGATTTTTCAGCTTTGTATAAATTTTAATTAAGATTCCATGTCAGGTACAATTGAATTGTTCCAAGCATCTGGTTAATGTCACCACCTATTTTTAAAATGTAAGGATTAAAATTTTAAGATATAAAATTGTTTGTGCATACATAATTTTATCTAAAAATGAAGAAATATAATTTTTTTTTTTAATTACATTTCACACAACAGAAACAGTTAATTATAACAGTAACACTACCCATTTAATTTGGTTTTGCAAGGAAAAAGCTTCATTTGAAAAACTGATAAATTAAAAACCAATAAATTCACCAGAAACAGAATCATCTTTCTTTTTTTTTTTTTTTTGTTATTCCAGCTTTTTTTTTCAAATGTGAAATTGTGTTGGAGCAAGTAACACAACCACACTCAAGCTAATGTTAAACCTATGGCAGCATTCTTTCCAAATTTCTCATTTACATTTCAATATTTGTACAAGGTTCTTCAATTTTTTTTTTTTTTTTTAATTAAGCTTTAATTTATATTTTTAAAGTGACTACCAAAAAAAAAGCTTTACAAAAAGTGCAGTCAAAATTAAAAAAATAAAAAGGTACCCCAGGAAAAAGATCTGATATCTATCAGCAAAGAAAAAAAATATATATAAATATATGAAAAAAAATGTCCCCAGATACATAATTTTAACTTGCGACTTAAGAGTGTTCTTATTTGACTACCATGGGATTTTATTACCGAAAAATATAATGTACCTAGATAGTTAAAAGTAATAGTTTTGAACTCGATTTAAATTTTTTTGTTTATTATTTTCACTTTAATTTCACAGTTTATTTTAAAAATTAATGAGACAATGAATGATTTTTTTTTTCATTTATAGATCAATTGTTATGAAGATTTGTATATTTAATGAGTTAAAAATGAACGAGCTGATTTGTTTGATATTGTCTGATGTCAGTTCCTTAAATAAAACTTAAAACTTCGTATGATTAAAAAAAAAAAAAAAAAAAAAATTAAACCTAGTTTTGGGGACCTTCTTCGGAGTCTAATGCATTCGCAATAAACCTTTTGTCTGAACTAACCTATGAGATGGATCCCTGTATCTAATGCAGCATATGTACCGAAAATGCTCTGTATTTACCAAAGATTATCACAAACAACATTGAGTGAACCAAACCTTGTAGTAGTCCATAGAATGCGAAAAACTAATGATAAACATTAAAGTTTAAAAAATGTTGGTTATTGAAGTCTAAGATAAACTTTTATAATACAGAAAGCAGCTGAATTGTAATCTAAGTTGAATGAACCAAATCTGTTAAAATTGGGTCCTTAGAAATGTGAGAAAGAATGTGTCCTCCAGTAATGGAAAGTGCACCCCCCCCCCCCACACACACACACACACACCGGTAAATTTAATGAATTACTATAAATATTAACATGATGTTTAATAAACGGATGAAATTCCTTATCTAAAGTTATGTAATTTTAAATTTACAGCTTCAGTGAGTAAATATAACTTTTCGAAAATGCTGGCAGTACTCAAAATGTATGCAAAAAAGGTGACAGCTGAAGTATAAAGAAGACCCAGGTATAGGGGACAAAGGCGTATTAACGGGAATGTAGCTGGGTATGAGAAAATTTCTTAGTAGTTTAAAAATAGTTGAAGGGTGCTAAAACTGTCAAAGAAAATTGTAAATACAATTAGAGCATTGTTTTAGAAATTGCAATAAAGGAATGAAGAAGGAAATTAAAATTCAAACTTAGCAGTAGCTGAAATCTGGAAAATATTTGTTGTTCATATAATACCTGGGGGACCTAAGAAATTATTTTAAAAAAGCTTGTGAATTGGATCATTTTTGAGAAAGTTATGGTAGGGGGTCTAAAAGAGGCTAACTAATAGCTGAACAATAGCATGAAAACATGCTAAAATGTTTTACTATTTATCAATTTAGATTTTCAAATTATCAAAATTAAGAATAGTGTACATAGTATAATATTAATCCTTAGAATAATATTATAAAGAAATGCACAAAAAAATTAGGTAAATGTTTTAAAAAGGATGCTATAGGTCATGGATAAAAATATGAGAGTGTTGATATGGAGAGAAGAATCTAATGCAATTTAACATATAAGTAGTACAGTAGACTCCCTCAAATATTGCACAGCTTGGAACCAGAGGTTGGGCAGATTTTAGAATTTTGCAGATTTATGGCCGTTGCTTTTTTTTACACTTTTTTAAACAGTAATTTCAGCATAATAAATAATGCAATCAAAACTATAATGAGTGCTTAAAATATAATAAAATATTAAAATAGGTAATAAACTAAAATAATAAAAATTTAGATGATTTTTAAGAATGATTAAAATATTAAAAGCAAACGTCAAGTTAATAATCAATAATACATGATCAAATATTCATTATAAAGGGAAATAAAGAGGACATCTATTGGATTAAAAACTTTTTGCAAATTAATTTAATGTTTAATAAAATTACGAGTTACATGATTCTGACATGGATGAAATGTGATTCATGGACGAAATTTGCATTTTTAAAGCGATTGGACAACGAAATTTGCTTTTTTTATGCAATTCATTGACGAAATTAACTTTTTTTACACAATTCATAGACGAAATTGAGTTTTTTGCACGACTCATGGACAAAATTCATGTTTTATGTGCAGTCTTTGGCCAATATTCCCATTTTTACATGATTCTTTGTTGAAAACCCCTTTTTCATACTTTATGCGATTTTTTTATACTTTATGTGATACTTAATTGAAATTCATGATTTTTTTCATAACTTTTTGACAAAATTAAAAATTTTTTTCTTGACCTTCGACAATATTTTTCGCTTTTTCTGCAGAACTTTGATTGACTATGTTTTTTCTGTGATAATTTGACAAAATTGGAGATTTTTTCTGCGAACAATTAACAAAATTGATTTTTTATGACAACTGTCTGTCAAGTCAATATTTGCAATTTTTAGTATCTGAAATTTCAGACTGATGAATTTTTAAAATTTTTGGCTGTCTTAAATTTTTGGAAAATTTGGAACAGATGTAGTATTTGCCCGGAGTCCCCCATTTTGTTTCTTTGTTGGTCACTTATGGCCACTTTATATTTAATTTTTGAACAATTAAGAAATTAAACTTATGCAACAACAAATTTTAAAGAAAATCAGCAATCCAAACATTATTTGTAAAAAAAAAAAAAAAAAATAGGGAAGGGAGAGGAGGAATTCTTAATCAGTAAATGGTAAATACATAAATTTTACAACAGCCAAATAAAGCAAATATCCATTTAAAAAATATATATATTCCTAAATTACAGTAAAAAATGTTTCAGAGATTAGACGCTTAAAACGACAACAACAACAATAAATAAATAAATACAAATACAAAAAATTTAAATTGGCAAAAAAATGGCCACCATCTCTGGGCGAGTACTACATACTACATGATAGCCAAAAATTTGAAAATTAGCTTTGCTTTTAATTGTATGCTAACAGTAAATAATTTGTACATAAAATTGAGAGAATATTTTTAATTTTCTGGTACTTAAAAAAATTACAAAAAAAAAAAATTGTTTCTGTCCTAAAATTTGTGCACGGCTTGCGTCTATATTATACAACTCTGGATCTAACTGTGATTTCAAAATGTAATTGAACTTTGATATAACAAATCTCAATTTATTTTTCAATTAGCGACTATTTCTTCAAATTTAACGAAGTTATAATTCCGATTTAATAAATAACATTCAATTAAAAAAATTAAATTTGAAATTTTTTAACATGTATAAAAAATTTTTAATGTTCCTGATTGCCAATTTTCTAAATGTAAAGCAAAATTATCTACATGTAAAAATACATGCTACAGAGAGATTTCATTTTAAATACATATAAAATAAAGTTTTTTGGGAGTGAGAGGAATTAGCCAGATTTTATGTTAATAACATTTAATTCATAAAATTTCAAATAAAATAAAATGTACTTACATTAATTAAATGTAGCTGAACATCCTTTTAAGAGTAAACTGAGACATTAAGATGGCTAAGAGGCTATAAGTGTCAAACTTGATAGTAAATCCTATGGAAATCAAAATGCATATATAAAATAATTATACTAAATTTGAATATTTAAATTTCATTTTAAATACATATTGTTCTGAATTTCTTTTGTGCAATAAACTAAAACTTTGAAGTATTTTAAAAACTAGTGAAACCCCAAATCTAACATTCCCGCATTTATTGTTTTATTGCTACGGTCGATGGCCGTGCAAGTTTGAAATTTTGCCAAGACTGAAAATATTTTGAATTCCCCCTTTAACTGAGTCTAAGTGAACACATACGCATACACGTAGCTTATATTTTTTCCATGACCCTATGACGGAATTCTTTTTTTCCCCAATCTTTAGCCAAAATTTGCCATTTTTGTGCAATATTTTGCCAAAATGTGAGACTTTTCGTCAAAAACCAAGTAATTAATACAGGGTTGGCAAATTTTTGACTTATGACGATTTTTAAAAGATTTTATCGTTATGTCAAAAACTGTCCAAAACCTACTTTTAGCAGTTTGTTTTTACATTTTAATTATTGGTTTTTCATTCTATCTTTAGCATTAAGTCATTTTACGTTAAATATTCACTATCAGAAAGACTCTAAAGTATATTTATTCAACCAAAAGAAAAAAAGGAAAATCTGCATTAAAAAATAAATAAAGCAATTTAAGAATCTCTGTAAATGGAAAAATAATTTAAGAATAATTTTAAAGGTAAAAGATTCTTACTCATACAGTCATAGGTATGTAATAAAATATGCAAAGTGTTATTTCTTTCAATTCACTTTAAATAATACCTAAATAATTTTAAATAAAATGTAAACAGGACATAAATAATCTGCTTTTATGGCAGTTGTAATAAATTTCAATTTAAAAAATATTTCATGACTATTCAGGTAAAAAATTATATCTAAAAATATAAGTACTGGAATGGTCTATAATATCCATACATATCTGCACTAAAGTTAACAAATAAAAACCATGGTATATGAATATATAAATCATTATTATATTCTGAATTTTCTTAAACATTGTTTTCTATTCGTTAAATTTTAAGTGTTAAGAACTTTCAGATGGAAAGGGATCTTAGAGATTTGCATCAAAATTTTATTATCACATAAATTTTAAGATTCTGCTTATTGAACTGAAAATAAAAGTCACCATTTAATTACATTTATAAAATGCATAAGATAAGCATTTTGAAATATTATATTGAATAATATTCAAATTTATTCAATGACCAGCCCTTGACATCTATTGTCATACCATATAACAGAATTTTTGCATTTCTATAATGATTTTAATGTAATTTTTTTTAATTAAAAATCTATATTGAATGTTATTTAATAATTAAAATAACCTTTTATTATCATTTAATATTAAGAGCAAGAATCTGAGAAAGTGTTTTATGGGGCCTAGCATTATGGGGTGATTCATGACATCTCAGATTTTCTCCAAAAAATTACCAGTTGTTACTTATCTTGTTAAAAGACTGAATCCAGAATTTTTTGCTCCAAAGTTGAGTTGTTCATTTTTTATGGCCCCCTAAAGGTCATCATGTCGTGAAAAAAAATAAGTGTTTTTTTAAGACATGGATATTACCATGACTCATAGCTCTTTGCGCATACAACTTGCCACCAAATTCTTTTTATATCTGGAATGTAAGAGGGTTGAACTTTATATAATAGATGAAAAACCTGTGGCAAGTTTTTGCCGCAAGGGCACAGAAGGTCACAAAAAGATTCATTTTTGCTGTTTTTTTTCCATTTTTAAGACCCTATAACAGCTTGCGCGTTCCACTTGCCATGAAAAAAGAGGTGGCATTTGAAAGCTATGTATTAGCACTTTTAAATATTGTATATATAGTTGAGGCAAGTTGGATGCGCTTTTAGTTACAGAGTGCCAAAGTCTGAAAAATATCATTTTTGACCAATATTCAAACTGTCATAATTTCTTGCGGCAACAGCATTTTGAAATAATTCTTTCACCATTGTTTTATTCTATTATTGTCCTTTTCAAAAAAGTAAACTCCATTCAGGCAAGTTGCTTTAAAAAAATTAAATGATTTTTTAAAATATGGCCTTCTTTCAATAGTCACAGCTATTTTATTATTAGAAACAACTTGACTGGATAGCAATATTTTATACATTTGTTTGTCTATATAAATTGATGTTCTAATATATTGTGAGATATATATGATGATGGTGGCATTTATTTAATTTTAACCCTTTCGAGTCCAATTTTTTTCAATTTTAGAAAAAATTACTTTTACTTTAATAATATTGACACTAGCTATCCTAATAGATTAGAGTTTAACGAATATTTCATTGTCTGAAACATAACGAATGTTGTTGTTTTCTGCACTATTAAATTCATATTCGTGCAACAATAGGCTAAGGAAGAGTTTTCAGAAAGGGTTTAAAAACATTATATTGCAACAAGTTAGTGACATTACAATTTTCTAATACTTTTAGCGCTTTATTACAAATAATTCTTTCAGGAAAGTAACTTTTATTTTAAATTAAGAGGCAAATACATTTAAAATAAAATAACCGTAAACAATACAAAGAAAATTAAGCAAATATTTATTATTATTACTAAATGCCTTAACATTAATGAAGTCATATAATAAATGCAGACACATACTAACATTGTTACATGTAATTAATAACAAAAGTATTTCTTAAAAATAATAATACTCAAAAGACATGTATTATTAAAAGTACACCAGCTCCGAAAGGGTTAAAACGAAAACATTTGACATTTACAAATTACAACTTGTAATTAAAATGCAAATATAAATACAATCAGCCAACACTGTTAATATTTTTACATTGATTTATCAGTACGAGAAAAGAAAATCAAAAATATAACCATTTTTTTTTTTAAAGATATCTCAAGACGTCTTTTAACCCTTATGGGATTTTTTTTTTTTCACTTACGCAAAAAATAAATTTTCTTTTACATTAATAGCTATCCAAATATATTAACTGAAATACATGAATAGATTACTAATGAATATGTCCTCCTCTGAAATCCATTAAAAGTAGTTATTTTTCATTATATTACTATTCATATTCACATGAAAATATATACTTAAAATTTTTTTAAAATTATTATTACATATTACTAAATTCCAAAACAAATTCATTATAAAAAATACATAGAAATTTACTACTTTTACTGCATGCAGATAATAAGAAAAGTAATAGTTAAGATAAAATAATACTCAGTAAAAACCACATATTATTCATAGTACAGCAGCTACGAATACGTTAAGCATCTAACAGTAAAATAATTGGCACCAGACAATTGTATAAAGTTCAAAAAAGAATCCTATAACTGTTAAAAGGCATCTTCATATATGTTACAAGATACAGTTATGTTTTTGATTTTCTTTTCTCTGATAAATCAATGTAAATACATTAACAGTGTTGGCTGATTGTATTTATATTTGTATTTTAATTACTTGTAATTTGTAAATGTCAAATATTTTTGTTTTAACCCTTTTGAAGCTGGTGTACTATTAATAATACATGTCTTTCTGAGTGTTATTATTTTTAAGAAATATTTTTGTTATTAATTACTTGTAACAAGGTTACTATGTGTCTGTGCATTTATTATATGATTTCATTAATGTTAAGGCATTTAGTAATATAAAAAATATTTGCTTAATTTTCTTTGCATTGTTTGCGATTATTTTATTTTAAATGTATTTCCCTCTTAATTTAAAATAAAAGTTACTTCCTTGAAAGAATTATCTGTAATAAAGCGCTAAAAGTATTAGAAAATTGTAACGTCACTAACTTGTTGCAATATAATATTTTTAAACCCTCTCCGAAAACTCTTCCTTAGCCTATTGTTGCATGAATATGAATTTAATAGTGCAGAAAACAACAACATTTGTTATGTTTCAGACAATGAAATATTCGTTAAACTCTAATTAATCTATTAGGATAGCTAGTGTCAATATTATTAAAGTAAAAGTAATTTTTTCTAAAATTGAAAAAAAAAATTGGACTTGAAAGGGTTAAAATTAAATAAATGCCATCAACATCATATATATCTCACAATACATTAGAACATCAATTTATATAGACAAATAAATGTATAAAATATTGTTATCCAGTCAAGTTGTTTCAAATAATAAAATAGCCATGACTATTGAAAAAAGGCTATATTTTAAAAAATCATTTAATTTTTTTAAAGCAACTTGCCTCAATGGAATTTACTTTTTTGAAAAGGACAATAATAGAATAAAACAATGGCAAAAGAATTTTTTCAAAATGTTGTTGCCGCAAGTAATTATGACAGTTTGAATATTGGTCAAAAATGACATTTTTCAGACTTTGGCACTCTGTAACTAAAAGCGCATCCAACTTGCCTCAATTGTATATAAAATTTTTAAAAGTGCTAATACATGGCTTTCAAATGCCACCTCATTTTTCATGGCAAGTGGAACGCGCAAGCTGTTATGGGGTCTTAAATATGAAAAAAAAACAGCAAAAATGAATCTTTTTGTGACCTTCTGTGACCTTGCGGCAAAAACTTGCCACGGGTTTTTCATCTATTATATAAAGTTCAACCCTCTTACATTCCAGATATAAAAAGAATTTGGTGGCAAGTTGTATGCACAAAGAGCTATGAGTCATGGTAATATCCATGTCTTAAAAAAACGCTTATTTTTTTTTTCATGACATGATGACCTTTAGGGGGTCATAAAAAATGAACAACTTAACTTTGGAGCAAAAAATTCTAGATTTAGTCTTTTAACAAGATAAGTAACAACTGGTAATTTTTTGGAGAAAATCTGAGACGGCATGAATCACGGGTGTGACACTCTCTCAGATTCTTGCTCTTAATGTTCATTGCAAAATCATATTAATGAAGATTATGATAAATATTGTTCTTTCCTTTCACTCTTGTACTTTTAAATTTTTCCCATTTAGGAAATCTTTCTTTTAAATAAATTTAACAAATGTAATTAAAAATAATATTAATAACAAGAATAACAAGGAAAAATCAATTTAGAAATAAATTATATGCTGCACTTACATTATAAATCAGAGAAAAATAAAAAGTGGTATGTTTTTGGCAGAATAAAATGGTAAAATCATGGTTTTTACCACTGTCCAGGGTTGCACGGTTTAAACCCCCTTTTTTTTTTTTTTTTTTTTTTTTTTTTTCCTCAAAAAAAAAAAACCAATTGGTTTTTTTGAAAAAATCTGATGATATTTCTCATTTTTCTTTATAATTTAAGACTTACAAATTATTGTATATAAATATTTTCTACTTCTAACACTTTTTTTCAGCAATAAGTATTAGATATAGTGGGCCTAGGTTATTTTTTTATGTATAGGATGAAAATCAGTATGCATTGGTGAACATATTCCATTGCTGTAAAGAAAAATCTTAGAACATGGAAATTGATCAAAGATAAAATAGAATAAAAATATTCAATACTTAGTATAAAATATTTTCATTAAAAAATGCAGATTATTTAAAGTAGGGGTGCACAATCTTTTCAAAGGAAGGGCCACTTACAAATATGTCTGGGTGGTCGAGGGCCACATCAATAACAAGGAGAGAATTAGATTTCAAAGGTGATCTATGGCCTATATTTAGATACAAAATATGTTTTCAGAAAGAAGTGCGGGATACCCCTTTAGGTTCGCTTAACCAGTCAAAATATCTAATTTAGTTGCTAAGGATATATCAGCAGTTTTTACGTTTGTATATATAGCAGATATAACAAGGATTATTCTCCAGATGTAATAATATTCCTTGACTTTATTCAAGAAAGTAAATTTTGTTTTATTAAAAGTGCTAAAAAACAAGGATAAGTGGCTGGAGTCGAAAAAAAATGTGAACTTTATGAGCGAAGGAGAGGAAAGGAGTCGATCAACAAGATTTTTCCGTGCCTCATCACTGAAATTCCCGATTTTTCAACATCCCGATCAACAAAATTTGCAGCTTTCCATGCCTGATCGAACAAATTTGGGCTTTTTACGAAAATGATCGACAAAATTCGCAATTTTTATGGATCTGGGTGAGAAAATTCGATCTTTCTGTGCCTGATCAATAAAAGTTGCGATTCTTACGAAACTGATCAGGAAAATTCACAATTTTTACGATAACGATTGACAAAAGTAACAAATTTTACAAAGCCGATAGACAAAATTCGCGATATTTACGAAGCCAATCGATTAAGTTTGAGATTTTTACAAAGCTGATCGGTGAAATTCGCGATTTTTCTTCGCATGATCGATAAAACTCGTGATTTTTACGAAGCCAATGGACGAAATTCAGGATTTTTCTTCGCATGATCGATAAAACTCGTGATTTTTACGAAGCCAATGGACGAAATTCAGGATTTTTGCGAAGCCGATCGGCGAAATTCGTGATTTTTATGAAGCCGATCGAGAAAGTTCAAATTTTTTTGCACCTGATCAACAAAATTCACAATTTTTCCACGCTTCAGCATCAAAATTAGCGTTTTTTACGAAGCCGGGCGTCGAACTCGCGATTTTTCCGCATATTTTTCTGCACCTGATCGATGAAATTATCGATTTTTAGGAAGTCAATCAAGGAAATTTGCTATTTTTATGAAGCTGATGGATAAAATTCGTGATTTTTACGAAGCCGATGGATAAAATTCGCAAATTTTTTAAAGCTGATCGGCGAAATTTGCGATTTTTACAAAGCTGGTCGGCAAAATTCGCGATTTTTCTTGGCACGATCGTCGAAATTTGTGATTTTTACCAAGCCGATCGAGAAAATTCGCAAATTTTCCACGCTTGATCAACAAAATTAGCAAATTTGACGAAGCCAAATCAGCAATTTCACGATTTTTCAAAACCGATTTTTTCAAAGCTGATTGACGAAATTCATGATATTTTCGAGCCTGATCGACAAAATTCACAATTTTTTCGAAGCCGATCGAGAAAATTCATAATCTTTCAGAGCCTAATCAGCAAAATTCGAGAATTTTACCAAATGATTGAAGAAACTTGTAATTTCGCATGATTGATAAAATTTGCGATTCTGCCATACCATATCGACAAATTTCGCTATTTTTACAAACCTTATCGGCATAATTTGAGATTTTTATAAAGCCCATTGACGGAATTTGCAATTTTAAGGAACATGATCAACGAAATTTGTGATTTTTGCAGAGCTGATCAACGAAATTCACGATTTTTTTCGTCTAACCGGCAAAATTCGTGACTTTACCACACGGGATAGACAAAATTATTTATTTGAGGCTGATCGACGAAATCTAGAATTTTTCCGCATGAAATCGACAAAATTCGCCATACTCCCGTATCTGACCAACGAAATGTGGGATTTTTTGGAACCTGATTTATATAACTTACAAATTTTCTGCATCCGATCGACGAAATTTGCGCTTTTTGCTTGTTTAACTGGCGAAATCTGCATTTTTACGCACCCAAACACGAAATTTGTGATTTTTTGCTAAGCTGATCGACAAAATTCTGATTTTTCTTTGCCTGATCGGCATAAATCCTGATTTTTCCGCACTGGATAGACGAAATTTGCTATTTTATTTGAGCCTGATCGATGAAATCTGCAATTTTTCCACATGAAATTGACAAAAAATTCGTGATATTCCCGTGTCCGGCCAACGAAATTTGTGACTTTTCGGCACCCAATCAATAAAGTTTGCGAATTCTCCGTGTCCAAACGACGAAATTTGCGCTTTTTCCGCCTTTAACTGGCGAAATCTGCATTTTTTTCCACACCCAATCACTAAATTCGCGATTTTTCACTAATTATGAAAAAAAATTGGATTTTTTTTTACGCGGCAAGATGAAATTCAAAATTTTTTTTCTTTTGCTAAATTTTCAAAACTCACGATTGTTTCGCAGCCGATCAACGAAGCTTTAATTTTTTTCGCACATCATTGCATAATTTGCAATTTTTCTGTACCTTATCATTGAACTTTGCAGTTTGTTCTTCCCTGATTGACAAAATTCGCTATTTTTTCCTGCCTGATCAACGAAATTCTTGATTTTTTCATGCCCGATCAACCGAGAAAACAAGCAATTTTTCCCCCCAGCCGATGAGTTTAATTTGCATTTTTTTCGTGCATCATCAAAAAATCTGACTATTTTTTTTTGCCTGATCAACAAAATGTGGTATTTTATGTGTCCAACCGACAAAATTAGCGATTTTTCTGTGTCCGGTCAACTAAATTTGCTATTTTTTCTGTGCGCCATGGGCAAAACTCGCGATTTTTTCATACCTGATGAACGAAATATGTGATTATTCCGCACTTGATCAATGAAATTCGCGATTTTTCCGTTCCCGATCTACGAAATTTGTGATTCTTAAGGGACTGATGATATTTTATATTTTCCTGCAGAAAATTGACGAAATTTACGATATTTTTCTGCAACTTTAGCACAAAAAATTTAAAAAATTTCTAGTTGTAAATTGACGAAGTCTGCGGGCCGCTTTTGGCCCACGTGCCACAGGTTGTGCATCCCTAATTTAAAGCAATCTATCATAACATGCACAAGTTTTTGAATATGGAGCTACATATTTTGATGATCTTTAAGATTTTGGTAAAACTATAAAAGAAATTTTTTTTGGTTGGGGAGATAATCTTTAAAAATTAAAATCAAAATATGAAGTTGTATATGAGAGTATTCAAAAATTGGGTGCTAGTTATAGTATTTTAACAATAACAAGATAATCCCCCCCCCCCTTTGTTATCAGCTAAATCTAATGACCATAAATGTTGATTTCAAATTGTCTCTCAAAAAACAAAACCCTCAAGAAGTAGTATCTCAAATTAATTTTTTTAAATTGTGGAAAAATATATTTACATTCATCAAACTACATCAGATGTTTATTATAAGTAATCAAAAGATTGTTTATAAAGATTTTTAAAGCATCAATGTTTCACTGTGTAGAGTAGTTTATTGTTTGGACATAAGATTGTTTACTAATAACTGTTTAAATAAAATAATGATTTTTTTTTTTCAATTTTTCACATAATTCACTATAATTATTTAATTTAAATTATTTTTAAATGAATTTATACTACTTATAATCCAACAATGTCTATTTTTATTAATAAATATGCATGTATATGTACTAAAAAAGGATGTTTTTAAAAAACCCGGTTTAAACAAAAAAAAACCTGGTTTAAACCAAAAAAAAAGTTTTTTTGGATTTAAAAAAAAAAAAAAACCTGGTTTTTTTCCAACCCTGCCACTGCCATGTCGAAAATCAGTTTTTAAGGTCAAAAACCCAACCCTGACTTTATATGATCTTATAATGAAATCTGTGCCTTTTTTCTGTGACCCTTTTGCAATCGTTTGGATAGAAATTGTGTCTGTTTTGCAATCCTTTAACAGAAATCGCGTCTGTTTCACAATCCTTTGAAAGAAATTTGTGATTTTTCGACTAAATCCAAATATTTTATATGATATCTTAACGAAATTTGCTCCTTTAACAGATATTGCACCTTTTCCGTGATCTTTGACAGAAATCGTGGCTTCTCTTCAATCATTAGATAAAAATCGTGTTTTTTGGAGATCATTTGCGGGAAATCATGCCTTTTTCACTAAGCTTTGGCAAAAGTTGTATCTTTTCCATGATCCTTTGACAAAATTTGAATCTGTTTCTAACTTTTTTTTGATAGAAATTGAGTCTGTTTTGCAATTATTTGACAAATATAATGTTTTTTCTATGATCTGTTGACAAAATTCATGTCTTTTCTACGAACCTTTGACAAAATTTGCATTTTTATTCCCAATCGTTTAATAAAAATTGTGTTTCTCTACAATCATTTGATGAAAATTGTCTTTTTTCGATCATTAGACTGAAATCGCATCTTTTTTGTAATCCTTTGGCAATATTCACGTCTTTTTTGTGAGCCTTTGACAAAAATTACACTTCCTCTGCAATCATTTGATAAAAATCGTAGGTTTCATTGCAATTATTTGACATAATCACAATTTTTTTTTGATCCTTTGACAGATACCGCATCTATAGCCAGAGTTGTATAATATAGACACACACGCACAGAAAATTTTATGAACTTTGCAGAAAGTTTTAGGAAAGAAAAAAAAATATTTTTGTAAATTTTTTTAGTACCAAAAAATAAAAATATTCCCCCAATTTTATGTACGAATTATTTACAGTCAAAGCGAATTTCATCAACAGACCTTGAAAAAAAATCACGAATTTTAACAAAGAATCGCTTAAAAAAGTGCACTTTGACAAAGAATCGGGTAAAAAAGGAACATTTTGACAAAAGACTGCATAAAAGACATAAATTCTATTCATGAATCGCGTAAAAAATGCGAATTTCGTTCATGGTTTGCGTAAAAAATACGAATTTTGTGTAGAATCTCACAAAAAAGCGAATTTCGTTCACGAATAGCGTAAGAAACACAAAACTCATCTATGATTTGCTCAAAAAATATGAATTACATCCATGAATCGCTAAAAAACACAAATTGCAGCCATGAATCGCTTTTTTATGCATATGTAATAAAAAGTGTATATGTAATTAAAAAAGGGGGGGGGGGAGTTTAAAAACAAAACAAAATTGGTAAATAAAAAAACCAGATTTTCAACATGCGCAAACAACAGAAAATAAGTTAAGAAAGTAACAAAAATTTCATTAATAATAATAATTTTTAAAAAATCAAAATTTCATTGCTATTAAATACATTTTATATTACTTTTAAGTAATAACAATTATTTCAAACAAATTTTTCTATCAAATATTTTTTCTTTCTGAAAATTTGCAATTCAATTTAGTGTTCAAACACCATAAAATTGACTGGTTCTCATACATAAAAACCAAGCAAAAACGTTTTATAGTTTTCAGTAAAAGCAAAAAATTTTATACGGAATGCTGTCAAAGTTTGCATTTTGTATGCAATAGCATGTTAGAAGAAAAAGAAAAATGATGACTAAACAATCAACATTGAATTCAGGTGGTCTGGTAGGGAGGGGTATTCCCCTCCCCCCCCCCTCAAAAATGCGAGATTTTGTGTTTTCAATGACCAAAAAGTGCAATCCCCCACTGGAGATACAGAAATAAGAGCTCTAACAATTTTAGGCTTACGGCTAACTTATGCACCTGATTAGACAGTGGCGCAGCGAGGGGGGGGTTTTGGGGGTTAAACCCCCCCCCCCCCCCAGAGCCATGACAAAAATACGAAAATTTCCACTTTTATGAACCGAATCATAAAAACAAAACTAAAGTTCGAAGTTTATTTGTTTTGTTTTCGAAATCTGCCACTTTATTGAATCAAATTTTATTTTAAAATTTGACTCGTTTAAGCAGCAGTAATGTATTTTCTTTTAAAAATAGGGAAAGCACATAGTAACAGTATCAGTACCGGAAACTGGTCACTCAAAAATTTCGGAAAAGACCGGCATTCATTTGTACTATTGGAAATCAGCTGAAGGCTAAAAGGAATGGTCATTTCCTGTCGCTGCCAATGCCATCTCGGATTTTTCAATACTGCACCACTGGGGGGGGGGGGGGGGGATGTCTTAATTAGTTGCATCTGTTTCTTGCTCTTTTTTCGGAAACGGGACTGCACTCTTGAATTCCAGGAAAAAAACAAAAACACATGCTCGCCTGCTTTGAAGGACAGACTTAATTCCACAAACATTCTGTTGTTAGTTGCTGTAGTGCTAAGGTTTCCTTTGTTGTGCGTTTCGCTATGGAGGATATTAAATCCTCTTCAGAGAAGAAAATTATGAAAAAGATCGATATAAGAGATCATTTTTTTTAATCTTTCGAATTCCTTCAAGCATTCTTGAAATCCAGGTATGTTTGGAAAGTATATGATTCGTTTATATTTATGTTTCTGGAAAGATATTAACAGCGCCATGCGAAAGGGATAGGGGAGGGCGGTCGCCCCGGGCGCAGAGATTTAGGGGGCGCCAAATTTCTAACTACTTTCTACTTACTACTACTTTAAAGGGACTACTTTCAGACAATTTTTTACATTAATATATATTCTTATTTAAAAAACACCCGAAATAGGCAAGTGGGTAAACGGAAAAAAGTTACCTGAAAAACAGTTATCGGGAAAAAGTGACATGACTACAAAAGCGAAAAAATTTACCGGAAAAAAAGAGACATAGAATTGATTTTGGGAAATTATTATTGATTTTGGGAATTCATTATTGATTTTGGGGATTCATAGGGTAAGTATTTAGGGGGGAGGATTAGGGAAAGGCTCTTAATTTAGGTAAATGGGTTTTTCGTGCTGAATTAACTGTTTTGGTTCAGTTTTTGCACATATGATACCCCCCCATCCGTAACCTCCCAAATTAAATCAATAGTTTTTTACGCAGATTTATCCGATTCGCTTGCAATTTCGGACATAGGTTCATTATGATAAGACGTATCTATGATTAGTTATAGGGTTCTTTTGCTTATTATAAAGGGAGGATGGTCAATTAACCCCCTCCCCCCACAAATTAGATAGATCGGTTTTTATGCAAAATTATCCGATGTATTTCAAATTTTAGATAGAGATTCTTTCTGATAAGGTGAATCCCTGAATAGTTTTTAGAGTTTAATGAGTAAGTATAAAGGGGAGAGTGGAGGATAATCCCTCTTAAATTAAATAAATGGCTTTTCACGCAGAATTATCCGGTTTGCTTCGAATTTTGGACATAGGTTCATTATGACAAAACGTATCTCTGATTAGTTACCGGGTTCTTTTCCTTATTATAAAGGGGGTGGGCAAGCAATTATTTCTCCCTCAAATTCGATAAATCGGTTTTATGCAAATCGTTTTTTTATCCGATGTATTTCAAATTTTAAATATAGGTTCTTTCTGATAAGGTAAATCCCTGAATAGTTTTAAGGGTTTAATGGCTAAGTATAAAGGCAAAAACAGAGGATAACTTCCCTTAAATTAAATAAATAGCTTTTATGCAGAATTATCCGATTTGCTTCAAATTTTGGATGTAGCTTCTTTATGATAAAGCGTATTCCGGATTAGCTATGAGGTTGTTTTGCTTATTATAAATAAGGATACGGACGATTATCCCCCCCCCCCTTAAATTAGATAAATTGTTTTTATGCATAATTATCCGATGTATTTCAATTTTTTGATATAGGTTTTTTCTCATAAAGTGGATCCCTAAATAGTTTTAAGGGCTTAATGGCTAAATATAGAGGGGGAACTGAGGATAATCCCACTTAAATTACATAAATGACTTTTTACGCAGAATTATCCCATTTGCTTCAAATTTTTGATGTAGTTTCATTATGGTAAGACGTATAAGCTAATGAATGTAGTTAAAATAGGGAGGGAAGCAGCAGTCCCTTTAGGATACTCTTTCGAGGAAAGAAGTTTGCTTTCCCCATTCGACAGAGGGGGATGTCCGGTAGATATCGCGGGTGGCTAGACTCTAAGAAAATTTGTCGATCAGGGGATTTCCCTGTAAAGGTTTGCCACAAAAATATTCAAGTAACATAAAAAAGCGAGTTGGATGCAATAGAACGCAAATAACAAATAAAAACAATTTTTCTTTATTTTTTAATTTAATGATTGACAACTATTATGTCAGAAAACATTATAACACATTTTACCTTTTTTCTTATAATGATTAATTTCCATTCATTTTGCATTTAAAATTGGTTTATTTATTTATTTTTTTTATTTGTGAAAAAAGTACTATACTAAATCATTAGTTGTAATTGTTATTTTAATTTACGCCAAATATTTATCATTTAAAACTGGATTTTTACTAATTAATGTCCCATATTACGCATCACAAAATATAATATAAAACATTAAAAAAATGTATGGTAGAAAACTTTTATGTACAAACTATATTGTATGTCACGAACGAATGAACTAGTGAATTCATTAATTTGTAGTAATAAAAAGTTTTTTTATTACTCTCTTATGTTAGTAATTAGAAAGTTAATTGTTTAAAAACCTGTAGTTCTTGATAGGTCTTCAGGTTTGAACGCTTAAAAAATAAAAACAGATTTAAATTTAAAAAAAAAACGATTTTAAGACAAACAGGATATTTTTTTCTTTGTTATGATATTTATAGAATACTGAAAAATGCTATGCAGCAACATAAATCACAATTTTAAATGCAAACAGCTATTGAGGAAATATAAACAAACACTTAAAACTGTTCAGGGATTCACTTTATAAGAAAGAACCTATAGCCAAAATTTGAAATACATCGGATAATTGTGCATAAATATAATTTATCTAATTTAAGGGGGGGGGGATAATCGCGGCCCCCCTTTTTAATTAGCAAAAGAACCAACCCCATAACTAATCAGGGATACCCTTTATCTTAATGAACCAACATTCAAAATTTGAAGCAAATCGGATAATTCTGCGTAAAAAGTTATTTATTTAATTTAAGAGAGGTTATCCCACATGCACCCTCTATACTTAACCATTAAACTCCCAAAATTCTTCAGGCATTATAGACTGTGACGACGTACTGACAACTTTAATCGTGGGAGAAGATAGATAGCGAAGTGTTATTCTGAAAAGGTATGCATAGTTGAAAGTATCTTCATTCAAAAGCTGTTAAGAACAGGTGCTATTGACCTCAGGGGATATGCCTAGAAAATAATTCCACTGGTCTAGCGTCTATGAGCTGAGGTGGACACTGGGATTATTGTGCATCGAGAGGGAAGGAAAGTAGTTGGAAGAGAGACATGTGCTGGTAATGTACAAGAAAGTACATTGATGTAAGATGGCTTAGATGTGCTAAGCGAAATGTAATATTGGAGTGAGGCTCCTATGTAGTTGTAATGTCGTTTTATTTATTTTTTTAATAATTGGTCTATGGTTCTAATAAAGAACTTGAGGAATTAAAAATGTGTTATTGATGAACTTAACAAATAAACCAACTTAGTAAAGAGAAACTCACGGCGCAACACCACAATACTATATATAAGCCTCGTCAGAAAGAACCTATATCCAAAATTGTTTGAAATAACACGTTGGATAATTTTGCTTAAAAACCATTTATCTTATTTAGGGCGGAGGTGAGGGGGTAATCTTCCATTCCCAAAACTAATCAGGTCAGCATCTTTTCAGTATGAACGTATATCCAAAAATTGAATCAAAGCAGTTAATTCAGCATGAAAAAAACATTCACTTAAATTAAAAGCCGACCCCCGGCCTCCCCCCCCCCTTTCATACTTAGCCAATAAATCCCCAAAATCAAAAATAAATCCCCAAAATCAATTCCTTGTCACTTTTTTCCGGTAACTTTTTTTCGTGTCATTTTTTTCCACTTTTGTAGTTTGTCACTTTTTTACGATAACTCTTTTTCCTAGATTCAGGCAAGTAGGTATCATGATTAAAAAGCTATGTAACTGAGAAATGTTCTTCATTCTTCGATAAGATCTTTCTGAAGACGATTCTCACAGTTGCCAACTCCTACGGTTTTGCGCGCAGATAAAACAATCGCGGAAAAATGCAAATTTCATGAAAGGATCGCCGAAAAAGCACACATTTCGTTAATATTTCGTGAAAAAACGACAATTTCGACAATGTTTTTGTCAACGAACTTTATCAAAAGATCGCCGAAAAACGCGAATTTCCTGTGCGGATCGCGGAGAAAACGGCAATTTCACCAAATATCGCAGATAAAACGCTGATTTCGTCTGAAGACCGCGGGGAAAATGTCGATTTCATCTAATGACATTTTCGTTAAAAAATCGGGGGGAAAAACACCGTTTTCGATAAAAGATTGCTTAAAAATATTTTGTCAAAAGATCATTGAAAAAAAAGGCCGCTTTCATCAAAAGATCAAGGAAAAATGCCGATTTCGTCGAAAGACCGCGGGGATAAAACGACGTTTTCAAGAAAAGATCGCGTAAAATTGCAAATTTTGTCTAAAGATCGTCGAAAAAAACACCGATTTCATAAAAAAAACACAGTGAAAAACACCGATTTCGTCAAAAAACCGCCGATTTCGACAAAAGATTGCAATAAATCGCCAATTTTGCTAAATTATCGCAGATAAATCGCTGATTTCGTCTAGAGGTCGCGGAAAAATGCCGATTTCGTCAAAAAATTGCAGAAAACCGCCGATTTTGCTAAAATTCTGAAATTCCAATTTCCGAAAAAAATTTCTACCAGAATCATCCCTGAAGTAACTCTATCCCCCCCCCAGAGCCGAATTCTGGCTGCGCCACTGGATTAGATACAGTTAAAAATAAAAAATTTCTACATACAAATCTGATATAGAACGTGAAAAAACAATACAGTATAAGCAAAAAAAACCATGCATATATTATACAGCTTACCTTGCTTTTCGGAAATGTTGCTTTGAAGAACAAATGACGATCGCCGATACATGCTCGTTCAACCAAAACAACAAACCGGACGCCGCGTTCTGTAAGTTGGTTGATTGGTGGTCTTTGCAGATCGGCGCAGAATCTTCGGCGGAAAATCTCAAGTGTTTGTATCTGTCATGGCTTCCTGCATCTGTCTCGATAGAGATCGCAAGAAGCCATTAATCTGCTTAGGGGCGTTCGCCCGTTTCTCCCATAAGTTCGGTAGATAAACCAGCAGTGCGCAAGATTTTGTAAGGTTTGTACTGCTATTGTTTTATGTGTTGTAAAAGGTTTTTTTTTCATTGAATTAGTTAATAAAGAATTTTTATAAACATATAAAGATCAGTTGCTTTGTATTTTTTTTATTCTCAATTACATAATTAAATTAAATTTTACTTAAAAGTAAGGACACAAAATTAAATTCAAATTAGTTTAAATAAAATTTAATTTTTTTTACATATTTTTTAATAAATTTCAATAATTAAAATATTTTTTTAATTCATATACACTATTTTTTAATAATTAAATAATACGAATTTAATTCATATGCACTATTTTTAATGATTAAATAATTTTAATTATTAAAAAATTATAAATAATTATTAAATTTTTTAATAATTAAATTATAATTTTAAAAAAAATTTTTTAATTAAATAATAATATTAAAATTAAATAAATTTATTAAAATGCAAAATTTCCTACACTTATATTCAAAATATTTAAATAAATATTATTTAAGTTAACTTAAAAAAAGCAATGTTAACATTAAAAAATCATCCCCAGATTCTGCTAGATTTTCTCTCAAGATCTATATAGATAACCCTTATCGATCTACACAAATCTACACAGATTTTCTGAATGCTGTACAGATATTACATTTCACTATTTCAGAATTTATTTAATAGATTAATATAGTAATCTGCATGTGTTATTAAAATAAACACATAATAAATATGCTGCGAAATTCATACTACAAAGTTGATTTATATAGATATTTTATTATCATCATATAATAATAATAATAATAAAATAATAATTAATTATAGTAAAAATAATTACGTGTTGTTTATATTATGATGAAATCTTCTTTAAATTAACTTAAAAAATGCTATGGTATCACTAAAAAGTTGTCTCCAGATTCTGATTGATTTTCTATCAAGATCTATATAGATAACCCACATCGATCTACACAAATCCACGCAGATTTTCTAATTGCTGCACACATATATAAATTTCTACATTTTGTTACTTTTTATAGTTAATTTAATCAAACAGTAAGCTGATATACTTCTAATATTAATATAAATACATAATAAATGCACTTCGAGCTATATGCTACAAAATCAATTTATATGGATGTACCTGGGTTTCTCATGGGCAAATGGGCCCAGCTAAAACCCATCTGCCCATATGGGACCCATGTGGAGCCCACATGGGCCCATAGTTCTGTGCTGCCTGGGAATATAATATTTCTTAAAGTATATATGTACTAAAATATTTACCATATCTATATCCTAGCATGATGTGTAGTTCAAGTGAATCTGAATTAGATATAAATTACATGTGACTTTGTAACAGTTAAGGTCATAGTCAAGTATAAGTCATATAGATAATAAAATTAAAATTGTAAAAATAATTATAAAAATTAGTAGAACATATATTATACTATAAAATTCATAATACATTTAGAAAAAAATAATTGCTGCTGTTAGAAGTATTATATATTCCCTAGATTTCTACTCTGCTGTATTATTTTCTTACATTTGAAATCTATATTATAAAACATACTTGTGTCTTAGCTCGAAAGTACATTAAATTTTGCAACATGCATTTTTGTTTTTGTTTTGATAACATGTACCTTTGTTTCACTTTTTCCCCCGCCCCTTGCAGTGTTTATTTTTGGTTCCATATTCTATCCTAAATAAGTATAATAAGTTTTTTTAAATCACAAGATTTAAAGAACTGTACCTTTTCATAAACATTTTAATAAACAATTTCTATTACTTAAGAAAGGTGTTATAAAGTATATTTTAAAAAAATAATTTTTGACATGTTTTGGTTCCAATCTAGATCATAATCATAATATAAAATAAAATTACAAAATGTCTTGCAGTCAATAGAAACAACACAGGCCAATGAGATGTTCACAAAAATATGTGCTCAGCTGTAAACATAAAATTAAAAATAGACAATGATCTAAAATTATTTTCCAGTGTAGGTCCTCCTATTCAATCTTTCCATGAAGAATTTATTCTTTATCTCTAATCAAGACCTAGGAATGATAAACAAAACAGTATTATTGCAAACAAACCCTTTATGTATTGAAATTTTGATAGACTCTCTTATAATAGACTTACGATAAAAATTTGACACAAAACATGATTTGCTTTCATTAAACAGAATTTTTATTCCCCCCCCCATCCAAATGTAATCTAGATAAAGCAATTTTTTGTATGACCAAATTTAATATCCGATACATGTTCACCTTTTCTAACTCCAAACTTTCTCCCAGTCATCTTTTATGGTTTTTATCTGGATTAGAACCAAAAAAAATGTCAAAAATGATTTATTTTTAATTTATTTTGTAACACCTTTCTTAAGCTATAGAAATTGGTTATTAAACTGTTTATGAAAACAGTTCCAATCTTTTAAATCTTGTAATTTAAATATTTATATTATAGAAATGACTGTTTATCCTGTATATGTTTAAAATATATATTAGCTATTCTTTATTATACATTTCAGAGACACAGATTAACAAATCTGAATCAGCAGCTACATATAGATCTCCATCCAATTTTGAAAAATCAGAGTCAAAGGCTGAATATAGATCTCTGTCTAATTATGCAAAGTCTGAATCAAAAACAAAATACAAATCTGCTAGTTATGACTTCTATGATGATGTGAGTATTAAAAATTCTTATGATGTTTTTTACTGTAACTTACATATATTAAAGCTTTTCTGCACAATTTTTTATTAGCATTTATTGCTTACTGTTTTTTTTTAGTTAAATTAATGTTAATGAAAATGGAACATAATCCAGTTTTATTATCATACAGCACGATAGTGCTGTATAGTAGAGCTCAAATGAATCTCTAATGTTCAAGTCCAAAATTTGCCAAAGTCATCGGATCGCAACAAAATATAAAAGGGAAAATGTCCTACTGTAGATCTTTAAGTTTACAAAAATTCATCCAGATCCACCGATTACTTTCGGAGATCCAGAATCCCTGTTTTGGCACTTTTTGCCCGTAAAACAAGAAAAAAAGACAAACAACTCATTTATAACCTGAGCCAGGAAACATTCAGTGAGGTATAATAGCTTGTTCGAAAGCTTTTAATTTATGGATATACCATTCAAAGGTTTGGTAAAAAAATATCAAAAATTAAGGAAATGGCACCCATTTAAAATTTACATAACGGTATACCTTCCATAATTTAACATTATAGAAATCTCTCCTTTTTAATTGCTAATTCAATAATTTTTTTCGAGTTGCCACCAACTAAAAAAACAATTCAATAATTTAAAAAAGAAATGATAACACATGTTCTTTTTTTTTATAGATCAATAAAAAATTCTGATTTTCCTGATAGATTTTTGAATTTTTTTAATTGACGTCATTCGAAACAGAAAATACTTATTTTTCATAAACATATATTTATACTGTAACTAAATATATGTTAAAACAACATCGCAGCTTTATTTGAGTGTTTTTGCAGTCAAAACAGTTACCACGATACAGATATTTCAGATTAAAAGGGATAATTTAGAAAAAAAAATTCTATTTTTATAAAAATAACGATTTGAGAATGAATTTATAAAAATCTGTGTAGATACCTATGGTCATAAGAAAATCTGCGTAGATACCAAGAAACTGCAGTGGGACTACCATCTGGAAGAGGGCAGTTTTGTCGCCAAGTTTTTTGCCAACTTAGCGATATATCGTCAAATCTGGCGCATAAAATTATTCACCAAAATTAAAGCAATCTTCCGATATTTCACCAAACTAATATGTCTAAAAATAACTTTAAACTAATACTAATAATAGTTTAGATTTGTTAGTTGAAGGTGATTGATAAAGTTCCTAAAAGGATCTGAAAAAGCTATGAAATCATATAAAAAACTGGCAGAACCAGAGAGAAAAGTAGAGCTTGATCTAAAAATATGTTACAGTAAAAATTGGAAATATTTTCAAGCTAAAAATATGCATAGAAAAGAAATAGAATCAGATGATCTATAAAGCTCATGAAATAACCCAAATTTTTGTTAGCTGAAAATGTGGACTGAGCTTTACTAGTGCCTTATATTCAGAATTATACTATTGTCGACTCAAAATGTTTACTGAGGAAAGTAGTCAATATAATATATTGTTATGTTGTCTCAAATCAGTTAAGCTCCACAACACTAAACGAATATAAAACATGAAGTAATGATTAAAGTATAACATTAATATAATCAGATTGTTGAGGAATTGATGAAGATAAATATGTCTGAACACAAATATTTAGTAAATGGTTGAATTGTATCGGTTCAAGGTTTTGAGTTTACTTGGAGTTTTGATCTTCCACTTATCAAAACCGCTAAAATGGAACTGTGTCCACACTTTGTACCGAACGAACCGTTCTCATACTTCATTACATCAGCCTGTTACATATAGTTATAAACCCAAATATTTAAACTGGTTATGGATGATTGAAATACGGAGTGAGTTAAAAATGCCTTTTTTTCCCTGATTGATTTTAAGGCACCAGTAAAGCTCAGTCCACATTTTCAACAAAAATTTGGGTTATTTCATGAGCTTTACAGATCATCTGATTCCATTTCTTTTCTATGCATATTTTTAGCTTGAAAATATTTCCCAATTTTTACTGTAACATTTTTTTTAGATCGAGCTCTTTTTTTCTCTCTGGTTCTGCCAGTTTTTTATATGATTGTATAAGCGTTTTTATAGATTATTTAAAATTTTATAGTTGTGGATTTATTTAAAAGCTGCAATATCCTGAATCTGTTCTTTTTGATCAAATAGAAAAATTACATATGAAGTTTAAATTCCTACCAATTTTAGAATGAAATTAAGTGTAAAAAAAAATAACATCCATTAAAAAAAAAAAAAAAAAAAAAAAAAAACTTTATTCAATTAAATGAATAATTGTAAAATTTCCTTTTGGCCATAAGAAATTTAAAATTTATTAAAATAATCTCGTATGTTTATTTATGATGCTTTTGCATGCAGTCATTGGGATCAAGTTTTATTAACAGAAATATCTCCAACTAACCATTTTACTTTAATAAATAATGATACCAACTCAATTGCCTCTGATCAGTGCACTCAGAAATAAAATTTGATTTAAAAAATAATTAAAAACTTTCTTTTTCCAAAACAAAAGAAGGTAAACTTTATATGTCGCAATATTTACACAGAAAATATCGTTTGTTGAAAACAGTTTGGTAACAGATGCTTAATTTACTAAGATACTATATGTGCTCAACAAAGACCTGAGAAATATCTTCACATTATTTACGAGAGATGTTATGAGTTTTACCAGTTACTGTTGTCAGTTCCATAGGGATGATCTTTCTCAAAATTTTATTTGAAGCCATCTAAGTCTTGTCATCTCTTGATGACTTGAATGAAGTTCTTGACCTGCTGCCCCATAGAAATGTATTTTGAAATCACTATATTCAAGGCTCACTTCATTAATGATTCTAAGATACCACTTCTTATCATATACACATGCAATAATGTTATTTTTCTGCTGCATAAACTTTCAAAGGTCTTTGGATATCTTTATTTCCTGAAAATTGCCTGAGGTGGATGTATGGTAACATCATATAAATGTTTCATTCACAGGAATATACTCATGCAAGGAGAGAGTTTCAGGGACTGGAAAGCCACATTAAAATTTATTATGTAATTCATTTGCATGGTTTTGGTCACTTCTACACTTAAAACATACATGAACATAATGCGGGGAAGATTTTGTCTCAGAAATTAAATGTTTCGTCTGGAGATAGGATGTGATTTTTAGCTGTCCTCTTAGTTACTTCTTTCTTTGTAGTTCCTCCTATCCCATCAAAAGCATTTTCCTCATGACTAGTTGCAAAAAAGTACCAATCTTCTTGAAGGCCAAAGTCATTCTCATGATAACAAAAATTTACAAAACTCTTTTTTTTTTTTACAAGCTTGGAAATTTGTCACTAAAATACAAAATATTTGATACTGATGGGACAATAGTTTTTATAACATTAATCACATATTTTTGAAATGTATGGACTGATGGGATCATGTGTAAGATGATTACTGATAACACAAAAACTTCTACTCTTGCATTTATCAAAAGACTATGGGTGAATTTCACATGAACTGCCAGTTTGATGTCCTGGTGTTTAAATTTCATATTAATAAATTTATTTTTTGATATTCTAAAATCAGGTAGTAGCACATCTTTTTATGCTTAATTCAATGCATTCATTAGATTTTTTCAGAGTTGTGAAATAGTGATCTTTTTTTTGTGCTTTAGTTAGCAAGTAATGGGAATTTACTTGTCCTGAATAAAAAACTCGCAAAATTTCAATCAATTTTTATGCTTCCAAACATTTAAAAATTTTAATATATGAATTAAAAGTAAAATATCCTGTGTTAATTAAACAAATAGATAGTTTATATATTTAAAATTAATATCTAAGAGTTAAAAATTTAAATGTATTTTGTGTCCGCATATGCAGAACATGAGTGTTACTTTAGGGAAGTTAATATTATTTGTTTTCAAAATATTTGTATATTGCAGTTGGCAACGGTAGTGAGAAGACGATGTTGTTTCTTCTTTACAGTGCGCTTATTTAGAACGCGGTAATTTTGTTCTATAATTGCTATTAATCAGAATGTTCATTTCAACGTGGTGAGTATTTTTATTTTCTTACAGGAGTGTTACCCATTTATTTATTATTTCTTTTTAACGTATAAAAATGTTAAGTTAGGGAATGCTGTATTTTTTCTTCAGGAATCAATAGGCCCAACTAAAATTTCAATAAAACAGTTAGAATTTATTTTAGTGAAGAATTCCTTAATAAATGTCATGAGTGTTACCGTACATGAGTGTTACCTTACATGAGTGTTACTAGGAAAAAGTAAGAACTCATGAGAAAAGAAGTTAAGTAATTCTAAAACTATAAATCATGTGTAAGATTTAATTTATGATTATAATAGATTCATGATTCAGGGATATATTTTGTCATATTACATATATTTATAAATATTTAAAAATTGTAACAGGATTTTCATGTCTGCACACGTGCTTTGTAAGTGCTATTTAAGATTCAAATTTTAATTCTTAATAAATAATTTTCAAAGGACTATCTATTTTACACAAATAATAGTTTAAATTTTTTTAAAATCTTTTTTTATATATATTGTTACAAAAAAGCTGTTTGTTGCAAGATGAGTCTTATCGCTTGTCATGAGTGTTACCACTTTTTATGAACGTTACTGTAACTAAGAATCAGAATTTTATTAATGCATTTGTTACTTCACTTAAATTAATTGTTTTGTCTATTAGAACTTTCTAATTCTTTATTACAACTGCAAAAAAATTAATTTTTAATTAAATTTGTTTTTAATCAGAAGTTATACCCTTTTTTTAAGAAGCAAAGTAACACTCAGGGCATAAACAACTATTAAAATGCTTTAAATTTATGAAATAAATAAATACTAATACATTTTTTATTTATTAATACGTATGTAAGAACCTTAAGCAATTTTTTAATTAATTATTGATACAAAAAAATCAGAATGTTTTATAGAGGTCACACTTATGAAAAAAATAGTGACTGGGCAAGACATTTCTTGAAATTTCTGAAATATAAATAAAAAAACTCGCAAATAATCTACTGCTTAGAATGTTGTAAACTATAAGCAACTCATACCCGAGTAAATTTTTATATTTAAACCGAATTATTTTTTCAAATTTTGTTTCACCTAATATGGCAATACATTTGAAAACCATCCCTATAATAATATACAAAGGGATGAACAGTAACTGCTTCATTACCCAGTGAAAAAGGCTGTGTTTCTTCATGAATGACAAATGTAAGATTTTCAAAAAAATCATTTACTACAGTGCATTCTGCTACAATGAATTGAGGAAATTTTCTTTTTTGTGCTTAAAAAATATTGATTGCATTTTACATACATAATGATGCTTCTTCAAAACACATAGTTTTTCCACTAAAATTTCACAAAATTCTTCTCTAGGTTTAATAATTGAAACCATGTTGACATGATCAGTTGTATCCCATTGTCTGTAATTTACATTTTCTGAAATTTCTTCAGAGTCAAATTGTTATAATAGCATTTCTAGTAGCTTTTGTTCATCTGGACAAATTGTCCATTAGCTTAGCATACATTCTGAGTTGTTTAAATCACACACAAGCATTTGAAAAAGATCTTTGTAATTAACATTTAACTTTACACCATCAATCATAAATTTTAACATTTTGGAGGTATAAACAAACACATAGTAGGTTACAATTGTCTGATAGTATTCTTTTCACATATTGTCCATGTCATATCTCTGCTTGGAGTCAAATCTCTTTGAAATTTTCAAATTTTTCTCTTTGAAATTCAAATGCGAAGAGCGTATAACCAGATTGTTAAAGGGAGGGATAAGGACAAAAAAAAAAAAAGAGAAAATTATAAAACTTTCCAATGGTATGTTACACGAGATGGATTGGAAGAAACAAAAAATGTAAAGCTCTAAAGCGGAAAGCTGTAATTTGGCTAAAATTTGACATAAAAATGGTGAAATCATAAAAGGTGAAAAGTTACTAGTAAAGATCTATAGAATGATATAAAACAGAAAGGAAAAAAAAGCTTTAAAAACACCCTCTATTTACAGGATAGGTAAAAAAAAACAGAAGATGAGAATATATTTCAGGTCTACAAGTGAAGACCTTTAAAATGATATACTACAAAGGAAAGTAAAGGGCAAAAACTGAACAATGCTTAAAAATGCCCTCTGGAGTCTAGAAATTGAACTATATTATGAAGAGATATACAGATATGGATAGCCCAGGCCAAGACCTTTGCAATGATATGTCACATGGCCCACCCATACTTGTATTGAATATTGCCCCCCTGCCCCCCACGCCCTATATGCTGCTAGGGTATAAGGTCATCACTATTCAATTGATCATACCTTAGAATATCTTGGCATCTGTCAGTCTTACTCCTCTAAAATCAATGGTTCACCTAATATTTGTGTTTGAAATTTTTACTTCTACCATTAAAACAGTAGAAACGGAAAAATCGATTCAACCTGAAATGTAGATCGACCGCGACTCGATTTCAAGCATATCAAAAAAGTAACAATACTACTTGTATATAAAAATTGACTTCAAAATGTGATTTCAATTTTAGTAAATCAAAATCAAAATAAAATAAATTCTGACATCGATCTACTACTTGCTTTCAAGATATTCGTGCGATTTTTCATCCAGGTTTTACCACCTTGTAATGTGATTGGTCAGTGATTTTGCATCTGTTTTTGACTCAAAGAACTGGCAAGATTTTTGGCGGGGAAACTGTGAAAATAGAAGATTCAGATAGGACAGACAAGAAAAGGTTTGGTTTATTTTATGACGGCAACCCGAGGGATATAGGCACAAAGGGCAGAGGATGCCCTCTGTGTGTGGGGAGGGGGGGGGAGGGGAGGAAAGGAGATAATCTTCTGTATTTTGATAGACTTCCGTATTTTTTTAATTATCCCCCAAATAATATATATATATGTTATTATTATTATTATTATTTAAAACTATAAAAAAGAAGATAATTACAGAAAAAAGACAATTCCCATTAACTTATGTCAAAACAGGGCGGGGGGGGGGGGGGTATGTAGATTATTAAATATGTTTACACACACATATACAATTCTAGACATTATATGTTGCTTCCTTTCTTTAAAAAAATAGTTTGCATTTTTTTTCTTTGTTTGTTTGATGTTATTTAAAAAATAATAACCTAATGCTTACAAAATTTGAATATGTTGTTAAATATAACACATTTTACTGTTTTTATAAATCGTTTGTTCATCTCTTACAAAATTTTGTCGGCGCTCTATCTCAACAACTAATGCGTGGAACCTCTTGAAATTTTAGATTCAGCTAGACTTTCTTATAAATTGGTGCTGATTTCATATGGTGAAAATCGCTCAATAGGTGGCGCTGTTATGTGGTATTTTTCATGATTACTGCAAGATCAATACCTCAAAAATAATGCACGTATTTTTGCCAAATTTCAGATTCGGTTTGATATTAACATACATTGTTGATGATTAATCTAACAGCAGGTGACACTGCATTTTTTCTGATTTTTGCAATAATTGCATCTCAGAAACTAATTCAGAAAATTTCATCAAGCTTCACATTCATAAGTTTGGTGCTTACTAAGTTTCAGTGTAAATAACTCTGCAGGAGAATGTTGCTATGCTGCTTTTATCAGGAATGTTGAATTCAGACATTTTTCACCAGGAGGGATTTTTATGTCTCCTTGGAGGAGCATTCTATACTTCAGAGAAGGGGGGGGACTCTTGTACATGAAGCTTCAATATTTTCGTGAGACATTTCAAAGTTCCTGGATGGAGATGATCCTCTTCGGGCTAACCCCTGAATTCAACCGTTTTTCAGGATCTACAAGATTTTATTGATCATATCTCAAGAGCTAATGAAAGGAATTTCATCAAACTTAATATTCTATTGAACATTGTCATAAGTTGTTCCTAATTAGGTTTTTGTGAAAATCGTAAGACAGGTTACGTTGGTGTTCTGCTGTTTTTTTCAGAAGTGTTGAATACAGACATTTTTCTCCGGGAGGAATTTCTGCTGTTCCGGAGTTAGACAGTCCAGATTTCTGCGTATGTAGTGTGGGGAGGGGTGAACCTTTATTAATTAAGCATAAAATCCGAAATCTTCCTAAGGTACAATTCAATGTTCAAGGTGGGGGATGTCCTCCGGTACTACTTCCTGAATTAAATACATTTTTCAAGATTTACACAATGGTATCTAGAATATCACAAGAACTAATGAACAGAATTTCATCAAACCTAATGTTCTCTTAGATATTGTCATACATTGTTCCTGATTAGGTTTTCGTGTAAGTTATATAACACTGCTCTGCTATACTGCATTTTTCACGATATTGGGGATAGCTATATCTCAGAAATTATGATTGGAATTCAATCAGACTTCATATTCGGTTAAACTTTTACAAAAATAGATTCTTATTAGGCTTGAGTGTATACTGTACAACAGGTGTTGCTGTGATGCTCTTTGAATTGCATATTTCGGTTACAGACATCTAAGAGGGGGGTGGACTGAAATTCAGCGATTTGTTTGGGAAACGCAATGCGTTTATTTTCTTTTAAAATGCTCATACTTCAACCTATACTTTTTAAATCTTCATGATGGGTACAAATAATTTAAATTTGACATTGACACCGTGTTAGTGCATTTAGAAGTTTTATCATGTATGAGGTAGAAGACTTTTTGAGATTGGCACATCCGACTGCTTTATCTTCAACTTTTGAAGCAAAATAAAAATAATATCTTCTGAAAAATCAATTAAAAATTTTATGGTATTTCAGCTATAAGTGTGACATATCGATGAATTTATCACACTAAGCTGATCCATAAATAATGCTCATAAAGCTGCTTGCTCTGGAGCCAGAAGAACTATTACAATTATATACCTTATTACATTTAATAAAACAAAAATTAATTTACATATTGAAATTGATTACAGGGAAATAATGAGCAGTTAGCGTGCGTCAAACAAGCACGAGTTTGTGAAGCGAAGTAAATATGAATGAGTTCAGTTCAGTTCAGGCAATGCCGTGGCGGTTGCCGTTAAGAGTTAAAATAGCAGTTCACAAGTGTTTGTTCCTGCACCATGGAGTTAGCAGTGTTGGTGCGTTCAGTCGTTCAGTAGAGGACACTGCAGTACCCCCTTCCTAGTGAAACGTTACCTGAAGCGTGCTGGAAAATGGACTTGCCGTCCAGAGCGAGTGCACTTAACCTTTGGAGGTTCTGGTACTTCCTGGACTTCCGGCTGTTGCACTTCTGGAGTGGGCTCTAGAGTTCTGGTGGGAGGTACCGATGTTGAGTCTGGGCAGTTGAGGATGAATGCAGGCTTAAGACGGTCAATGGACACAAACTTGGCTTTATCACCAATCTGCAGCTTGTAAACTTTATCAGAACGCTGGAGAACAACAAAAGGTCCATCGTATGGTGGTTTCAGAGGTGGCTGAACTGCATCATGTCTCACGAAAACTTGGCTGCAGCTCCTGAGATCTTTCGATACAAAGGAGCGGTTCTTGGTGTCATGGTTGTTAGTGGGAGCTGGGGACACCTGCTGCATGACCTCTTTTAGGCGTGTGACGAATCTGGCTGCGTTGACGTCTGCAGGAGTTGGTGCAAAAAATTCCCCAGGCAATCTCAAGGCTGTTCCATACACCAGTTCGGCTGTGGTCGCTTTAATGGTTTCTCTGAATGCGGAACGCATTCCAAGCAATACTGCGGGTAAGACCTCTGTCTAACGATCGGTTAAATGAGCTTTTAAAGCGGCTTTCATTGTGCGATGCCAATTCTGTATTAAGCCATTAGACATTGGGTGATATGCTGTTGTGTGTATGTGTTTAATCCCTAATAATTTCATTAATGTTGTAAGTAAAAGAGACTCAAATTGTCTGCCCTGGTCTGATGTGACCAGCCTAGGAACACCAAAGCGAACTATCAAATTTTCATAAAACGCTCTAGCTACAGTTTCAGCGGATATATCTGAAATTGGACAAGCTTCAACCCAACGTGTGAAACGGTCAATCATAGTTAAGCAATACGCATATCCCTGCGAAAGGGGGAGGGGCCCTACGATATCGATATGAATATGTTCAAATCTCTTATCTGGAATTTTAATGTTTTGTACCGGGCTGTTTGTATGGCGATATATTTTGGATCTTTGACATGGAATACATGTCCGTGTCCAGTTAGTAATATCTTTTTTTATTCCTGGCCAAACAAAACGAGACGTTAGAAGTTTTACCGTAGCTTTGACACCTGGATGAGCTAAATCGTGAAGAATTTTGAATGCGGTTTTTCGAAATTCATGAGGAAGATACGGGCGAACGTTTTGTGTAGAGGTATCACACAAAAGTTTAATTTCAGTTCCCGGTAAAATCATATGTTGAAATTTTAAAGATGTGTCAGACTAAATAAGATTTTGCAACTCAGTATCAGCATTTTGAGCTTGAGCTACTGCGGTATAGTCCAAGACATTTGGGAGTTCTAAAGCCTCAATTCTCGATAGCATATCAGCTGGTATATTATCAGAACCTTTTACAAATTGGATATCAGTACTAAATTGACCAATAAAATCCAAATGACGTAGTCGTCTGGGAGAACATTTATCAGCCTTTTGTAAGAATGCATATGTGAGTGTTTGATGATCAGTGAAAATTGTAAATTGACGGCCTTCAAGCATGTGTTTAAAGTGTTTAATGGCGGCATAAATTGCATACAATTCGCGATCATATGTGTCCCATTTCTGCTGTGCAGGAGATAATTTGGCTGAGAAAAATGCCAAAGGTTCGAAACTTGTCTCATTGTCAGCTTTTTTAAATTGATTTAGTGAAGCTCCTACCGCTGAATCACTAGCATCTGTGAAAAGAGTTAAGTGTGCTTCTGGATCTGGATGAGCCAAGATTGCAGCATCGACAAGCTGTTTTTTGCAAGCTTCGAATGCTGCTTTTTGAGCTTCAGTCCAGTCAATAGTAATATTTGGTTTCCCTTTTTTGGTGCCTTTTAGCATGTCATTAAGTGGGGCCTGAATATGTGCAGCATGGGGTACATTTCTTCGATAATAATTTAGTAAACCAAGGAAACGTTGGAGTTCTTTTACAGTTTTTGGTAACTCATACTTTAAAATTGGCTCAACGCGTTCAGGCTGAGGCTTAATACCATTTTTGTTAACCAAATAACCTAAAAAGGATAATTCGGGAACACCAAACACGCATTTCTTTAAATTAATTCTAATACCATAAGCAGAAAGTCTTTTAAAAACACATTCGAGGTGTGCTTGGTGTTCTTCCTCAGAACTGCTTGCAATTAAAATATCGTCAAGATAATCAAAAACAAAATCAAAACCGTACAACACTTCATTTATAAATCTTTGAAAAGTTTGGGCTGCGTTGGACAACCCGAAAGGCATATATAAAAACTCAAATAACCCGAATGGTGTAGTAATTGCAGTTTTTGGAATATCATCTGGGTGAACTGGGATTTGGTGATATGCCCTAACTAAGTCCACTTTAGAAAAAATAACTTTCCCATGTAATTGGCTTGAAAAATCCTGTAAGTGTGGAATAGGGTAGCGGTCTGGTATTGTTATTCTATTTAGAGCTCTGTAGTCACCAGTAGGGCGAAAATCTTTACCAGAGTCTTTCGGGACTAGGTGCAATGGGCTCGACCAGTTAGATGTGCTTGGTCTGCATATCCCTTGCTCTAACATATATTCAAATTCGCGCTTAGCTGCAGCTAATTTTGCTGGGTGAAGTCTACGCGGGCGTGCAAAGACAGGTTGCCCTTTGGTTATAATTCTGTGCACCGTATTATGTTTTATCTCTTTCAATTTTGGGTATGGGCGTACAACATCACTGTATTTTTCTAAGATATCTTTATATGCCAAATTGTTTGCGATTAATGTAACTTGTGGAATATTGTCTGTTGATTTTGTCCCGCTGCTTTTCAATTTAGTGATTGGATCTCTGAGACATCCCTGTTTAAGATCAATTAACAGGCCATAGTGGCGTAAAAAATCGGCGCCTATTATAGGCTTGCTAATGTCTGCTAGGACAAACGGCCACTGAAATTTACGGCGTAAATTTAAACTTAAATTTATTACTTTAATGCCATATGTTTTGATGGTAGATCCATTTGCTGAGTATAAAATTGATGACATTGTCTGATTTGGGAATTGGTTTGTGGTATGGTAACACACAAACATCGCTACCACTATCAACTAGATATGAAAGTTTTGATAATGGGTCATAAACAAAAGGGCGACTTTTGTTATTCGGCTGGAAATCGCATTGCGCCACATGCGATTTCTCCTCTAGTTTTTTTTCCTCACGTTTAAATTTGCATGGGGATTTGCAACGCCTGGCAGATTCCCCGAATTTAAAATGATACCAGCACTGGTCATGCGGGCCTCTGTTTTTTGGTGTTTTTGAGCATGATCGCCTGGATGCAGATCTATTCGAAAATTATCTTGCCGCTCACGGCTTCGTGAAAGATGCTCAACCTGTTTAGTGAGTTCTGCAATTTGAGCACGTAACTCACTGTAATCCGAAAGTGGAGTTTTTGAGCAATGCACCTCATCGATACTTGCACCAGCAGTATCGTGAATTTTATCGGCCATCAAGGCTAATTTATCGAGGCTATCTTCCGATACGGAAAGGATAGCTTGCGCCTGAGTGGGTAGACGCTGTAGCCAGAGCGTTTTTAAAAAATCTTCACCCAAAGTTTTTCTTGCAAGTTGTCTCATTTTGCGCAACAAATGTGAAGGCTTGTCATCACCTAAAACTAATTCAGAAAAGACTGCTTTAATTTGTCGCTGTTGAGAATCAGAAAAATCAGCAATAAGCCGTTTTTTTAGGGATTCATATTTATCATTCTGGGGAGGTGCTAACACTATATCACTAACATAATTTAAAATGTTGGAAGTTAGAGCGGAAATTACACAGTAATACTTAGTTGCATCTTGAGTGATGCCTGAAACAAAAAATTGTGCTTCTATATTAGCGAACCACAATATGGGGTGTTTATCCCAAAAAGGTGGCAGCTTTAGGCCTACTTTATGAACCTGAAGTTCGGGCTGAACCGCGTCGTCTGGCATGGCAAAATGATAAAAAATATAAATCAAATTTTTAAGAAAAGCTCAAATAGCCGATCTAAACAGAAATAATTTGAGGTCTTACCTTGAAAACTTCAGGATCGCCGGTTACCGCATCCTCTCAGCAGCACATTTCGTAGACAGGCTTAACATGGGAAAACAGTCCGCGACGATCGCGAATATCACCATGAACAAAAAATAAGATGCTGCGTGTCCTTGCATCATAGATTTCCACAGTCTACGATATTTTGCTGATCGTCACTTCAAAATGTCGGAAGGATTGCACTAGATTGCATCGCTGCAGGCGAAAATTCTCATGAGGGTCACCACTTCAGCTGTAATTGAGACATATCGATGAATTTATCACACTAAGCTGATCCATGAATAATGCAGCATAAAGCTGCTTGCTCTGGAGCCAGAAGAACTACTACGATTATATACCTTATTACATTTAATAAAACAAAAATTAATTTACATATTGAAATTGATTACAGGGAAATAATGAGCAGTTAGCGTGCGTCAAACAAGCACGAGTTTGTGAAGCGAAGTAAATATGAATGAGTTCAGTTCAGTTCAGGCAATGCCGTGGCGGTTGCCGTTAAGAGTTAAAATAGCAGTTCACAAGTGTTTGTTCCTGCACCATGGAGTTAGCAGTGTTGTTGCGTTCAGTCATTCAGTAGAGGACACTGCAGTATCGATTAAATAGAGGTGACCATAATATCTATTAAATCGATTTAAAAAAACGAAATCGCCCATCACTAGGTGGGAGTGCTGGATTGCAGTTTTTATGATACCTGTGAAAACCAGATCTGAACATTTTAGAATGAAATTCACTAGATTTGATATGTAAGATGTTTATGAATAGCTGATGGTTTAATTTTGCTTTTGATTGCATCCCACACAGAGCTTTGCCATACTGTGTTTCATATTTATATAAACACTAGACGGTTGCCCGCCCTCAGTAGCCCGAAGACTATCTGAATGCCAGTTCTACAACCCCACACATTCACGTTTCTGTGCCATGTCTCGTCAGTTTCCGGCAGATATGTTTGATCGGTGTTCTGGGGTTTCGTTTGCATATCTTTTTTTATTGTTAATGAAGAGGTCTTCCATTTGTTCTTCCATCTGTTCTTCTTTCTGTTCTTCCATCTGTTCTTCCATTTGTTCTTCCATTTCTTCTTCCATTTGTTCTTCCATTTGTTCTTCAATTATATTCGACGATTCACTGTTTGAGAGCCTATCTGTCCTTTTATTTATAGAAGTTCAAAATGAAAAAAGATTTTCTTAGCAGACGATTTTTTGTGATAAATACATTATCTGTTTTATATTTCTTCTGCTTTATTCCTTTTATTTATAGAGTTCAAAATGAAAAAAGATTTTCTTAGCAGACGATTTTTTGTGATAAATACATTATCTGTTTTATATTTCTTCTGCGTTTACCTAAGCTGTGTAAAATCTCTATAAATAAAAGGTATAGAGGATGAGAGCCTATCTGTGCCTCAAATAATTATTCAATTATTCAATTAATTATCCTCAGAATTCCTTTTATTTATAGAGATTATAGCATATCCTAGCGTCTATTTTGTTGAAAGAACTAAACTTGATATTTGGGATATTAACTATATATATAATAGTTTAATAATAATAAAAAAAAGCCTTCTACTGTCTTATTTATCCATTTGCCTTTCATACTTTTGGTAATCTTCTTTCAATATGGCTTCAAACTTCAAATGATTTTAATAGGATGGCAGTATAAATACTGGTTTCTTTGGCTTATTGTTATGGTAATATCTGAGTTACTTTGGTTTCATTTGTAAAAGTATTTATATAGATATATACGATTAATCTAATTTTAAATTTTGATATTCAACAGGAGTTGTTTTTATGCTGCGCTTTTTTTATTCATTGACCATTGTTATTCTTTACTTTTAAGGAGAATTATCAAATTGAATGCCAAAATATTGAATACTTTCTATACTCTTGCAATAGGATATTTTAATATGTTTAAATAAAATGGTGTACATTCTTTAATAATATCTTATAAAGATAACCCTCTAACATATTTTCTGGAATAATTAAAAAAAAAATACTTGCATATTTAGGAAAATTGGTACAATGTTTTTACTCATGATCTTTTTTTAATCCTCTTTTTTTTTTTTTTTTTTTTTTTTTTTTTTTTTTTTTTTAATAAAATGGTCCTTCAAAGTTCCTTTTTTAAATAAAAATGGTCCCTTTTTCCTTCTTTATGTGGACTAAAATGTGTTGGAAGCATTGCTTAGGGTATACATAATCAAAAACTAGTATTTTTAGGTAGATTTTGTATGAAATACTACCTATTGCGGTTGCTCCTATGTTGGAATTTCTGAAATTTTTTTACAGATCTATGCCGATAATGACCTCTAGACCCCAAAACATCCATCAGTAAAAAAGTTTATATAATCACATTTTCTTATGGACACGATAACTTTTATAGTTCTGCTCCAATCTTTTCGAAACTGATACATAAAATCAAGGATTATAAAATCTCAGGTAAGTTCTTTAATGGGCAAAATCGGTCCAAGTGGGCGGAAATAGAGAGGGTTTTTGTGAAAACAGAAAAAACGCCATAAGTTCTTAAATAAAATAGATATCTAATTGGTTTAAAGTTTATATTACTTCTTAAAAATGGGCCAAAAGTTTATGCATAAGAGAATTTTGATAAATTTACAAAGGAACTCAAGGGGCGAAAAAAGTGTTTTTAGGAGAAAAAAAAATTACTTCCTCAATTCCCAAGATATCAAATCCAACTAAATTTTGTATAAATGTTCTCAACATTATCTAAAACTTTTGTATTTAAGTCTTTGATAGGACTCTTTCTTACCGATAAAAGGGGGAGGGTGAAAAAAGACAAAAATCCATAACTTCGTCAATTCTTAAACTATCAAATATAATTAAATTTATTTTAATCTTCTCAATATCTACAACTTTTATATTGACAAGTTTCTCATAGGACCAATTCCCATCGCAAAAATAAATTAAACAAAATTAAGGGTTGGAGAAAAAACCTCAAATCCAAACTGCTTATATTCTGACTCATTTTTAAATTCATTTTTTTTTTTAAACGCTTCCAAATGGCATATCCTCTCATTTAGGAACTATATTATGTGACACATTGGTCAGTTTTTTGATAAAGACAGAATATATTTCAAAAAAGGCTGCCCAAAAAATTATTTTGATCAGAATTTCCCGAAGTGATCATGATTGGAAAATTTGAGGAAGTTTTCAAATAGCAAATTGAGTTTTTTCTGGCTTATTTTTAAATCCATTTTTGCTATCAAATGCATCCAATTTACAGGTCTTCTGATTTAGGAACTATATAATGTGACACATTGGTCAGTTTTTTGATAAAGGCAGAATATATTTCAAAAAAATCTGCCAAAATGGATATTTTAAACAGAATTCCCCGAAGTGATAGAGATAGAAAAATTGAGGTAGTCAAATAACAAATACATTTTTTCTGACTCATTTTAAAATTCAGTTTTGCTCTCAAGCGCCTCCAATTAATGGGTTATCTTATTTAGGAACTGTATAATGTGCCGTATTGATCAGTTTTTGATAAGGGCTGAATATATTTTTTTTAAATACTGTCAAAATGGGCACTTTGTACAAAATTTCTTGAAGCGATCATGATTAAAGAAATGAGGATGTATTCAAATAATAAATTGGTTATTTTATGACTCATTTTTAAATTCAATTTTGCTCTCAAGCGCATTCAATTGACAGTTTTTTGTTATTTAGGAACTATATAATGTGCCGTATTGGGCTATTTTTTCATAAAGTCAAAATATATTTGAAAATATGTGTTCAAAATGGGCATTTGAGCCGAATTTTGTTAAGATGATTCTGATAAAACCAGTTCTTACAGAAAAAAGAAATTAAAAAATTTTCAAAAGCAGCCAAATAAAGTTGTTGAAATAAGCACTCTTTGAAATCTACCTCCACCTATAGGCCAAGTCGATAGGGATTTTTTTAAATTATGTTCAATAATTTTTTTTAATTACAGTGAAACCTCCAAATAAGGGACACCTCTATTTAAGGGATAAAACTTCCGGTCCTAGTCTCTTAGTGTAGGACGCCTAATGTATTTACCTCTGAATAAGAGACAGTTGAAAATTAGATCAAAGTGACTGGTTTTTGTATTTCAGATAATGAAGTAGTCTGTGATGAAAATACAGATTTTTGTGACTTTATCAATCAAACAGACAGTGGATACAGAGGTATATGAAAAAAATTGATGAGCATTTATTTATCCACAATTCTGATTTAACATCAGTGCATTTATCCCCATTGAAAGTAATGCTGCAAATTTTGAGGATGATTCTCAAAAGTGGAGAATAAAATAAACTTATTTAATAAAGAGCTTTGCAGATTCTTTAAGGCTGTTCTCAAATCCAGCATTGTAGTCGTAAAATAATCAGAAAGTATACGGTATAGGCAAAAGATATAACGTTGATGCCATGCAGGGTATATATAGATAGGGTATACGTTTATGCTTTATTTGAGAAACAGAGGATATACAGAGCTCCTTAAAAAAATCCAGAAGGTATACTGCATATACCCCCGTATATCCTCCACTACATCCTTGCTTATTTTTATTCGGAAATGTTTCTGCTTGTTGATCAGAGCAGTTGAGAGATTTTTTTTCTTAAAGTATGCAAAGCAGTTGAATACTTTTTCTGTAAATACTAAAGATAATGAAGAACTAAAATTTATAAGTAAATTTATTATAGTAAATAACACTTGAAAGGTTTGTAGTGAAAAATTGAAATTTGCAAAACATTTACTTTTGATTAATTCAGAGTTTCCCCCAGGTTTAAAAAGGGGCAGGGCGCTACTGTTCTGAAAAGAGCACATTTTACATTCTTCAGGGCACTTTTTTGATTTTTAAGGGCACTTTTTATACAGTCGAATCTAGAATTTAGCGGTTCAAAAAATCGTGAAAAACAGAAATTTCGTCAAAAAATTGAAAAAGAACAAAAATTTCGCCAAAAAATTGAGCAAAAAGAAAAAAAACCCATAAATTTTGGTAAAAGATTGTGAAAAACAGCAGATTTTGCTAAAAAATCACAAAAAAATGACAAATTTTGTTAAAGATCGCGAAAAAAGGCAAATTTTGTTAAAAGATCGCGAAAAAAAGACCGATTTTGTTAAAAGATTGTTAAGGGGCAGGCCTAATTTATTGAAAAAGACTTTTGAGAAAAAAGAATACTTTTGTTCAGTAAAGAGTTCTTTTTGTTTCATAAACGGGTGCTTTCAGGATTCCCATTTAGAAAGTTTTGTACAGTCAAAAGAGGATTGTGAACAGAGGGGGGGGGGGGGGGGGGGGGAGAAGGTCGCCTCGGGCTCGGAAATTTAGGAGGTGCCAATTTTATGCTACAAACGTCATTTTCGGGCTGTCACAAGAAAAATTTGGGAGGAGGGGGGCAGCCTCAAATTCTAATTATGCCCCAGGAGTAATTTTCCCTTCACACGCCTAGATCGTGAAGTAGGAAAATCTGCTTTTTGAGCATTAAAAACACAATTTTGAAGCAGGAAAATTAGTTTGTAGAACAGAAAAATTCACTTCTGGCATTAACTTTTTTTGTGTGTGTGTCTCTATGAGGAAATTTGCATTTTTTTTTACAATCTTTTGAGAAAATCTGCCGTCTTTTCGAGATATTTTGTGTTTTTTCGCAAACTTTTGGCAAAATTAGCTGTTTTTCGGAAATTTTTTGACAGAATTTTCTGCTTTATTGCGATTTTTGACAAAAATTTGCCTTTTTTGCAAATCTTTTGACATCTGCCATTTTATCGAATTTTTTTTGACGAAAAATGTCGTTTTTCGTGAATTGTTTGACAAATTTTTCCATTTTATCGCGCTTTTTGCAAGAAAATTGGTTTTTTTTACGATCTTTTATGGAAATCTGCCGTTTTTATGGGATTTTGTAACGAAATTAGCCATTTTGTCGTGAATTTTGCTAGAAATGAGTCTGTATTTCATGATTTTTTTTTTAGTGAAATTTGACGGGTTTTTTCGAAATTACACGTCTTGTGGGACGCGTAAGAGCTATTTTTTTGCGTTCCGTCACCGATTTTTTATGTAGTTTATGCGTTATAGTGCGTCTGCATCATTGCTGAAATTCTGTGTTTTCTCAAATGTGGGGCAAGAAGGGCGATATTTTTTTTTAATGAGCGACAAGAGGGGCACTAGTTTTTGGATGAAGGGCAAGAGGGCCACTATTTTTTAAACTAAAGGGCAAGAGGGGCAGAGCGCCCCCCTGAAACCCTCTGGGGGAAACTCTGATTAATTGCTTCAAATAAAATTCTTTTAAATGTTTTAATACTTTTTACATGTACAAAATTCACATATAAAATAAAAATGAATAATTCTACAAATATTTTAATGATTTATTAATCAATTAAAAATTTTAATTTATTAATTCTCTATTCCTTTTGTGTCTGATTAACATAATTTATACACTTCAGGTACATTTAAACTTCCCCTTTAATGATTTGTTATTGTATATCCTTCTGAACGATTAATTAAAAATTGCAGTCAAAATTCTGAATAAGGGACACCTCTATTTAAGGGATAAAAGTTCCAGCCCCATGGGTGTCCCTTATTTGGAGGTTTCACTGTATTATTACACAGATTAATAACAGATTAATAAACTTGTCCAATGGTAATTAACCCTACGCATTAGTTATCTTTAATTTTTGATGGTATGTTTATGCTCACATAAATTTCAAAGTTTTTAAAAAAATATATTAAGTTCTCTACTTATGTGAATAAACACAAATCTTTACTAGCTACAAAAGTATTTTTGCTACAAAATTGATTTTATGTGCTATAAAAGTGTTTTCAAAATTCTTTTTTTAACTGTTCCAAAAATGGTGGAAATCTTTTCAAACAAGCAGGCCTCATATTTTGTTCTTTGTTATTACTATTTTTATTTTATTTTATTTTTTATTTATTTTTTTATGTAGCCTTTTGTAAATTATGTTTATTATTATTATTATTTTATATAATGTATTTTTTTACTTGTTTACAGTTTAACAGATGGCTTTATTTGTTTTACTTTTTATAGCACACAGAAGATAAATTGAAGTTATGCCCATATTGCAAACAACTGTGGCCACAAGATACCATATATGAACATATAAAATCTTGCCCTAAAGAATTTTATGAGTGTGATTTATGTTTAGAAAAGGTGTTAATAAAGGACAAAGATACACATTTTAACACTCAATGTAAAATGTTACTGAAAGAAAGAATTTCATCTGATCTTTATGAATGCCCATTATGCGGTGAAAAACTACCAGAAACAGATAAAGCTTCTCATGAATCCTTTTTCTGCAGAACATTGCTTCAGAATAATGAAGGGCCATTATGTTAGTATCCTCTATTTTCATTGTTATTTATTGCTCAAATATAAAATGACATCATAAAATTCATAGGTTTTCAGACTTGCATTAAAAATATGTATATATATTTCTAATTCCTATTGCAGTTATGTACTTGCTGAGTAGTTTGTTATATAGGGAGGTCAGGGTAAGGTTGTTTTAATTCTGGTCACCCACAAGCAGGGTTGGGTTTCTTCCGGAAGAAACCTATTTCTTCCAGGACAGTGGAAGAAACTGGAAAAAACTGGAAGAAATGGAAGAAACCACCAGAATCCAAAACATGCTCAAAGTTAAAATATATTAACTATGTAAAAGAATTAAAGTATAATTACATGAAATCTAAATTGGAAAATTCAATTATTATTAAAAATATTTTTGAAAAGATAACTTAATTTTTCAATAACAAACTTCAGGTTCAGAAGACATTTACAGGTGACTGATTTTTACTACTCTAGAAGTAGAGCAAAGAAATGGTTATTATTATTATTATTATTATTATTATTATTATTATTATTATTATTATTAATTGCTCCATTTATAAAAAAAGAAAAAGAAACTACATACAAATTGTTTATTTTTCATATAAAAATATACTATTGTCACATAAAAGTGCATTATTTAAACTGTGCAACCCAGTAAATAAATTTGTAATTTTTATTTTTAATATCTAGCATGAATATCTCAATGATGATTTTAAAAGATTAGTGTTCTAAAAATATCTATCGGTATGTTAAAATGCTTTTAAACTATCCTGAAATGTAGGAATTAAAAAAAAAAAAAAATCTTCATTTTTTGCTTTTATTCAATTTAAGTTTAGAAATTAATTGTAGCATCCTACTGCTAAAAAACTTTTTTTAATACTAAGGATAGACCGAAATAGGTTCTTAAAGGCCAAAATCGAATTTAGGTGACCTTCCTACTTTTTGGCTGAGAACGATAACACCCAAAAAAATTTAAGTAATTATTGTATGTTTTAAAGTAATTAATACATACATAAATATACATAATTGTAAATTAATTATATGTATAGTATTTAATAATTATGTACAGCTATTAATAATCCAAAAACTTTTATTTTCATATACAGTAAAATGTAATTAATTTATCCATGACACAAAAAGATTTTCTAATTATACAAATTTCATTTAATTAAAAAATATTTTAGTTTTAGGTATACACACCTTGATTTTTCATCTATAATGTTTTTTGTAAATAATCATTTGTTATTCTAGAACTTTCTCAAAGAATATTTGAAATCTAATGCAGTTTAAAATAAAAATTTTCTATGAGATGGTTGATAATTCATGACTGGTAATTATAAACAATGAAGTTCATTGCAATACATTCATTTGAGCTAATACAGTTCAAATCAGTGACTAAGGTTGAAAATTTCCGAAGGAAGAAACAAGATTTTTGGGATACTCAGTGTTTGGGTCTGGCCGAATTTTAGCCCACATTTTTGGCAAAACTCTGATTTTGAGCCAAAAACAAAACAGTATTTTTCGTTGATCTCTATTTAATACAGTAATTATTATACATTACTTACATTAATAAAACTGATGTAATTTAAAATCTTTTATTTAAATGGGTTTCATTCTACCATTAGTAAAGAATATCTACTATTTACTACTAGTTTCAGAAATTTAATTAATAAAAAAAATATGTTGGTTAAATTGAAATGGATAAAATGTAATTGATTTTGTGTATTTTGGATAAAATTTCTTTTCATTTAGCGAATGGTTGAAGATCTCTAGATAAGTGTTGTGTATGATCTTGGCTAAAAAGCTAATGTAATTATTAATTTAGCATATATACTTAATTAAATTTGTTGTGGTCCAGTGAAATTAATTTATATAAGATTATAGGAAGAAGATGTTTTTCGTATCTAACAAAATTGAAAATATATGATAAATTCTTAAAGAAAAACAGTTTCTTCCATTTCTTCCGGCCGATTTTTTCCATGGTTTTTTCCACGTTTTTTTCCACTGTGGAAGAAACTTGCCAACCCTGCCCATAAGTTCTTTTTCCTGCCTTTTTTTTTTTTTTTTTTTTTTTTTTCAGTCTTACTTTCTTGAACACAATGTTCGACATCTTGCAAGTTTTATAAGTCAGCATCAAATCATGCCTATATTTTATTCATGTTAATAATACAGAATATTTTCATTGCATTAAGATTGTTAGCTTATAATAAGCATGAAATTTTTTGAAATAATGAGAGTTTTATCAAGTGATTATTTGTTTTAGATACACTACCTGCTGAAAGGACTTCTAGAAAATATGTTCCAGAAACATATGAAGTAAGTTTAAACTTGAAGATTTTCAAAATTCTTGCAATTTTTTTTATCCTTTTTCAAAAATATAGTTTGATTTCCCCTCCTCCCTTTTTTGCTTGTTTTTTCTTTAGCTTTCAAAAATTTATATTTCGATTCCTTCCCCCTCACCACTTTTTTTTTCTCTTTTCTATTCTTGCATTTTCCTGTTACACATGGTATCATATTGTTTTACAACAAAAAATAAAGACAGTTCTTTACATAGATATGTGTCATAAGCTGGTTTTTATGAATTTTCTTTTGCAGTTATTGATTTACATGTAGTTATGACATATTTGACATGTAGTTATGACATAAGAATGGGAAACTATTTGTCATTAAATCTAATTTTTCATTTTTTTTGCCTGTAAAGTCCATATGTTATCAATGTTCCATTGTCCAGGAAACAGTCAATTTTATTATCACACCATATCAGAAAGACACTGAATTTTTCTTTCTCATTAATTAATTGAGAAATTTAAATTATTTCTGGCAGAGAGCAAACTTATCAATAAAGGAGAATGCTTCTTTACCATTTGCCAAATGCTGCCCAGAGTTGTGGCTGGGTTTTGCACTGACCACAAAAAAGTGTTTTGCTAATTCATCAATCCAAAGTCCAAAGGTAATAAATGTTAGGCTGGGAAAGCAAGTTAACAGCGACAAATCAGATTTAAGAATTTAATTTAAGAGTTAGGAAAAAAATTATTTTTTTTTATTTAAAAAGATTTTATGAAGAGAGAAAAACTTCTTAAACACACGATAAAATATTTAAATTCGCTAGGCCTTTCAAAAGAACTGAATCTTTCTTAAGAAAGCTAAAACTAGGCTCCATCTACTATAAAAGCAGTGGCACGACTGAAATAAAAGTGGGGAATGGAACAAGCTGAAGAAACAGCCAATTGGAAAGCAAAAAGCAACAGCTAATCAAGGAAGAGTATAATCAAAAGGAACAACGAACACAGTGAAGAAGGGGAAGGAAGAAACAAAATGGTAAGAAGGGGGAGGGGAAAGAAAATTAAAGTTAGATTATAATAAAATGAAAATACACACATATAAGGACTCAATTTAAAAAATATATACATAGTTATACACACAGACCATCTTATATACCATCTTACCAGTTCTGCAACAGTGAAACATGTAGTTATACAAACCAACAAATTAGAAACTAGCGAACATCACTGCTGTGATGACACAATAGTTAAATTTGAATACAGGCATTCATCTCCAGATACATGGCATTCGTAAAAGAATGTCATATAGTCGAAGGAAACGAAACATTTGTAAGCTAAAAGCTGAAATGATATTCTAGCGAGACTTAAAAGCATCAACACCAAACAGTCTCAAAATTGTGTTACAAAGCATAACAACTTAAAATACCAACATCGATATCAGCAAGATTGCCGCGATATGACATCAAAATAACCACAAATTTCATTAAAGTTTCCTAAAGTCTCCTGCAAATTCCATCAAAATACTGCAAAAACAGGAAGTTCCATCCAAAGATTGTGAAAAAACTCTAGGCTCATTAATGTAGCAAAGTATCAATTATCTTCTTGGTTGACATTGATTAAGGTATTGTTAAGGCTGTCAATTTTCACATGCTTTGATTTATTTCCAATCTCTCTCTTCATTTTGAATAAACTATAAATCAGCAAATTAATATGCTTTTCATAATAAATATGATATATACTTGCACTTCTAACATAAAGTTTTTTTTTTTTTTTTTTTTTT